>BSBH01000040.1:0-204463 GCA_026013035.2 Dothideomycetes sp. NU30
AATTTTTTTGGTTTTTTTTAGCAAAAGGTTTTTTTTTTTTCAAAAATTCCCCTTCCCCTTTAAAAATTTTTAATTTTTAACCACCCCCCCCCCCCCCCCCCCCCCACCCCCAAAAGAAAAAAGTCATGACATTTCGAAACATCTTCCCACTCTCCTGTTGTTGCTCAGGACACCGCAGTCTCCGCCCACTCTGTAGAGATAGATGTCTGCCATTCTTGGCCAAGTAAGCCCAGAATATAACTTCTTCGAAGTAATACACTCATATCGAAATCGATAATCCTTCGAAACAACAGTCGGAATTGGCCCCTTTGCTTGATCTGCTGGCAGGTTTCTACGGCCAATCGATTTTCTGAATATCAACCCCCGAGAATTTCGGTGCAGTATCCTGATCCACGAGATCCTTCTCCTCTTGTGAAACGGCGTCTATCAGACATAAAATGCTGTCATGCTTTTGTGAAACAAAGAGGACGAAGGACAAGCTGGTCCAGTTTCTAGATGGCGGTGATGTACCTCTGAGATAAGTAATTTACAAATCATCTGGTCATACTAACAGGAAGTACTCAATAAAAGAAAGAGACTTTTGAAACTTGTCTCGAAGCTTGTCACAACAGCGAAAGAAACTGCTGTGCAATGATGGGAATGTTCTACTATTGTCAGAGTGAGAAAACAGCATAGGTAAGCTAGGTCTGTGGTGAGTAAGCTGAAAAGCTATAGACTGTTATGTTTCTCTGCTCAGCAAGATTACATGAAAGACTCTCTTAAAGCAAGGTCTTGTCTGAGGAAAACCAACAACCTCCTCGCCTTCCATCCAGCATTTCTCACTATACTCTCTTGATGTACTAGGCATGTACTAAGCAAATTCTCTCTTGACTCGACCATTGCGCTGTGAATCGATAGTGGCCGACCAATCAATGTATGTTCTGCGATTAATCGATTTCAGTAGATTCTCTTCTAGGTGTTTCAGCCGCAAAACTCCGAAAGGATCTTGAGTACAGCATTGAAGATGATTTCGAGACCTTCTCGGGTGAGCCTCAGAGAATTGCCTCTTCCACATCGTAGATGGAAGTCGTCGAGTGCTGTAGCCGATGCCGATATGACCTCAGTCAGCTGCTGTCCTTCCTTCTGGCTCATATTGTAATCTTCGATCAGCACAGATGATATAAGGCGGCTGTGAGGATACCTGGGACAGTCGGTACGATGGTACCAGTCGGAGTGGTACATCATCCACTTGGAACAATGTTCGTCCCTGAGGTCAATCTCTACGCGAATGCTGTCGTAATCTTCCTCGGACTCAACTCCAATGACCAGATGACGCATGTTGGCAAGATTTTCAGGGTCAAGGCAATCGAGCCATCTAGTGGTGACTAATGATCCGCTGGAGTCATGTCGAGAAAGAAGATATTTCCATTTTCCGGCGGCGGTGGGTTTATCTGGAGAGAGAAGCTATT
This sequence comes from Dothideomycetes sp. NU30, assembly GCA_026013035.2. Classification (NCBI taxonomy): domain Eukaryota; kingdom Fungi; phylum Ascomycota; class Dothideomycetes; species Dothideomycetes sp. NU30. The sequence goes on from BSBH01000040.1 coordinate 1,449, forward strand.
GAGGCGGTAAAAAAGAGAGGTCCCAAGGTTACGAGCTTCTCTAAATGTTCTCAGCAAAGCAGGTGTTCTTCCGAGGTTGTGGTCCTTCTCCAGGTCAATCTTGACGGCGTGCTCGTAGATCTTCAAGCGTAGTTCCTGCGGGAGTTCCATCAGGGGAAAGCAAAAGTCCGTGTCAGCACGGATCAGACAATCAACCAGGTCCTCTCTTCCGAGACTACTACCGATACGGATGTAACGGTGTTTGGCGCATGTCTCCAGATCCTGGTGAGACCATGTTCTGTATGAAGACTCCGCGAAGGTAGTTTCATGACGAATGTTGACCGACTCCGCGAAGGTAGTTTCATGACGAATGTTGACCAGATGTTGGATGAGCCTCTCTGGGTCGACGATATTTGGTCTCGTTGTTTTGCAAGGACATACTCCCATGTCCAGACAAGACTGTGTGAGGGCTCTGACCACATCTTTGTCAAGATCTTTTCGCTCTTTGCGGTATCCCCAGCTCCTTGAGCCAAGGGTGAGCCAGAAGATGATTGAACTCGAGGAATTGAAAACTCACCACATGACCGCGTTGTCTTTGAGGCGAGGAAATGTCGCGATGAGCCAGGACTTGATGCGGATGTTCTCTGACCGTAGGGCTGGACGCTGCAGAGAGAAACGGAATGGTGAGGTAAACTCCAGTTGTCGCGCCGCTTCAAGACCTTCCGCGTGCAGATTATAAGAGCTTAAGACAGAGCGGTGGAGTATTGTGCGAGAGTGGTGCGGTGTGAGGGATAAAGCACAGACACACAGTGAAGGTGACACTCGACAACACTGAGCTTGGTGGGAAAGGTGCGAAGGAAAACAGAATGAAGCAAACAGTTCGTGTCTTCACTACCCAGAACGGAGGTGGGTGGTTGATTGCAGAGCGATAACGAGGACACCTGCGCCAAAATCAAGGAAATTGCTTGTCGTGCTCAATCAAATCTGGTCGAGATCAGTGATAGCTCTCAAGACACACAGGAAGGTCTCAACGGAGGAGCAGATGTTCAGGAAGGATGGAGGTGTCGGCTTGAAGAGATATATCTTACAGATTTGGATCTTACCTTATGCACGGAGTTTTTCTTTTCTCAGACACACGAAACATCTTCACGGTCCTACAGCCTCAAATGTTTGCTACAGTCAGTCGATGGTTGACCCGCAACAGATACAGTCCCATTGATTCGTCCCGTACTCATGTAAAAGAAACAAAGACTAGTAGGGAGGTGAGCAAATAGCCCTGTTTCTTGGAAATGATGAATGAAACCCCGAGACATTCTGAAATCCATGTAGCGCTGTCATTGTCTTCGAATCATACCCCTGCCTTGTACCGTATAGCTAGTGTCCGCTGCTGATGTCCTGAGCTACCTCCCTCTCATTCCAGTTTCTTCGATCAGTGCTTCAATATCATCCCACCTGAACCCCCCGACAGTCAAAGAGAAACATGTTTTGCCGGGCAAGTGATGCAACGTTCATCTTTGGGCGACTGGTGCCGCTATCCCCACCATTGGAGCTCAGATGCCTTGCCCCAAAACCAGTTGACTTCATTCACAATACTCGAAGTAGCGCCAGCAAGAATCTGCAGGCCTTCTGAGCTTGGACGAAGGACAAGACTGCTACCTTTCTCGCTCTCAACCTCACACTCGTCGCCAAACTCGCGGATGGCAAATTTAGCGAAGGCAACACAGTTCTTAATGGAAGCTGCAAGGTGTTCTCCATCGCCACAAAAGTCTTGCAGAGTGAAAAATGTATGAGGAATTTTTCTGACAGGCTTTCCTTGGTCTAAGTAGTCTTCGTCCTCCAGGAACATCCTCCATGAAGAACAATCCTTGGAACGCAGGTCGATCTCAATGCGATAAGTACCACGAATCGCAACACAATCGAACTTGTTAATGATAGTGTGTCTGAACGAGACATGACGGAAGTTGGCGACATATTCCGGACCAAGTACGTTTAATGACTGAACAACGCCCGGGTCGAGTTGCTCCGACGTCTTCCACGAAGGTTCGAAATCGCGGCATTGGAGTGTAACAGAGTTGTAAAAATAGAATAAGGATGTGCCGTCGTCGCGAATCTGCTTGCATGACTGTAACAGGCTCGGTTCCTTTTTAGTGGGCAATATATCTCTTCCTGTGTCGACATCGAGTGCCGACTCATAGATTCGTCGACGTATTTCGAGTGGCAGGCGCATAAGGGGAAAATGTGTGAAAGACATATCGGACTGGCCAGTACTGGAGCAGCTAGCGGCTGACGGCATCATTGTGGTCCACAGGGAGGTGTGCACTTTGCAAAGAGGTGGGATATGACGTTAATTTGGGCAGAAATAAGTGTGCGTAACACTGGACACTGTTGATGGAACGAATGCGAAGAGAGACCACGAAGAGATCAAAGGATCAGCTTGACGTAGAGAGTACTGGTGCAAGACGGTGTGTTGTGGTAGTGAGAGAAGTGGCAGTGAGCTGAGAATGTTTGGTGATATGTCACTTGCGAACCGTGTTGTGAGATGGAGCTCTCGGCGTACCTCCAGCCTGGCAGTCTTGTTTCTCTGTATAGATATACACAGGTTAAATTTGTTCATGCAGCTGCCTTGTAATGAGAGCCTTTCCTGGTAATATCAACTCCAGGCTCTTGAATGGGCTTCTTCCAATGGTCGTATTCCTTCAGAGTATGCATACCCTTGAGTATGTTCCTAAAATCCTAGTCTCTCTACAAACACGGGTCGACATGATATGATTGTGTCTGCTTAAAGCTCTAACAATCAAATGTTACGAAATTGCATCAGTTCTGATCAAAGTAGATGATGACCAGTCAAGAGGCATTTCAAACAATCTCCCGTGGACGAACGGAAGGCTTGATCTTCTTTGCATCAGCGACTCCCGAGTCAAGAAGTGGTGAGATGAGAGCAGAAGAATCAAAGGTCTTCATCTCGATGGTAGATATCTCTTGTTCCGAGACTACGAGGTCTCCTCGAGCTAAAGCAGACTCATTGTAGGACTTGGAGGATTCCCACACAAAGTTATCAGGTCTTAGGAGAGGACCTTTCGGGCGCATATTCCGTGTTACTATTCTATCGATCGTGGAGTTAAAACGAGGGATTGGAGTGCGAGATGGAGCTCGAAGTAAACAGCCAATCAGGGTGAAGCAGAAACAATTTACATGCTTTCGTCATAGGTGAAAGAGCGCCCGAGCTTCTCCAACAAATGCAACATTCAAGAGGCACGGGACAGTTGAGCAAAAGAAGAAACATCAAGCGCAAACATCAATCGCCATATCTCAAAATTATGGCGAACATCGTCAGATTGGGGTGTGCTCGATCTAGTATGGGGCCGAAGTCTGGTACATTTGGTTCCTTATCATCCTTCACCCGTCAGTCGCCTTTTTCGAATAACAAGATCTGACGAGTTCCGTAAACAGACCTTTACGTTCTAGGGACTGGCCCTATAATCGTGTCCGTCTCCCCGGGACGCGACGACATATTAGCGAGTTGAGCATTCGTCTAGACACACGCAACGCGACTTGCTCAGTTCATCCTTCTGGCGGCCACCAAACGCGGCGTTCAACAGGTCGCTACGGCTTTCATGCCTATTGGTTGAAAGGAAAGAAGGCAGGCACCTATTAGTGAAGGAAATTGGTGGGAATAACCAGACCGCGTGTACGCTGTCAGAGCTTACAGCTCAAGTAAACTTCTTTTCGCCATGCCTACCCACCTACCTGACACTCCCATGCTCACTCCAAGAGCGCCTCTTTCAGCTCGGGCCTTGTGGCTGCTATTATGCTATGCAGCCAGCTGCGGGCGGTCGGGCGCGAATCTCGAGTCCACTGGCTAACAAATAGTTGACGTTTGACAGTAGTGAGATGGAGGCGTTTCTGTGTTCTGGACTCTTGGTGATCTTGCATCACACACGGTCTCACTCTTCAGTCATACTTACACATTCATTATCATCACCTTCTATGAGTGTGGTGATATCTCATGCATTGATCAAATTCTCAGCTCTTATTACTCATAAACCCACAGCTTGCTCGAGAGTTTCGGCTGGCTTCGATCAGAATCAGCCTGACCCGTTTAGGCGAAGGATCTGGCATTGATTGGCACGTTTGCTTTTGCTTTCCGAGCTCCGCACGCCACGTTCCGCGACAGATAGCGATTAGAGAGAGGAGCGAGCATGATCGAAAAATATGGGGTTGTGAGGCGCAGTCAGCTCCCACCAAAATCTACAGCATCATTCCCATCATCTCTCCCATGGAAAGAGGCCATACGAAGAACGGTGATGATGCCTCTTGGTTCTGCATTTACCCGTTTGGTGACGATCAACAACGATCGGCCTGCATCCAGCTGAGCAGGTTCAAGATCTCTTTTGTTTTCTGTCTTTTTACCCCAGACTCAAAACGCAGACCAGACCATCTTGATGGATCGCAGCAAATCCATGCTCAAGTCTACGTCATGTATGATGAGTGAAACGTGATGGCCCAAAGTTCAAACAACCTGACGAGCATGCGCGTGCAAACAGAAAAGACTCTCGCGCCATGTGACATGCAGGCCGAGCAGGCCAAAGCAAAAACCTCGTGTCTGCGGACGAATCAGAAAGGACCATGAGATGGCATTAGAGGCAGGTCAAGGATGGCTGCACCGCTCACCCCGCAAAATTGGCAGACGATTGCCCCACCCTAACGGGCTATCCCCCATGAATGGATCGACCTTTTCACGACGTAAAGCCCGTTCTACATGCAAGCCGCATACGACACTTGGCCACTCTGGAGCTTGCTGACTGTGCTCAGCACATGCACGCTGAGGCATGCTTTCCTTTGCGCGCAAGAGAGAGAGATTGCGTGCCGCGGAACGGCCAACAAGTGTGGGCTGCTGGCCGCTCCATAGGCGGCTGCAGTTGACTATGTGGGCGGCAGACGGCGGCAGCATTAGAGCGTTGGTCCTCCTGCTAGTTGCGAGCCCCCCACCCTGCCTGACCATACCATTCGCGTTTCCGCCATTTCTCGTCTTCTCTCTTTCCCTTCAAGACCATGCCTTTGGGATACGTTCTGACTCCTTGATGTAGTCGCGCCTTTCTACATCTTCGCCAAGTATCTGGTCCCTTTCTTGCCTATGCTGCACTCGCCTGCAGTTTAACCATTATCTTCGCGACAGTCAATATTATTATTATCAACATCATCAATTTCTCTCGCCTTTTTTTATCATCATCATCATTACAAGGCGCGCCACCCTTAATCTCTACTTGACGAGGCACATCTGTCGCCTTGTTAGTTCTCTTACGTGCTGCCTGCAGCCTTCCCTTTTTCCCTTTTTTTCCCTCTCTCCATCTATTCCAATTCGTGCATTCTCTCTTGCACACAACATCGACGTCTCATGACTCAAATACATCCACTCCATCCCACATATCTGGATCTTGTACCTAACGCTCACGACCCTCATCAATACAGCATGTCGTAGGTTTTGCCATGTTTCATTTATTAAACTTCGATACGTCAAGTCATGTAGCGTCGCGCTTGTCCCTCCTTGAGCTTGACATACATACATTGTTATACCCTCTCGTCATTGTTGTTGTCATCTACTGTTGTCATCTACAATAATACAATATTCTTTCCTTCCATGGCTGACCAAGATGCCAGAAATCTCTCACAAAACCAACAAGGGAAGCGAGGGTTACAACATCAAGTAGGAAGTCATCAGCTATCGGCGTCGCCGCAACAGTTATCGCTGTCAGCCGGTCTATTACCACCATCATCCTACGCGAGCAACCCATACCACTCTTCACCATACAATACCTCCGCGTCGCCATTTGGATATCCTCAACACCCTCCCATCACCCATCATAGTCCCTTCCAACAACACCCTCTCGCACCACCACCTCAACCAATCCCTCAATCACCACTAAACTCACGCAAGCGACGCGCCTCTGAGCTTGACTCTGGTATCGGCCTCCCGAGCTCATCCTCTCTTGGTTCCTACGGCGTAGACTCGCACAACATCTTTGGCAGTCCACACGACCCTCCCAAATCCAGTCTCAGCAGTCACTCACACGATCAAAACAATTATGTATTGGGCAGTCATGGAGGACATGGAGGCAGCATGGGTGATGCCAGTATCCCACGACATGATTCACCGCCACAAGCCGTGCGACCAAAGAAAGGAAGGACCAACACACCATGGACTCCGGCTGAAGAGCAGAGATTGAAGGTCATGCGGGACGCGGGTAATAGTTGGAGTGAGATTGCCAAAACATTCCCGACAAGGACGGAAGGTAGTGTCAAGAAGCACTGGTACAAGGTATGTGTTTCCACGTTGTTGTTGTTCATCTCTTCTTCTTTTCATCTTTGATGTCCTCCTCTTTTGTCCATCGCCCTCTTCCTTCATGAACTCTCTTGACAAAGGATGAATGGCTAACGTTAACCTTTTTCTCTTAACAACAGGACATGCACTACGCCGAGTTCGCGGAAGACGAGGTCAGCCATTTCGTCCGCCTCTCTGAGCCCTTTTTTACTTCAGGATATCGAATTTACTAACACATATCGCAGAGTGCCGCTTTGCTTGCCGCTATCAAGGAGTACGAACAGAGCAAATGGAAAGTCATTGGTCAGAAGGTTGGGAAGCCTGCAAAGGTGAATTTGTTGCTTTGTTGAGGGAGAGTGGCTTCATTATTATGGACATGTTTGCTGATACGTGAGATATCAGGCTTGCGAACAATACGCCAAAGAACATTTTGGCGCGAAGAGCTGATGCTGGCTTTCTTATCAAAGCTCTCGAGCTCTGATCTACGACACTCATGTCGAGTCCTTCTGACTGGAGGAGATTTATCTTGTCGTTGTGGGATGTTGATGAGGCTTGGTATTTCATTCTTTATGAGCGCGAGGGTTAGGGTAACCCACTTCCACACAATTTCGTCGAAAAGGGATACGACAGAACCTTTTTTTTTTCCGTTGTTTGTTGAAGGAGGGAAAATGAACTTTATGTGTTTACGTTATGATATGCTGTTATGTTTTTTCTGGATATGGATGGATAGGATATTGGGTTGGGATACTCTGGTGGGATTAGGATATTGGGTAGGATATTTGGGTCAGGACAAAATCCTTTTCCTTTCCGGGTGGACACAACAAGGGCATCCGAAGGATGAATGGAAGGAAAGCGGTATCGTGTCTATGGGTCGAACGAAAGAAAGCTTTCTTTGTTTTTTTTTTTTTTGTTGATTTCTATCTGGGATGGTGAGAGATGCCTCACGCAATATTGGATGGGTCGTTGTTGAGCTATATTACCTTTTCCACATCTTCGTTGTCTTTACCTTTTTCTTTTTTTTTTCTAGCCTTCTCGATTGAAAGTTTTCTCCTTCGAGATGTGAGAGGCTTTTTGCTATGAGATGTTTGTCGATCAAGAAACCTATTTTCCTGGCGCACCTGTCTCTCTCGCCTTGGACATCTGCACCTTGCCTTTTTCTCTCGTTTCTTCTGGTCGAAAAAATCATATCTCTCAACGACCAAAAAAAAAACCTCGATAAACTGTCAACGATCGCTTTCGAGACAAAGGATTTGGCATTTCCTCTTTTTTTCTTCTCACTTCGGCTATGAGTTTTTATGTGTACATGTCGCTGCTACTTGTATTATTACATTCGTCTTATCGTGGAGAAACGATAGGAGGGGCCCTGAAGTTCGAAAATTGATAAAGAAGCTTGGAGAGAGATGTAACCCTGTCTCTATATTCTCACCACATTCTTCCCTCTCATCCTCCGTAAATCATTAAACGAAATACCCTTTAACGCTCTTTGAGGGCTTTGTGATCCATTGACAACATCCTCTCTGCATAAAAATACGACGTGGTGGAGTTATACACTTCATTTCCCATTTCTTGGATCTTTGGTCGTAGCTCATCGATTTCCACCAAAGTTCTATTGCCCACAACCCATCATTGCATCTTTTTCCCTTCTTTGTCTTTGTCTTTCTTTCCACTATCCTGCACATGGAATCTATCCCAGTGAAAAACAGTACTCGGCTTCTGAACATGGATGTCTTCCTTGAAATCGTAGACTAACCAAGGCAGGGAAAAGGAAAGAGACGAAGACATGGAGAGGGAGAAGAGAATAAGATCAAGCTGAGTCGACTACAGATACACTACGATTCGCCACAAGAGGGGAGGTAATCCAAGGAGAGAAAAGATCAATGAGTTTGTCGCAAGGACAAGAGAAAGAACAAAAAAAAACAAAAGAATGAAGGGGGGAACAAGATATACAGTTTCGGCTATACTAGAAGAAAAAATCACATCAAAGAACAAAAGTAAGTGTAGGGGCAAACGGGCACAAGAACGCCTTGAGTGTGACTCCGGCCGGGTCAAATGGGTTATTTGCAAAGTAAATGCTTCCATATCTTTCATCTTTTCGTAGTCTTCATTGCATTTTGAGGCGATACAAAGAAGCGGAAGAGAGCGTATTCAAGGAAGATGTCCTTCGTCATTTGGGATCCAGCCCACAAGCAACGAAACAGAGAGAAAGCAAAATGTATCATCGTCTTGAGCTCCCACACTCTCGTTCCACATAAGAAAGAAATTCATCCATATCATCCATTTCATGTCATAAAACCCTCCATGCCCCATGTCCATCCTTTCCCCATTCCGAACCTCCTCCAAGCCATACAAAGCCGTTCCATTGCCATCACTCCCACCCATTCCCACCTCCAACATAAACTGGCATGCCAATCCTCTTCTTAATCTCCTCCCTATACTCTTTCCTCCTCTCTTCCTCTCTCCTCTCTTGTCTCAACCGTACTTTGTTCCTAACAGCACTGACACCATACCTCAAATCCCACTCCCTCAATTTTCTCCTCCTTCTCAACCTCCGTAGACTTTCCGTCGATTGCGCTGCTTTCCTTAGCAAATCTGTGGATTTCCGACGGCGGAGAGTGGGTACGATGCGTAGAAAGCTTTGTTGTGAAGGTCTAGTATCGTTGTTGTAAGATGTACCCGTCATGTCCTTGTCATCTCCATCTTTGTTGGTCTTGCGCAAAGATGGTAAAGTAATGTATGGTCTTCGGTTGTTAGTACCATGGCGATCAATACCAAGGCTATTACCAAGCATGAAACCTCCACTACCGCGGAAGCCTCGCATGCGTACTGATAACCTTCTCGGACTCCAGAGCCAACTTTGTCGTTTGTTTGCCGAAGAGTCGATTGTATGGACGGAAGATGTGTCGCCGCCGGGTGGTAGACCTTCGTCGTCGAAATCATCGTAGTCCTCATCGCTTTCGAAATCGTCCCAGAATCCTCGAGGACGCCAGAAAGGATGTAATGTTACGTCACGATCTGAAGCGGTTTGAGGACGTTGGGAAGAAGTGCTGCGGTGAGAGGAGGAACGGGCAAGGAACGGTTGAATCAGGTTTTCGGAGTAACGGCGGACCTGCTCGACAAGGCTTGGTCGTCTTGGTGCAGAAGGACGTTCCTGCGCTGCGTTCTTGACTGTTGTTTCTTCATCTTCCGGGACAGGCGTCGCTGAGATGAAATTGATGATAGGTAGTCTCGGTGGCTGTGGTGCTTGTCGCGGGTTGCGTAGAGGACTATCGATATCAAGACGATCGGGCTCTTCCACACTAGGGAGAACATCCGGAGGACTGACAAAGGCGTGGAAGACTGGGTTTGTCAAGAATTGTTCTGCTTGCTCTTGGTCACTCTCGGGTGTGAAGATCTCGTCGATATTGCTGGCTTGGGGTCGAGGAGGTCCAGCTTTGTCTCCGTTCTGCACCACGACCAAGGACTTGTTCCCGTGCGGATACAGGTTGACCGCCGTAGCTTCTGTAATCTCAGTTGTTCGATCCGACATTTGTGATATGGAGACTGGCGTGAGAACAGGATGGAGTTGACGGGAGTCTTTCCACTCAGATGATGTACGGGTAGGAGACTTTGGCTCGAACAGTACATTCGTTGAAGAATCGTCGCGTTTCAAGGAAGATGATCTTCGGTGGCCGAATTTGCTCGACACTTGATTCGAACTGCCGAATGGTTTGGACGAGCGTTCGAGGTCCGGAGATTCAAGATCAGCATCTATGGAATGTCTTTTCCAACCTTGTCTTGTATCAAGTTGTGATTTCGTGTCTGCGCCATCAAAACGACGATATACATCCCTAGGCGATCCATTGATAGAATGTCTGTTCGAATATATCGGGGCAGAGACGTGACGAAGTTTTGAGCGAGAACGTGCTTGATCAACTTCAGGAGATGCATCGTCCAGCCAAGATTGCTTATGAGCAGCGGCCACCCGTGCCTCAATATTCTCGGATTGATTCTTGACGTGCTGATCATCTTGGACCAGGCCAGCATGAGGTTTAGCATGATGCAAGTGCTTTTCGGGAACAGTAAAAGAACGGCTGTCCTGGGAATCTTGCATCTTTCGCGACTTCTCGAAATGCTGAGTATCGCGATGTCGCCCGGCTTCTGGATTAGAGATAGCCCTGGATGTGTCTTCAAGCAAGTAAGCACGTCCAGGCAGAGGCGACTTCTTATGTTTGAGAATGTGTTGAGAAGTGGCAGTCGATTCCAGAGAGCTACGCTTGGATGACGCATCGTCGCGTAGAGATCTTTGACCGCTGATGCGACGCAACGTGGGCTGTCTCTGCCTTTCGAGAGGATGAGGAAGCACTATAGCCTCGACAACAGTTGATGTGGTAGATGCGCCTGACAAGCGCTTGGACTTTTCGTCACGCATGCGTTTGTACAGATGGTCGTTCGCAACCTCTGGCCAGTCGAACTTTTCATCATTCTTTGTCGTCGAAGGAGTTCCATTGCTATCTGCAGGTTGAGAGACGTGTCTGGGTTGACTTCTCACATGATAGTCGGACGAGTCTTCGTGATCATCTGATGTGTGCGGGTGTAGTTTGCGAGCACGCTTCTTGCGTACTGTGACATTTTTCAGGAAGTCGGGATTTGCAAATTCAGGACTTGCGACTCTGTTCGGTGTTTGCGACAGGGACTTCTCGAAAGCAGCATTTGGATGAGGAAAGTCGCTCTGCACTTCTTGAGTCGGTGTGGTCTCTCCGGACTCGATGCCTTCCCATAATTGTGTCGAATTGTTCCCTTGATCCCATTGCAAGCCTCCCATTGGCATATACATCGTCGCACCCAACCAAGTATTGGCAGCATCTGAACCGAGAGCAAGACTTGACTTGCTGTCATTCAATTGTCCATGAGCGCTAGCCCTGCTCTGACTTTCTCTTGCAGTGAAGAATGACTCTGCGCGTGACGAAGGGTAGTGAAGCAGTGATGGGCGATGAATGGCTGCAAGATCTTTGGGCCGTGTGTTGGGCGGGGTGAGATCGGGCGTTGGTGGGCCTTGCTGATTGATTGGTGTGCTCAGTCTAGAGCTGCTCTTGGGCAGAGGCAGCAATTGCGGACGCAGTGAATCGCCATCAGGTTGTAGTGCAGGAGGAGTGGGAGGAAGAGTGGTGTTGGAGCGCATGAGAGTAATGTGGGTTAGGTTATGGTTGCCATACCCTTCATGCATGCTAGCAGAGTCGTCCGAGTCGTCGTCGTCGTCGTCGTCATCTTCTGATATGTCGCTGTGGGTGGGGGAGTCTGCATTTGCCGTGGCCACACGTGAAGGCAAAGACCTGTAGGCCTGGAGGAAATGCCTGTCTTTGAAGGATTGCTCTAGCAGAGCGAATGCCTGATCATATACCGGAGCAGGCATGGTGGATGGTGAGAGAGGGTCGTCTGAGCGTGAGAACATTAAATCGTGGGTCATGTATACAAATCAAAGTGATGCGTGGGTTAGCGCATGTTGGAGGGGCACAAAGGAAAGCAGGATATATGCGGAAACAATTGGATCAGTCGTAGCAGAGAAATGTGTTCAGCTGCTTCAGATGCAATGTCGCGTATATTCCAGCTCTCGCGAGGCGTGGATAGGTAGTCAGTCCGTGACAATAACAGTCGTTCAAGCCTCAAGGCGTTGCAAGCTGAAGGTCAAGATCAAGGTGGAGGTGAAAGATTCCGACGGCAGAGAAAGGCGCATGCATGGTACACCCGAACGCATGCAAGCAGAGCCAGTACCACTTACACTGCCACTGCCAGCCAGAAGTGAACCCAGCGCAGAGGGAGAGGGAAAGCAGGCGCACGCACGACCAAGACCAAGGCGCGACTCGCGAGGAGTGACACAGAATGCGAAAAGGATCTGGAAATGGGAAAGGACCAGTGACGCGCTTGACTATGCTAGCCTGCTGCTGCTGGCCGGACGCGCTCGGAGGAAGACGGCCAGAGAGTTGCTTTGTTCTGAGTCAAGCTCAAGATTTCAAGATTCCAAGACTCTCCGATATGCGACGACGCGCATGCACCTTCCGTCCCGTCACAAGTTTCCCCGACGTACGAGACGAGTTAGGTAACAACCACCTGAACCGCACTCTCCACCACAGATCTCGTCGACTCTTGCTGCTCTGTCGGCTTCAAATCATGAAATTACGCGTGAACTCACAATTCTTGCACCATCGACTTCTGAAATCACAGTACTGTAACGTCCTGACCATGCGTAAACGTTACCACAAGGCCCATGCGAAAATGCGACATGCTATAGAAACAGAATCGAAGAGAACCGAAAATCCAAATGCGCCAGAACCCTTGTGCTTGAACATGCCGTCACTGGTCCATCTCCCAACACCGAGGAACAAAGTCACGCACACTTTTTGCATCCTAATCCACCTATCACAACTGCATATTCGGTGCCAATACCTTGCTGCATGCATCCTCGGCAGTCTGCCGCTTGCTTTAATTAGCTGTTATTGCGTGTACGAGTCGTCCATCTTCCTTCGCTAAAACAGATCCAAATCCTCGCTTCGGTGGCTCAGGGTGTCAATCTAGAGCTATGACATGTTGTTTTATACCCCTCTACGTATATCTGCTGCTGTCGTCTTTGTGTTTCACCAAAACGTCAAGCCACTTCGTTTCACTCGTCATACACGCAAGCTGTGTCGGTTGAAGAGAAGCATGTATCATGTCTGTGACCTGTGGCTCATACTAGACGTCCTTCTCCAGTAGTATCGTCTCTCCGTCTGCTCGTAGAATGCATGTCTTGGTACCGGGTATGTAGGCAAACATGTGGTATCAGAACGGTAGTCTTTTGAGCCAGCAGCCTTTTGAGACCACTTGATATGATAATGAAATGAGTCCTTGAACAAGTACAAAACCCGTTAGTACCTAGTATAGACATCAATTGGTAGACCTAAACTTCGGTACTAGATGAGCAAAAATAATTGGATAATCGTGGTCGGACATGTCAAGGTAGGTGATATGACTCTATAATTGTGTAGGAAAGGATGACCGGCAAAGCTGCTTTGTTAGCCGACTATCTATCAGTGCGAATCGTGTTCCAGCACTCCTGATATTGCGTTGCGTAGGGAAAAGCCTGATCAGTCGTCGTGACAAACACCTAGAAGACGGACAAGGATAATGTGGTGCAAACAAGGAGGGTATCAAAGCAAAAATTCCCCAGCCTCGGAACAGCTCTTCGATTTGAACGAGTTTTTGATTCATAGCATTGCTAACATGTTCTTTTCTTTTTTCAGCCCTCCGTCCGTCCTTTTGAAAACCCCGAACGATGATGCGCGGAGGGAGGTCTCGACCAGAGTCAAAAACACATGACAAACGCCGAGTCCCATTGAAGAAAATTTCCACATGCAGTTCTTTTTGTTACTGACTTGTACCAAATCGTAGTATCCGTCGAGACTTGTGCGCCAGCATCACCGAAGAAAAGATTTTGTCATTGATGTGTGGGGGGAATCGTTTAACGGCGGGCAGAGTTCTCCTTGAGGACCTTCTTGACAATCTTTTGCTCCTCGATCAAGAAAGCGCGGACGACGCGGTCCTTGACGCAGTTGGCGCAGCGAGAGCCACCGTAGGCGCGCTGGACGGTCTTCTTGGGGCGAGAGATGGTAGCGTACTCGCGGGGGCGGAGAGCGGGAATCTGAAGAGCGGCCAGGTTAGTGTCTGTGTGTCGGTCGGAAGAATGTTGTCCAAGAGATTATTGAGTTCATCGGCGTGCTGGAATTGGTAATGACATAGTGAATGCTGGTAGTAGTGGTGGTGGTGGTGATGATGATGATAATGATGATAAAGGCATGTGACATCCGACGGTCGAAGGTAAAAATCCAGATGGTCGGTGGTGCGATATCCTCAAAATCTCTTGAACAGCAGATGACGATGACTTACGCCTGCAAGCTTGACACCACAGTCACCGCACTTGGGAGCAGTGCCCTTCTTCTTGATGTGAAGGTAACGGAGCTCGCCACCGGGGGTCTTGATGACTCGGACCTTGTTGGAACGAGTGTTGTAGCTGAGAGACGAATCGTGTTAGCGCGACTGGGTTTCCTGGCAATCTTCGACGCGGTAAAGTGTGTGCGAATTTTCGAGGAAAGAGTGATCGATGGGACAGGTCGGTCTCGTCGCATTGAGACGTGATGGTGGGTGCGAAGGAACGAGATGCGATATTGTGTCGTCTGCGGGAGTGACTTACGGTTGCCTGCGGCGCTGGAGAGAAAAAGTCAGTATGACAGCATTTCATGAGTCTTCACCATCTCGGACGTACGTAGGTGAGTCTGTTGGAGGGCATCTTGACGGTGGTTGTCGTGTCGCTGGGTCGTCGATAATTGTCGTCTCGTCGGGTCACCAAGAATATTGTCGGTGTCAAATTTGGAAGCCACGAAGCTGCGTGTGGGATGCCAAGCACGGAACCTGCCGCTTCCAGTGATGGAATGGAGGGAGGACGGGCGTTGCTTCCTCTTGCTCCGACGCCAAGTCACGTCGCCACGACTTTGTTACAGAGCGTGAAGAAAGTAGAAGGTGCAGGACGACAGCTACGACTACCGAAGGAGGCAGTTGTCGCTACTTTCCCACGCCATCCACCAAACACACAAGAGGCGGTATAGATCGAGTACGCGTCACTCTGCTGTCTGTCACACCCGTGTATTCGTACCTCTTCAGCAGCTTCGATAGCAGCGCGACACTCTCGACATCGCGGTCGGGGAAAGCAGCAGCTCCCTAGGCCGTGGTATTGATTGATATCATCATCATCATCATCACCACCACCGCACCCGCTGCTTTTCGTCTTCATCCGCCTGTTTCCTTTCTTTAACGACTTCTTTCATCCGGTATAATGTCTGCACCTCCGCCTCCGCCTCCCGGCTGGGATGCGCCGCCACCTCCTCCACCAGGCGCTCTCGCCCCGCCGCCGCCAGGTTACAAGCCGACAGCAGATCCTCACATCGCAAAGTTCGCCGACAAAAAATCCAAATGGATGCGCATGCAGCGTCAAAGGTTCGGAGAGAAGAGGCGTGGTGGATTTGTTGAGACACAAAAGGCCGACATGCCACCAGAGCATCTGCGCAAGATTGTCCGTGATATTGGAGATGTCTCACAGAAAAAGTTCAGCAGTGACAAGAGAAGTTATCTGGGAGCCCTCAAGTTCATGCCTCATGCCGTGCTGAAGCTCCTGGAGAACATGCCCATGCCGTGGGAGAGTGTGCGCGAAGTCAAGGTCCTCTACCACGTCAACGGATGTTTGACACTGGTCAACGAGATCCCTCGTGTCATTGAGCCCGTCTTCCACGCTCAGTGGGCTTCCATGTGGGTTGCCATGAGGAGAGAGAAGTCCGATCGAAGACATTTCAAGCGTATGCGCTTCCCTCCATTCGATGACGAGGAACCTCCGCTCTCATGGTCCGAGAACATCGAGGACGTCGAGCCGCTCGAGCCCATTCAGCTGGAACTGGACGAGGATGACGATGCCGCCGTCTACGAATGGTTCTACGACCACAGACCCCTGCTGGACACATCACACGTCAATGGTCCTGCCTACAAGACTTGGAACTTGTCGCTACCCCAGATGGCTGCTCTTTACCGTATGAGCACCCCCCTTCTCAGCGATCTTGTCGACAAGAACTACTTCCATCTCTTCGACCTACCCAGTTTCCAGACTGCAAAGGCTCTCAACGTCGCCATCCCTGGTGGCCCCCGTTTCGAGCCTCTGTACAAGGACATTGACCCCAACGATGAGGACTTTGGCGAGTTCAACGCCATCGACCGCATCATCTTCCGCAACCCCATCAAGACCGAATACCGTGTCGACTTCCCATATCTTTACAACTCGCTTCCTCGCAGTGTCAAGATCAGCACTTACTCACACCCACAAAGCGTCTATACAAGGACCACTGACCCCAGTCTGCCTCCCTTCCATTTTGACCCTGTCATCAACCCCATTTCATCTCGCGCCGTCGCACCAAAGAACTTGACCATCAGCCACGAGGACCAAATCTTCGGTGTTGGCAGAAACCAGGTTGATGATGAGGACGAGGATTTCGAGTTCCCTGCCGAGATTGAGCCTTTCATGGCCGACGAGGACCTTTACAACGACGAGACTTCGGCTGCCATTCAGCTTTGGTGGGCACCTTACCCCTTCGACCGCCGTTCAGGTAAGATGGTCCGTGCCGAGGACGTTCCCCTGGTCAAGCAGTGGTACCTTGAGCACGTTCCGGCAGGTCAACCTGTCAAGGTCCGAGTCTCTTACCAGAAAATGCTCAAGTCATATGTGCTCAACGAGCTGCACAAGAAGCCACCCAAGGCTCAGAACAGGCAGAATCTCATGAGCACACTGAAGCAGACCAAGTTCTTCCAACAGACCACCATTGATTGGGTCGAGGCCGGTCTCCAGGTTTGCAGACAAGGCTTCAACATGCTCAACCTGTTGATCCACCGCAAAAACTTGACCTACCTTCATCTTGACTACAACTTCAACTTGAAGCCCATCAAGACTCTGACTACCAAGGAGCGCAAGAAGTCGCGATTCGGAAATGCTTTCCATTTGATGCGTGAGATTCTCCGTCTTACCAAGCTGATTGTCGATGCTCAAGTCCAATACCGTTTGGGAAACATTGACGCCTTCCAATTGGCTGATGGTATCCTTTATGCCTTCAACCACGTTGGTCAACTTACTGGTATGTACCGTTACAAGTACAAGCTCATGCACCAGATTCGTACTTGCAAGGATTTGAAGCACTTGATCTACTACCGCTTCAATTCTGGCCCTGTAGGTAAGGGTCCTGGTTGTGGTTTCTGGGCTCCTGCCTGGAGAGTTTGGCTGTTCTTCATGAGAGGTATCATCCCTTTGCTCGAGCGCTGGCTAGGTAACCTGCTCTCAAGACAGTTCGAGGGTCGTCATAGCAAGGGTGTTGCAAAGACTGTTACCAAGCAGAGAGTCGAGTCTCATTTCGATCTTGAGTTGCGTGCTTCAGTCATGGCTGATTTGATGGACATGATGCCCGAGGGTATCAAGCAAAACAAGGTCAACCTTGTCCTCTCCCACTTGTCCGAGGCTTGGAGATGTTGGAAGTCAAACATTCCCTGGAAGGTCCCCGGTCTTCCTGCTCCTATCGAGAACATCATCTTGAGATATGTCAAGAGCAAGGCTGATTGGTGGGTCTCTGTCGCTCACTACAACCGTGAGCGTATCAGAAGAGGTGCCACTGTTGACAAGACTGTTGCCAAGAAGAACCTCGGTCGTCTTACTCGTCTGTGGTTGAAGTCTGAGCAGGAACGCCAGCACAACTACATGAAGGATGGTCCTTACGTCTCTTCTGAGGAGGCTGTTGCCATCTATACCACCGCTGTCCACTGGCTCGAGTCAAGAAAGTTCCAGCCTATTCCGTTCCCCAGTGTGTCATATAAGCACGACACGAAGATTCTCATTCTTGCTCTGGAGCGTCTGCGTGAGGCTTACTCTGTCAAGGGCAGACTCAATCAGAGCCAGCGTGAAGAGTTGGCTCTTATCGAACAAGCTTATGACTCTCCTGGTACCACACTTGCCCGTATCAAGCGTTTCTTGCTCACTCAGCGTGCCTTCAAGGAGGTTGGTATTGACATGAACGACAACTACAGCACAATCAATCCTGTGTACGACATCGAACCCATTGAGAAGATCACTGACGCTTATCTCGATCAATACCTCTGGTACCAGGCAGACCAAAGGCATCTTTTCCCTGCCTGGATCAAGCCTTCTGATTCTGAAGTGCCACCTCTCCTCACTTACAAGTGGGCTCAAGGCATCAACAACCTTGACAAGGTTTGGGAGACTGCCGACGGAGAGTGCAATGTCATGATTGAGACACAGCTTTCCAAGGTTTACGAGAAGATTGATTTGACTTTGTTGAACCGTCTTCTCCGCCTGATTATGGATCACAACTTGGCAGATTACATTTCTTCCAAAAACAACGTTCAGCTGAACTACAAGGACATGAACCACACTAATAGTTATGGTATGGTTCGTGGCCTGCAATTCTCGGCCTTCGTCTTCCAATTCCACGGTCTGGTCTGTGATCTGCTACTGCTTGGTCTGCAGCGCGCGAGTGAGATTGCAGGTCCGCCAAACAGTCCCAACGACTTCCATCAGTTCAGAGATAGAGCTACCGAGACAAGACATCCAATTCGTCTCTACACCAGATATGTTGACAGAATCTGGGTATTCTTCCGCTTCACTGCCGATGAGTCTCGTGATCTGATTCAGCGTTTCTTGACCGAACAACCCGATCCGAACTTCGAGAATGTTATCGGCTACAGAAACAAGAAGTGCTGGCCTCGTGATTCGCGTATGAGACTTATGCGACACGATGTCAACCTTGGTAGAGCTGTCTTCTGGGACATGAAGAACCGCTTGCCTCGCTCTGTCACAACGATCGAGTGGGATGACACCTTCGCATCGGTCTACAGTAGAGACAACCCCAACTTGCTCTACTCCATGTGTGGTTTTGAAGTCCGCATTCTTCCCAAGATTCGCAACCAGAATGAGGAATTCCCCATCAAGGACAGCGTGTGGTCTCTTGTCGACAATGCCACAAAGGAGAGAACGGCACACGCCTTCTTGCAAGTCACTGAAGAGGATGTCGCCAAGTTCAACAACCGTATTCGCCAGATCTTGATGTCTTCCGGTTCTACCACCTTCACCAAGATTGCCAACAAGTGGAACACTGCACTCATCGCACTGTTCACATACTACCGTGAAGCTGCTGTCAGCACTGTCAACCTTCTTGACACTATCGTCAAGTGTGAGACCAAAATCCAAACCAGAGTCAAGATTGGATTGAACTCCAAGATGCCCAGTCGTTTCCCTCCTGCCGTCTTTTACACCCCCAAAGAGTTGGGTGGTCTTGGTATGATTTCTGGATCTCATATCCTCATCCCTGCCAGTGACAAGCGTTGGTCCAAGCAGACTGACACTGGTGTCACCCACTACCGTGCTGGTATGTCCCACGACGAAGAGACTTTGATTCCCAACATCTTCCGTTACATCATTCCATGGGAGGCTGAGTTCATCGATTCCCAACGTGTCTGGACCGAGTATTCACAAAAGCGTCTCGAAGCTCAACAGCAGAACCGTCGCCTGACGCTCGAAGACTTGGAGGATAGCTGGGATCGTGGTCTGCCTCGTATCAACACCTTGTTCCAAAAGGATAGAAGCACTCTCAGTTTCGACAAGGGTTTCAGAGCCAGGACTGAGTTCAAGATTTACCAACACATGAAGTCCAACCCCTTTTGGTGGACATCACAACGGCACGATGGTAAGCTGTGGAATTTGAACGCTTACAGAACGGATGTCATACAGGCGCTGGGTGGTGTGGAGACAATTCTTGAGCATACCCTCTTTAAAGCAACTGCTTTCCCGTCTTGGGAGGGTCTCTTTTGGGAAAAAGCAAGTGGCTTTGAAGAGAGTATGAAGTTCAAGAAGCTCACTAACGCCCAGAGGTCTGGCTTGAATCAAATTCCTAACCGTCGCTTCACTCTTTGGTGGTCACCAACCATTAACAGAGCCAATGTGTACGTTGGTTTCCAGGTTCAGCTTGATTTGACTGGTATCTTCCTTCACGGAAAGATCCCTACTCTGAAGATCTCACTTATCCAGATCTTCCGTGCCCATTTGTGGCAAAAGATACAGTAAGTCATTTTTTCTTCTTCTTTCTTCTTTTTTCTCTCTACCTATCTTGGCATCCACTAACACTTTCAATAGCGAATCCGTCGTCATGGACCTGTGTCAAGTCTTTGACCAAGAGTTGGAAGCTCTTGGTATCGAGACTGTACAGAAGGAGACTATCCATCCCAGAAAGAGTTACAAGATGAACTCTTCTTGCGCCGATATTCTTCTGTTCGCCAGTCACAAGTGGAGCGTCAGCACACCAAGCTTGCTATACGACACCAAGGACAACATGGGTCAGACTACTACCAACAAGTTCTGGATCGATGTTCAACTGCGTTACGGTGATTACGACTCCCACGATATCGAGCGTTATGTCCGTGCCAAATACCTCGACTATACCTCCGACAGCATGAGTATCTACCCATCTGCAACTGGTCTGATGGTCGGTATTGATTTGGCTTACAACCTTTACTCGGCATATGGCCAATACTTCCCTGGTCTGAAGCAACTCGTCCAGCAAGCCATGGCCAAGGTCATGAAGGCAAACCCTGCTCTCTACGTCTTGCGTGAGCGTATCAGAAAGGGTCTGCAGCTTTATGCCTCAGAGAGTAACCAAGAGTTCCTCAACTCCCAAAACTACTCTGAACTGTTTAGCAACCAGATTCAGCTGTTCATCGACGACACCAACGTCTACCGTGTGACCATCCACAAGACCTTCGAAGGTAACTTGACTACAAAGCCTATCAACGGTGCAATCTTCATTTTCAACCCCAGAACTGGTCAACTGTTCTTGAAGATTATTCACACCAGTGTCTGGGCTGGACAGAAACGTTTGGGTCAACTGGCGAAATGGAAGACAGCCGAAGAAGTTGCAGCTTTGATCCGTTCACTTCCTGTTGAAGAACAGCCCAAGCAGCTGATCGTCACTAGAAAGGGTCTGCTCGATCCTCTCGAGGTGCATTTGCTCGACTTCCCCAACATATCCATTCGTGCATCAGAGCTGCAGCTGCCTTTCCAGGCCGCTATGAAGGTTGAGAAGCTTGGAGACATGATCCTGCGCGCCACTGAGCCACAGATGGTGCTCTTCAACTTGTACGATGAGTGGCTCAAGTCTATCTCTTCGTACACCGCTTTCTCTCGTCTCATTCTCATCCTTCGCGCCCTGCACGTCAACCAGGACAAGACAAAGTTGCTGCTTCGTCCTGACAAGACTGTCATCACTCAAGAGCACCATATCTGGCCAACCTTGTCAGATGATGACTGGATCAAGGTCGAAACGCAACTCAGAGATCTCATCTTGAATGACTATGGCAAGAAGAACAATGTAAACGTTTCAAGTTTGACACAGAGTGAAGTCCGTGACATCATTCTGGGTATGGAGATCAGCGCACCCAGCATGCAAAGACAACAGGCTGCCGAGATTGAGAAGCAACAAGAGGAGCAAGCCCAGCTCACTGCTGTCACGACCAAGACACAAAACGCACTTGGTGAGGACATTATCGTTACCACCACTTCGCAGTTTGAGCAGCAGACCTTTGCTTCCAAGACAGAGTGGCGTACCCGTGCGATCGCCACATCAAACCTGCGTACCCGTGCCAACAACATCTACATCTCGTCCGAAGATATCCGCGACGATGGAGACCACTTCACGTACATTATGCCCAAGAACATCTTGAAGCGCTTCATCACCATCGCCGATCTTCGAGTCCAGGTTGCTGGCTATCTTTATGGTACCAGTCCGCCAGATAACAAGCAGATCAAGGAAATCAAGGCTATTGTCATGGTTCCTCAAGTAGGTAACACTCGTGATGTCCAGCTTCCTCGCAACCTACCTGAGAATGACCTTCTCAACTCGTTGGAGCCCTTGGGCTGGATCCACACCAGCGCTGGTAACGAGACCAGCTACATGACTGCACAAGACGTTACTCAGCACGCTCGTCTCATGCATCAACACGACCCCTGGGACAAGAAGACTGTCACTATGACTGTCTCCTTCACTCCTGGTTCGGTTTCATTGTCTGCATGGTCTCTGACTCCCTCTGGCTACACTTGGGGCGCGGAGAACAAGGACATGTCTTCCGACCAACCTGCTGGTTTCGCTACTTCTTTCGGTGAGAAGAGTCAATTGCTTCTCTCCGACCGCATCCGCGGCTTCTTCCTAGTGCCCGACGACGAGCGCTGGAACTGGTCTTTCATGGGATCAGGCTTTGGTGACAAGGAGAAGGCGAGATTGTATGTCGACGTGGGTGTGCCCAAGAGGTTCTACGACGATGTGCATAGACCTGTGCACTTCCAGAACTTTGCCGAGTTGGAAGATGTGTGGGTGGACAGGAGTGACAATTTGGCTTGAGGTGGGAAAGAATTATGCTTTTCATGACCGAGGAGTTTGGGCGATCAGTATTTATGGCAGCTGGCGTTGGTCGTGTGTTATCAAAGAGAGACGGAAAAATTGTAGAATATTATCCAAGACGAAAGTCAAGTCTGTAACAAGAACGCGAATTTACAGTGTACATTTCCATAAACTACGTCGATTGTCATGAAGAGGGCTTTCAATGGACCTATCTCATCGTAGTCTCGTTTCTCTGTATATTTACAGATCATTGACGAATCGTGTTCGTTGAGAGCCCCAAAACAATTAAACCGGAAGAGGCTCTAAATGGACCATCTTCCTACACACCTCGTCTCTCTACATGTATAGACCAACCTGATAGATCGTGTCCGTTGGGAGTCTGAAAACAATTCAAGCAGACGAGGCTCTCGACGGGCCTCTCTCTAGTAGTTGTGGTGTTTCTGTATATGCATACTCCGATTTGACAGGATTGTGTCCGCGGAGAGCCCTAACTTGCTGTATGGGAGCTGAGGCTTGTGTATTGTAGGAATCCGTTATGACCACTGTTGGTGATGCCCATGTGCTCCAAATCTCATGCTGACAATCTACCGCAAAGAACAACATCATCTCCTAGTTGTTGCCACTTTGTCCGCTTGAGTCTAGCCACAGGTAGGTTGTTACCCTGATCTCTAGGTGGAGAAACAATAACACCGCCCTGACCCAACCACGTAGGCGCGATAGTGACTATCACAGAATTAATCAAGCTCGAGTTCTCACTCGACAATAGGGAATTGATAATGACCGCACCGCCCTCAATCATGATGCTCCCAATACCCTTTTCCCCAATCGTACTCAGAATATCAGACCAAGAAATGACTGAACCTCCTTCACCGTTCCCCGACAAGACGAGATAGCAGCCCCCAACATCCTCAAGCAATTTCGCTTGCTCAGCATCCGGTGTCTTTGCAGTAACAATCCAGGGCGCCTTTCCCCTTCCCTCCCTAGCCAGATTCAGAATTTTCGTTTCAGAATCCAACTTCCACCGTCCCTTAGGATCAATAACAATAGGACGAGGCTGACCGGTCAACCCTTCACCACCATAACCGCCTACACCGCTGATCCGACAATTTAGACTCGGGTTATCGCAGATTGCGGTATTGACGCCGATTAGAATTGCATCGTGTTTTGATCGGAGGTAATGGGTCATTGATTTTGATTCTGGACCTGAGAGAGCTGTTTGTACGCCTGGGGACAGGGATAATGAGGAGTCAAGGGAGGTTGCAAATGTGAGCGTTACGAATGGGTGGTGGGTTGAGTTTTGTGGTTGTAAGTTGCAGGGTGGGAGATAGGGGTTGAGGAACCCGCGATTCTCTTCTGGGTAGTGTAATTGATTTCTGCTGGCCATTTTCTCGAGATTCTGAAATTTTGATTTTTCTTTCTTCTTGTTGTGGGTTTATTGGTATGGAATGTCGTGCTTGATGATGAGTGATGTTAGCTGGCCAAAAATCGTGACAGTCAGTGTGTCATCAACCAGCATTGTCACTGCTTGACAACCTCACCGATGAGAGAAACGACAATCCGTGTTACATGCCAAGTGGCAGCCATCCATCCATCAATCTTGGTTCTTGACGCCTCCTTGCAATCTTACTTCTCCATACCTACTCATCATTGTCATAGTCCCATGGCTTTTTGATGGACTTCACCTTTATATGATCTTACACTAGATATAGTCAATGCTCGGTGTTATGAGCGAGCGATCACTTCAGGCTATCCGGCACACAAGCTACCCCACCATCCGTGATCTTCTCCCAAAAACCATGCGCTTGGATCCAAGAGCGTTGCATTGTTCGAAACAATAGACGTTATAATATGGAGTATCGTGGCAATTGTGCATGCATCTTTCTCCGCAAGCTGTGCGACTTTTGCGCGACCGTGAGCACGAGGCGTGAGAAGCAAAATTATCCATCTATATTCGAGCAATCTTTTGCTGTCTGCTTTTCGAGTCACATGGGACAACGATGGACTTACTACTTCTAGTCTTTAACGGCTTGTGATGTAGATCTTTCAGCCAAGCTTTTGTTTTGCTCCGTCGGCTAAGGTATGTCGTGTGCTCTTCTGATCAAATCATTCGCAGGAATGTGTATACTACCGCGGGCGGTGCATTACTCGAGGGCCTACATGATGCAGTCACTGGACCTGCCGACACTTTGCCCTGCCAATCCTATGCCAATCCTGTATTAGATTCAGGATACGTACCTGTTCTTCTTACCTTCCTTCTTCACGGCACCAGACCGACGCTTCATCTCTTGAGCTATCAGCAGAACCAGCGAGCAACATCTCACCTCAATCCTACATTGTTGCAGAGGAGCCAAACTAGACAACACACTAGTTCAGCCAAGCAACGAGTAATATAGCTCATTCCTTGGAGTAATAACATGGAGCCATATGACTCCACAGTTTACACGGCAGTATGACTGCACATGGAGTATGACCGTTACTGAACAAAGTTCATTGGACACTGCAGCTCCACGGCTTCATGATCATGCCCCTTCGTCGATCTCCATCTTGTCTTGTTTGTGTGTGTCTTTGTTTCCTTGCTAAAATGGAAAAAGAAGATTGATTCAAAAGCTCCGAGATGTCCTCATTCTCACCATCCTTGCATCTGTACATCTTACCACTTCTCACGCCTTGTTCCATTGTTTCCTTGGACTTGAGCTAAGATGGTTTCTTTCCTCTCACTGTCTGTCTTGTTGGCTACAGCTGTGGCTCAGTCGACATTCTCACCTACCAGGCCGCCTGCAATACCTCTTGCCGTGTCTCATCCGTACCTGAATACATGGCAGTTTGCGGGAAGTGATGGAGGAAATGGTGGTTATGTGAGTAGGTCTGATCGTTATATACGGACTATCTCACTGATGATTATCAGCTTGCAGGCCAATGGCCCACGTTCTGGAAGTACGTACAAACTCTGGTAGATGCTACTCGATGACTGTAGCTAACAATCTGCAGCGGAGAAGTGACAGGCTGGACTGGTATGATACAAAGTTCTCCTTGAAGTAGATGGACCTGCATTGACACTTAACAGGTATCATCAAAGTCGATGGTGGTAACGCATCAACCTGGATGGGCAAACCCCAAAATGTCCCATCTGTGGTTGATCAGATCAGCTTCGAGTATACATCGACAAAGTCGATCTTCACCCTGGCTGTCGAGGGTAAGGTTGGGTTGAACGTGACATTCCTGACACCAGTCGAGCCCACAGATTTTCAAAGACATTCAATCCCCGCATCTTACATGAATGTTGATGTCTATTCTCTCGATGGAGCTGAGCATGATGTTAAACTGTACACTGATGTTTCTGCGGGTGAGCATCCAAAGTCTTACAGAAACTGGACCATCGCTGACGAATAGCAGAATGGGCTTCAGGAGATCGATCTGCCGTTGCACAATGGGATTTTGGCACCATTGGTTCTAGTGGTTCTTCTAGAAAACGTCAAAATTCTGAGGGACCTTCGACTCTCAGAACCGTGACTGTTCCTGCTTCGGATGTACTGGCTGCGTCTGCTTATCATTCGCAAATGCTTGGATCGAACCTGTCAACGACTGCTACCTCGAGTGGTCCTACAGGTACTTCGAATGACTCTGTAACTACTTCTGCATCATCATCAGGCCCAGCGACTCCTACAGGCTCCAGCTACCCTGGTGGTATCGCTTATCATCGTTTCTATCGTCAAGACCAGCAAGAGTTCAGCCAAATCAACGACCAAGCTTCTTGGGGTCATTTTATCTATGCGTGTAACCACGACGGCTTGACATATTCTAATGGTGGCGTTGACGACACTGTTCGTTCCGCTTTCATTGCCAACGGATCACTCCAGAACGATGCCAACACAGACTTCCGTGCAATCAACGACAATTATCCTGTCTTTGCATTTGCTCTTGACCTTGGATCTGTTGGTTCATCATCGAAATCTGCTCTTTTCACCCTGACTCTCGCTCAAGACAAGGCTATACAATTCGAGTATGCCAAGAATGAGATTGAAAGCTTGCCTCCGCTGTGGAAGGAATGGTATGACGATGAACTCGACGTTGTATCTTTCTACTACAACGATTGGTCTCATGCTCAGACCAGTGCTTCAGGCATCGACTCAAAGGTTGCTTCGGATTCTGTTGCTAATGGAGGCAATGAATACCTGACTATCACAAGTCTGGCTGTACGTCAGGCTTTCGCAACAACTCATCTCGCCGGATCAGGAAATGATACCTACCTCTTTATGAAGGAGATTTCCAGCAACGGTGACATGCAGACAGTGGATGTTATCTTCCCAGCTTTCCCAATTTTCCTTTATTTCAACCCAGACTTGGCTAGAATGCTTCTGAAACCTCTATTCATCAACCAAGAAACCGGAAATTGGCCACAGCAATACGCAATTCACGATCTAGGAGTTTACCCAAATGCAACAGGCCACAACGACGGCAACGCAGAAGAACAACCTTTGGAGGAGTGCGGCAACATGATAATCATGGCTCTAGCCGTAGCCCAAAAGACAGGAAGTACTGAGTATCTAACCCATTACTACGACATCCTGAAACAATGGAACAATTACCTTATAGAAGAGGCTTTGATCCCGGCGAACCAAATTTCCACAGATGACTTTGCAGGCAGTCTTGCCAACCAAACAAATCTCGCCCTCAAAGGCATAATCGGCATTCAAGCAATGTCCCAAATCGCAAACCTGACTGGCAACACCGCCGACGCGGCTAACTTTTCCTCCATCGCTCAAAGTTACATCACACAATGGCAAGTGCTAGGCAACACAAACGGAACCAACGGCTCTCTCCCTCATTCAACCCTCTCGTACAACGACCCGACTTCCCACGGCCTTCTTTACAACCTCTTCGCCGACACATGGGTATCCACCAACATCGTGCCCCGCTCCATCTACGTCCAACAATCCAACTTCTACCCCACAGTCGCCTCCACTTACGGAGTACCCCTTGACACCCGTCACAGCTACACCAAGTTTGATTGGGAAATGTTCTGTGCTGCGATTTCCGCCCCTGAGACGAAGCAAATGTTTCTGACCAAACTGAGTAATTGGATTGGGGAGACCACGACGAATAGACCATTTACGGATCTGTATGAGACGGATAGTGGGGATTATCCGCCAGGATTGAATTTTGCTGCTCGGCCGGTTGTTGGGGGCGTGTTTGCTCCGTTGCTTGTTGGTCAAGGACCTCTTGGATAGGTCCTGCTAAGATCGATGGGTCGAAGATGGAGGAAGTCTTTTCCCCTTCTATCTTTCTTGGATCCGAGGTGCTTTGGGTTCCTCTTTCCTCTTGAAGGTTGGTTTCTCAATCCTATTGTCTTCTCCTCTTTTCTCGTATGGGTCTACACGTTTTGCATCTTTGAAGGCGGTCAGCATCAATGTCCGTGGTTTGTTGTTTAGTATGGATACATATCTATCTATTTTCCTATGGAGAGCTTCAAATTCTCCAATTCTTGTTTTCCTTGACCTTTTCTGCTTGAACCTCACAGAAGTTCACCTTGAAGAAAAATGCTTCAGAAATGAATGTCATCCAAGAACGTCGTAGTATGAAGACAATCATCTCAAGTATAGATTCTTTCCAGTCACAGCTTGTATGTCCTACGAAATATTCTTGAGAAAAAAAGGGGATTCGGAAAACAAAGAAGTGTGGCATGTAGAAAGCTTGTTGATGTCTAGACTTACGGTTTAATTCAGATTTAGATAAGTTGCTTCACTTTCTATGGTCACTGATGATTTATAGAGGTAATGCAGTGATGGTTATGACCTCTTTCCTCGAACTTTGGCTGGGAGATGGCTGATGTGTCACGTACCTTGGTCGCTAGTACATTGTTCACAAGCTCAGAATATGCGGCTGGCTCACTATATAATCGGACACTCAGCGCCAGTCGCCCGCCAACGACCTCGTCTTCGAAAGCGTGATTACAGGCTCATATTGTGCGTATAGGGTCAATTCATCCCAGCATGCCACTGGAGAGAATGAATGAAATCATATAGCAAGATATCCATAACCTTGATTGACAGGAAGAAGAGATGACCCTGACTCTGCAAGTGTTGGTGGCCTCATACTTCAAAGTTGCCAGACCTTTCCATGGGACGTGAATTCTCTCCAACGAGTGTTTCACGGCTGTCCAGAATTAACTTCTTAAGTCAAGCTCGTCAAGAAGCAAGAGACTCGTCGTCGGCTCTGGTCTTTTGAAAAGGAAAGAGTCCCAGGTATTTTGGAAAGCTCGCCTAAAGTTGACCTCCTTTCTGTTATCCGCCATGAGCAATCAATCACCTTTCCTTCAAGTCTCCAAACATCTATCTGCTCAACAACAATGAGACTTGTCGATCACGTTTATTGCATTACCAGGTAACTTCTTTCGTTTGAGGCTCTGATAGCAAGAAGCCCTCTCAGTGGTCCAGTGTCGAGCATTCGAGGGTTTAGCGTATACCTCCGCAATTGCGACATCAGTGGGATGAATTAGTTGCTTGCTCGCATCATGTTGCGAAACATGGGTGCTGAAGCCCTTGTTCACGCTCTCGAAAATATATAAGAGAAAGTGACCGTCGTTCAAAAGAACAAGTCAGATTTTTAACCCATCTTATCTTTCTTCGATAATATCTCAGCATTCTCAAGATGGCACCTTCTGCAACTCAGTCAAACATCCCGGATCGAGAAAATTTGAAGAAGCCAAGCTCTGGGAGAGAGTACCTCCGAGCAGGTACCTCTCTCGACACCTACCAATTCGATAGCTTAACTCCGGTCATCGGACGAGAATATATTGATGTAAACATCGTAAACGACATCCTCAACAGCCCAGACTCCTCTCAAAAGATAAAAGATCTCGCAATAACAATTTCCGAACGAGGCGTCGTGTTCTTCCGTCAACAAGATAACTTAACCAACGATCTCCAGAAACAATTCATCCATCGTCTCGGACAATTGACTGGGAAGCCTGAGACTTCGAGCTTACATATTCATCCTGTGTTTAACGATGATCGTGAGTTTGGCGAGCCTGATGCTGAGATTAGTACTATTCATTCTTCTGGGTTCAAGAAGTTGCAGTTGAGTACTGCGAATTGGCATTCGGACATTAGCGTACTATACCTCTCCCCCTTTCCGCACATATTTTCCTTCTCGAGGAGGAACTGACGAGTTGATAGTTTGAGCCAGTGCCAGCTGACTACACATCTTTGAGATTGACTCAACCGCCAAAGACTGGAGGAGATACACTTTGGGCTTCTGGATACGAACTTTTTGATCGAATCAGTGAGCCATATCAGAGGTTCTTGGAGGGACTTAGTGTTACACATGTTGGTAAGGGGTTCTTAGATGTTGCTGCGAGAGGACAAGCGGTGCTTTACGACAAGCCACGAGGATCGCCTGAGAATGTCGGGACTGAGCTTTCTGCTGTGCATCCTTGTAAGTCATGATCTCCAGACTGACCTGATGAAGTGGAGCTGATAGGTCATGATAGAGTGGTTCGCACGAATCCGGTCACTGGCTGGAAGTCCCTCTTTGGTGTTGGACCTTTTCCAAAGGTTATCAACGGTCTTACTAAAGATGAAAGTGATAAGCTTCTGACTTGGTTCCACGACTTGCTTATCCGAAATCATGATTTGCAGGTGAGGTTCAAGTGGAAGAGTCCGAATGATATTGGTAAGTTGCATCAGTCACTATTTTATATGTCGTGAAGGAAGAGACTGAGCAAGAAAATAGCCATCTGGGATAATCGCTCTGTTTACCATACAGCTACTTTCGACTTCGAAGGCCTGGGAGAAAGATCAGGTAATCGTGCTGTTGGCAATGGTGAAAGACCATTCTTTGATCCTGGAAGTAAGTCTAGACGACAGGACCGTGATGAGAGAGAAGCTCAAATTTAGTCTTCTCATCGTCATTAAATCCATACGAACGAGATCATCTTTTCACAAGATCCGGATCATCACGCAATGTTTGTGCTTAGGTACTTTGACCAATTAGTCTGGACCGTCATTTTCGGGCTATATAAGTGCACTGCTAGATAATACTGATACTCTTGATGAACGAAAAACAAATCCAAAATCTTCGATCCCTCACTGTTCTCCCGGCTACTACCATCAAGGGAAAACATAAAGGATTGTACCTTGTTCTCGTCATGCATGATCTCACACGAGGTATGTACACATACATACAAGTGCTATCTGGACCCCAGCTACACGGTGAGGAGTAGATATCACTGCCTGCAGGGCCTCGAGAAGCTGATACAAAAGTACCGTGGTGTGAGACCTATGTATAAAGTACCTAGACATGGACTCAGAGCTTGTCAACATGAATGAGTCCAAAAAGCTGCGAATAGTATCGCTTCGATCTACTACCAGTAATTCAGTTAGCATAGAAGCTCCTAACACTCGCCAAGCTATCCTCGACGATGGAAGTTTCTAAGTGGAAAAAAGGACGCTGGAACGGGGCTTGAGATTATGAGGCAACCGGCTGCATTACAATGCTTTTCGTGATTCATATACAAAATATCAATTCCAAATGCTACAAATGCTATGTACAGAGGCAAACAAACGCTATGCTTCAATTCAAAAAAACAAGCGCGAAATGCAAAAAACGAGCTACTGGAACAAAGAGTAACTCGATCAGTTGTACTCCCAAGCAGCAGGAGCAGAAGTCTGAGCGACTCTGAACTCGAAGCCAAGACAATCCTTCTTGCCACTGGCACCAGAAGCACCAGAGACGTAAACCTCGTAAGCAGAAGCAGAAGCATCGGCCTTGCAAGCGACAAAGTCCTTTCCGTTGTAACGGAGGTGAAGACCACTATCCTCAACACCGAAACCAGTGAGAGAAGAACCCTGACCGGTAGAAGCAGAGTGAGGCTGGGTGAATCTCAAAGCACCCTTGTTGTCAACGTAAACCTGTTGGCCACCGGGGACCTCGGTGTCAAGACTCAAGGTCTTGGCTTTGCTGTTCAGGTTGTATTGGGTGATTTTGGTGTTGCTGCACTCGACGTTGGAAGGACAGTAAGTGACGCTGTCCTTCAGGAGCCAAAAGTTTGTTCCAGCGGCGTTGACGGATGCGTATTGGATGTCGGAGCCAGAGTGGATGGCGACGCCACCGAAGGAACCGGTAGGTGTGGTAGCGGCAGCGGCAGAACTGGCGCTGGTGGAGACGACAACAGTGGGAGTGGGCCAGGTAGTCAGGGTAGTGGTGGGCTGACCAGAGACTTGGTAGCCAACCTGGATGCCTTTGGCGTCGGTCATCTTTCCGTTGGTGCGCATGGAGCATTTGCCCTTGTTCTGGTCTTTGCTTGAGGGTTCGTAGGTGAACGCAGTGCAGTCGCTAGTACCGTCACAGGCGGTCATGCATTCTTGTTGGCCGGAGGAGGACTCCCAGACGCGGAGAACTTTTGTGCTCAAGGTCTTGCCGCACTCAATCTTGTAACCCAAGTTGTTGTTGGATGTGAGGACCATGCCATTTGCCTTGGGGCAAGGGACTGAGTCACGAATGGGAGATGCAGCAGGTGCGGGTGCTGCGAAGGCAGGGAGGGCAAGAGCCAAGGAAGAGAGAACGGCAGCGGTCTTCATTGTGATGGTGTTTGTTATGGAGAGTTGGATAAGAGGAGTTGGAGTTGTTGTTGTGATCGTAATTTTAATGGAAGTGTTGATGTGATGAGTACCTTTTCCAGCGAGGGAGGAAGCAGATCTTATATACCCTTCAACAAGGACGAATGTATGGAAGTGACGACAGTGAGTTTATCCACGAGATCAACACTAGTATACGAGAGTTGTTCTAAATTCAGATCAGAGACAAAAAGCCGTGGATAGATGAACGGTTTCCTGTAACGGTGTGGTGCTGAAGATCTTCATGGCAATTTGTTCGGTGGTTCGGCATCTGGCTAGAAGGTATGAGATGAGCCAAGTTTTGGTGACCTCTTTCCGGGGTCTTGTCAGGCTTGTTCTTGAGTAGAAAATATTGATTGATTGTGAACATGTCCTTGACATTGGTTCTTGCATGGTATCCTCGTAACCATAATGTTCGCTTCTCTCTGTCGACCGCCGTTCCCGATGGCTTTCCACAAAATCTGTCATGGTCTGGGAGATGGCAATCCAGACTCGGCTTTGGTTCAGAATTAGAGTTTGTGATAGACTTGACGAATCCGGGGCATTCTAAAAATATCATCAGTTAAACCCCACATGGCGGACCGAGCATCGCTTGGCGATATGATATTCTGCTCGGCCTACGTTATTGAGTGGAAGCTCGCGATACACGACATTACAGTTGCACAATTGCTGGCCCATGTAGAGCAGTTCGTAGGTTGAAGAAGGTGGAGTCATGTCCATGAGAAGCCTTCTCTGTTGACAGGGGCTTGTTTCAAGAATATACCAGAGTCGTCGTCTAAAAAGACCTGTTATGACGATGATTGACAAACAAGTGTTAGACTAGAGTGACCGAGCAATATTTGTGTGTAACGTGATTCTCTACAAGCGGTCGCATGACTGCAACTAGATACGTACGGAAGAGGTGGGAATTGAAACCCCTGAACGATTCTCCACCTCGTGTCTGCAGCAACGTCCACATATCGAGCTGTATGCATTTATACGAGCTTGGTATGGAGAAGAACGACTGCTGGCCTCCAGAACGTGATTGGGAATCGAAGCATCTATTGCGAGCCGATGGGTCCCAATGTCGTGATGTCGGATTATCTTGAAGTTGAATTTCGGCCGCCGTCTAGGTCATCACTCTCCTTCACTTCGTCCCAGCCCACGTTGGAAATTTGTAAGTTGACCATATTCAAACCAGTTTGATCAGGTTTACAGAACAAGTAATCTGGATGGCACTCCAGATCATCGTCATCCAGAGCCACGAGCAGAAGCCCTTCATGACGCCAATTTTTACTGACCACGACAACAAAGTAGATGGCGTCGAAGGTGTGCTCATGACCCAGCCTGAGATGACTCTCGACAATATCAAGTAGTGATCTTCCTGTAAAGTTGAATTGCTCAGGCTTGCCGATAGGGGCGACTCCATCATCGTAATTGTCAGCAATATCGCTGCCTGCCACTTGAACAACCTCGTCCATCTCGGTATCGCTTAGGTCCGCAAGTGTATAGACAGCGAAATCAAGCAGTCCCATGGGTTCAGTCTGATGCCATTTGATGTCTGGCAGTCTCGAAGGCAGAGTCAAATCTGGTCGCGTCATGCTGTAGGGTGAAGACGATGTATCTGAGGGTTGAAAGCAAGGAACAAATATAAAGATGAACTCTTTGAGGTGGGCGGAGAGCAGTCTTTATACTTCTAGATGCCGCACGAAGGATGCGACGGATTCATGTTTACCCGCACGTGTTCTGAGTCGAGGAAACAGGAGAGAACAGACCCAAGAAGCATCGAAGACAGTATCTATATAAACAAGCCGTTATTCCATGTGAATGGTCAATTTCCAAAAGATGATGTTCTTTCTCGACTCCTAGAGATGAGGTGCTGCTTAGAGAATGGTAAATCTTGGGGATACCAACGGCGTTTAGCGGATTTAGCCGCCAAGAATATTTTCGTCGATTCGCCGCAAAGAAATTCCCGGCTGCCAGAAAAAAGTTGTCGACGCGATCAACAGGACGTACACACAATCACGTTCGATATGAGCCTGTGAAAGCTCCTGGACAATCTAATACACAATGGCCACAGGTAACAACATCGCTCTCGCTGAGCGACCGACAGCGCCCACCAAGGCTCGTAGCGCACCCACAGCACTCCCGGTCGACCCTGATGCCGCTCTTGTCAAAAAACGAGCTCTGCAGGCGCAAAAACAATATGGAAGAGGTGACAAGATTTCAACGCGAGGAGTAAAAGACAAGAAGCTACGCGGCAACTTGCGCGCTCTGGAAGACAAGTACAAGGATGCAGCAGTTAAGGCCAAAGATGCCGAAATCCTGCTCGAGAACACGTCGGGAATGCTGGAAGCTGAAGGAGAGCTGGAAAGAACGTACAAAGTCAGACAGGACGAGATTCAGCGTGATGTCGGCATCGAGACGGCAAAGAAGGGCTTTGAGTTGAGGCTGGAGGGCATGGGTCCCTACACTGTAGACTACACACGGAACGGAAAGAACATGCTACTTGCTGGTCGCAAGGGCCATGTCGCTACCATGGAGTGGAGAGACGGCAAACTGGGATGCGAACTTCAGCTCGGCGAGACGGTGCGCGATGCAAAGTGGCTACACAACAACCAGTACTTTGCCGTCGCTCAAAAGAAATACGTCTACGTCTACGACCACCAGGGTGTTGAGCTTCATGCTCTACAAGATCATATCGATGTCACCAACATGGAGTTCCTACCTTACCACTTCCTTCTCGCGACAGTTGGAAATGCCGGTTGGTTAAAGTACCAGGACACCAGTGTCGGTAAACTCGTTGCTCAAATGCCCACCAAACAAGGCTCACCCACCGCTTTCGGTCAAAACCCGCATAACGCCATCATCAACATCGGCCACCAGAACGGCACCGTCAGTTTATGGTCACCAAACGACCAGAAGGCTCTTGTCAAGGTTCTAGCTCACAGGGGTCCTGTAAGATCGATAGCAACAGACAGAGAAGGAAGATACATGGTTACAACAGGCCAAGACATGAAGATGTCTGTATGGGATGTTCGAATGTTCAAGGAGGTCAACAACTATTTCTTGCGACAACCCGGCAGCTCAGTCGCAATTTCCGACCGCAACCTCACAGCTGTCGGTTGGGGCACACAAACCACAATTTGGAAGGATCTGTTCAAGAAAAATGTCAACGACCAGGTCAAGGTGCAAAGTCCGTACATGGCATGGGGAGGAGATGGTCAAAGAATCGAGCGTGTGAGATGGTGTCCTTTCGAGGATGTCTTGGGTATAAGTCACGACAAGGGCTTCTCGAGCGCCATCGTACCTGGTGCTGGTGAACCCAACTTCGACGCCCTTGAAATCAACCCATACGAGAACACCAAGCAGCGACAAGAAACCGAAGTCAGGACTCTGCTCAACAAACTCAAGCCCGAGATGATCTCTCTCGATCCTGACTTTGTTGGTCAACTGGATCGCGCATCACAAGCACAGCGTGAAAAGGAGAGAGATTTGGACAAGAAGCCCGAAGACCCTATGGCCAAGATCAAGAACAGAGGTAGAGGCAAGAACAGCAGTCTGAGGAAGTATCTGCGTAAGCAAGGATCCAAGAACATCATCGATGAGAGAAAGGTCAGAATCCAAGAACTCAGAAAGGAGCAAGCCAAGAGACACAGCAAACGTCAAGGACAAGTTGAGTTGGGTGTCGCTCTCGAAAGATTTGCAAGAAAAGGTGCCTGAAGGGGTTTAGAACAATTTCATCTACATGCATCGCATTTTAGCGACTGGCGTCCAAGGAACATGGGAAAAATTGAGATATCATGGCGTTCAGGTTGAGATAGATAGCAAGGAGAATTGTAACATGGAGCACGAAGCTGCTCCCTCTTCCACACGCAATGGATTGTCACAAGTTGAAAGAGAGTCTTTGGCTGTATGACGATGCTGATGGGCAGGACCTGCTGGCGGTATGCAATGCAGATGTTTGCAGCGTCGTATCAAAGTCTTTTTCTGCCATTTCGTCACCTTGCTCTATATTTTTTCGCCAATACTTATCACCAGGACTTTTCTCGCATCTCTCTAGCGACCCAGCCACTCGAATCCAAAACGTTCATCTATAAAAGATTTATACCATCTAAAAATGGTTGCAAGGCCGTTGACAAAAACTCCCGGCATCGAAACGGGTTGCCGAACAAAGCGCCTATCTAGGAAAACTGTTTGAAATGCGTGGCAGGCAACCGGGTGACGGTTTGTATTTATTCGTCTCTTAATACCCAGCATAGGACCTATTCGTCACATTTGGTAGTACTAGTATTGATGAACAATACTTCCATCTCTCTTTTATGCTTCTAGATCTTCGTCATTGATGGTAAAGCCGTTGCGGATTCCATCTTTGTCGGGGGGAGAAGCGAAGCCTCTCTCTGATCCTGCACCTGCTCAAACAATTCTTACCGACATATTCTGCAATGACAACTGTCGGTCACTTATCAGGCAGCGTGTCGCATGCGGGTCATTGCAGCGGTCCGTATGCATCACGTTCACAGACTCGAAACCGATCTACTGGGATTGAGTGATTGCGTCTGCGCAAGGTGAGTGTTGATGCGCGCGCAAGACATGAAGTCGCAATACGCGCCGAGACAATGCATCTAGCCAGAACAGGGTGGGTGAGGCCAGAGATCAGGGACAGAAATCAAGCAATAGCATGCTAACGAGATCATTGTTTCCGGCACTCTATGGCCGGATCATCGCCTCTTTGTAAAGAACTTCTGAGCGTATTCTAGTCGTAGCCAATTGTAAGTATCATAGTACCATTTGCTGCAGCTGCATTGCAGACGGTAACATCGCGCATTATCCCTGCTTTTCTTTGACCGATTTCATCTGTTATGGATAAGAGAAAAAAAAGGTGCCAGTCTCCCTTACGCGCGCGTCAATGTTGCTCTCCTTGCTGCAATGCAGCACGCAACGGTTGCACAACGCACCAACCGTTGAAGCCTTTCACAATGCTCCTGAACAAACACCTACCCCCTTTCTGAAACAGCTCTATTGTCATTGTCCCACAATTACAAGGAAGATCCAGTCATTTGTTTGTCGCGGATAGAGACATGTGCAAAAAATCTGTTCATGTGCTGTCAAGAGTGGACACGTGCAGGCCGGCGATGGCAAGATACAGGATAGAGAAAACGGTTGATCGTGGAAGATTCAAGTATCCTCTGACAACCACTACCGTTCACTGGTGGTGACCGTCCCCATTAGGCAAAGCCGTTTTTGCGCTTGACCCTTTGACGTGCCGCGCCCTGTTCTAGGGAAGCGGTTTTCTGCTAAAGTGTGGCTGGAAAGAATAACGCATATGCAAAATCTATGTTATAAGAACACTCCCTCTAAACCATTCACATTCTCTTGCTTGGCTCTCCACTTCTTTCTTTAATCCACACCCTCATTTGCTCACATCCCATACTCACACTTGAAGATCCCACAACACATTCGCTCTCTCTTTTCCAAGTGCAGCAGAGATGTCTTTCTCTACATCCATGAAGAACGTCCTGGTGACGACTTCTATCCTCTCACTCGCCTCGCAGGCATTGGGTCATATGGAGATGAGCTGGCCTTATCCCCTCCACAGCAAATACAATCCTGCAAACAGTTACAATGTCATTGACTACAGTATGACTTCTCCTCTGGTTGCCGATGGCTCCAACTTTCCTTGCAAAGGTTACCAAAATGACCGCCCTTTTGTTCCCGTCATCACCTACGAGGCAGGATCACAGTACAACATGACCCTCGCCGGTAGCGCCGTTCACGGTGGTGGTTCTTGTCAGCTCTCTCTTTCCTACGACAATGGCGCCACTTTCAGAGTCATCAAATCAATGATGGGCGGATGTCCTCTTACTCCTACCTACGACTTCACCATTCCTTCCTACGCGCCTGATGGCAACGCACTCTTCGCCTGGTCCTGGCAAAACGAGCAGGGAAACCGCGAGTTCTACATGAACTGCGCTCAAGTCTCCATCACTGGTGGTGATGACTCGTCCAAGTTTAACTCTCTTCCTTTCATGTGGAAGGCCAATCTTGCAGGTATCAACGATTGTACTACCGCTGAAGGTGAAGATCCCGTGTACCCTCATCCTGGCCCTGAGGTTCAGTACGGTGGTGCTATCACCAGCAGCAGCCC
This sequence comes from Dothideomycetes sp. NU30, assembly GCA_026013035.2. Lineage (NCBI taxonomy): Eukaryota > Fungi > Ascomycota > Dothideomycetes > Dothideomycetes sp. NU30. Next base: position 39,483 of record BSBH01000040.1, read on the forward strand.
TGCTCATGCTGGTACATGTGATGCGCCTACACCTTTCGGTCAGACCTACAAGGATCTCAAGGACACTGCTGAGCCCCAAACTGGATCGTCTGGTGGCTCTGTACCTACGTCTGTCCAGAGCAGCAGCCCTAGCTCTTACAGCGCCGCTTCTTCCTCGGTTCCTACCACTCTGCAATCGGTCACCAGACAATCTGCCGCCTCTTCTGCCGCTGCATCATCTGCTAAGGTGACATTCTCTTCGGTCAAGGCGGGGGTGACGCATCCCACCACCGCAACCACTGCTGCCCCTGCTCCTACCTCCACTGGATCCGACGACGGTGACGATGGTGACGACGGCGAGGACACCTGCGGCCCCGACGTGACCATGACCGTCTACTCAGGTGCCTCCTCGTCAGCCGCTGCCACAGCCGCTCCTTCTTCCGGCAGCGGCTCACCTCACAACGATCCCGATTCCGAGTACGCAACTGGCGACCTCAAATCCTACCTTCCTTGCGTTCCCGGAACCTACATTTGCACATCGTCCAACGCCTGGGTCACTTGCGACAGCGCCATGTACAGTGACGGCAGCACCAGCTGGGTCTACCGCGACAGCCGTACCCTCGGGAACGGCGCTGTTTGCGTTCCTTCCTTCAGCCCTTACTCATCCAGCACCAAGCAATATGCTCAGCAAGCCGATTCGCCAGCTGGATACTACCGTGATGACAGAATCGCTTACAGTACTGGCAACAGCTGTTCTGAGAATGGCGATATCCAGTGTCAAGGTTCGGGCGGCTTCAACATGTGTGCGGACACTGTCTGGTACCAAATGGGCTCCACCGCTCCGGGCACAAGTTGTGCTAATGGTGACTTGGTTGTTTCCTGAGTTCTCCAGCTTTCAGTGTTCTCTTCACTAGCATTTCCAGTGAAAGATTCTTCTTTACCTTTTTTCTTTTTCGGAAGGAGTGTCTTGTTTGACTACTCTTCTCTTCACTTTGATTTCCTTTGTTGTTTTCTTATCCAAGAGGGAGGGACTGGGCAAACGGGAGAAACGGACATGGCATCGGGCATACGCAAGCGGGTCTTTTGTATATAGCGATACCACCAAACAACAAGTACGTAGCATTGGGACGTTAGAGGCGAATGGAGGCCAAAGTAGCCTGAGAAAGGAGCTCTGTCACAAATATCACAAAAATCGAAAACATTCGTTCGAAAAGATTTGAGTTCCTTTTTAGCACCTAGGACATTTCGTTCGCTTTCTGTTTGACATAGGGACAATGAGGGACTGGTCGTATAGTGTTGATCCAGTGTCTTCCGAACACGTTAGATGTAGAGTGTGCTTTGTCGGAGCAGTAGAGTACGCTCTTGTTGAACACGAATATGGATAGGATAGAATCGAGGCAGGGCACAGACATCTCACCTGATGCGGCGTCCTTTCACTACATTTCTCCGCGGGGTATAATAACTCTTTCATCTACAACCTCTGCTTTTTGTTTTCTCAGAATCGAGCGAAAGTCTTTGATCTGCCGACTTGTAAAGAATCCAGGACGGAGGTCCTTTTATATTGGTTGGAGACAATGTGGCCGCCACGTGGTATATAGATAACGCGGAAAAAGCATGTACAGAAGATCGCCTCGGAGATGCTCTACGAACGCTCGGAACGACATCCCCCCACGAAAAATGTTTCGTCACGGCTGTTATATCTCCTAGCCCATAGCACATAGCCAATGATGACCAACGCCTTGGTCATAACGTAAGGGCCACAGCTAGGTACAATATGTTGACACGGAAGATGCAGGGATCTTACAAAAGAGCTTGCCTCTGGGAGGTTGATGATAAAAAGAAAAGCCAGCCCGTCACTAAGCATTAGGTCTCCCTCAGTTATAACACAAGTCTCGAGAAACCATATTCTTACCACAGGAACCATATTATGCCTTTGACACCGGATCAAGTTCAAACAATCAAGGCCACCGTGCCTGTCTTGAAGGATCACGGCAACGCCATCACAACGCACTTCTACAAGCTATTACTCACCGAAAATCCGGAGCTAAACAACATCTTCAATGTCGCGAATCAGGCCAATAATGCACAGCCAGCAGCACTTGCGGCTTCTCTCTACGCATATGCTTCCCACATCGATGACTTGGGTGCTTTGACTCCTGCTGTTGAGAAGATTTGCCAGAAGCATGCGAGTTTGTATGTTCAGCCTGAGCATTATGATGTTGTGGGAACGTATCTGTTGAGAGCTATGGGTGATGTACTTGGAAGTGCTTTGACACCGGAGATTCTGGAGGCTTGGGGTCAGGCTTATTGGCAGTTGGCGAACTTGGTAAGCCATGAAGCTTCTCTATTCGGGACGAGGAATCGGTATGCTGATGTGAATTCATAGATGATCAAGCGCGAGGATGATCTTTACAAATCTGCCTCGGATTGGCTCTCCTGGCGTCGTTTCACCATCACCAAAAAGGTCGCAGAAAGTTCAGACAATGGAGTCGTGTCTTTCTACCTCACTCCCGAGGACGGAGAAGCCCTACCTTCTTTTCTTCCTGGTCAATACATCTCTGTACAAACCTCAGTACCGGAACTAGGAATCCTACAATCGAGACAATACTCACTATCAGACGCACCCGGAAAGCCATACTACCGCATCAGTGTGAAGAAGGAGCCCGGAGTCCAGGACGGCGATGTACATCACCCGGCCTACATTTCCAACATTCTGCATGAGCAAAAGCAAGAAGGCGATATGGTCGAAGTCTCCCATCCCTTTGGCGATTTCTTCTGTGATCCCAAAGAAGAGACTAACTCACCAGTAGTCTTGATTTCCGCTGGTGTAGGCATCACACCCATGATTTCAATCCTCAACACTCTTACTTCGCAAAAATCCAATCGAAAGATCAGTTTCATCCACGGGACCAGGAACTCCTCATCTCAAACCCTCCTCTCCCACATCCAGGAGTCTACGAAGCAGAGCTCTGGGGTCAAAGCCATTGTATTCAACAAACTACCTTCAGATACCGCTACCAGAGGCACTGATTACGATTTCAAGTCAAGGATGAACCTCGATGCTCTGGACAAGAAGGAGGACTTGTTTATGGGAGAGAACGCGACGTATTATATCTGTGGTCCAGGTGGTTTCATGAAAGATATGGGAGCGAAATTGAGAGAATACGGTGTTTCGGATGACAAGATCAAGATGGAGATCTTTGGAACTGGTAACCTTGGTCAGTAAGTAAAGGTAAAGAGTTGAATATGATGTATCTCCACTTTTCATCCCCCAGCTCTCTTGTGAACAGCTGCTTATGCAGAAGGAAGTCTCCCACAGAGTTTCGATCAGCAAGGAAGTAACCGTACCTTACATTCGGGATCTAGCGTCTTTGCAGTCAATCGCCCTTGCCTGTTCTGTCCCCACCTTGCTTTACATTGTTTATCTCTAGAGCCCTATCATTCATCACCCTTCATCATTCACTCACATTCTACCAACGTTCAGCATACATCATATATCCAGTCTTCCATCGTTGATCATCAATCTCCCGTCGTTCATCGTCTATCACTCATCTTGTCTTCATCTTTGTCCGGTCACTAGCAAGACCACCGCGCTTCAATGGAGCATCACAACATACACCAGTCCAAGCATCTACAGTCATTGTCCGATTTCAATCCTATCTTGCGTTGCAGCCAGCAATTGCGTATCGAGGCCCTCAAATCATGGTTCCGTTCTAGTAAATTTACTTTCAGGCATGATATAAGCCTATCAGCCCTCTGGAAGTTAACTTCCCAGATTGGAGCACTGATTAAACTGTACAGTGCCAGGATTGGTGTCGAGATCGCCCCAACGAACTCGGTGTGGAAGATAGACTACAGCCTCAACGATCTTGGAAGATTCCAACGAGCCGGGTTTCCTCGCAATAGGCTCTCTGTTCGATTGAGGTACCAGCCCATATCAAGGGCCCTGGAACATCCACTTCGAGGATTTAAACCGTCTGAAGCAATCCGAGATATCCATCACGGAGTTACGAAGATCAATATATGGCCCACGAACAGAAAGGCATCGCTCTCAGAACGGGACAAGGCATGTGACAATCTTTATAAACCCATTCAACGGGAACACGATATGAGTATGGTGTTCCTTAGGAGATCATCCGTCCTTCTTCAAGGACGAATGAGAGAGACTACGCAGGACTTTCAAAGTCTACGTAGCTCATCTTGGCCAAAAGGTCAAGAAGATTCGACACGATCAGACCGAGTTTATGAAGAAAATAGCTAAATGGCCGCGTTCACTCGAAGAGTTTGAGGAACTTGTTGGAGCTTGAAGGGTGTTGTTGAGACTTGGATTTCTCAGAGAGACTATCTTCTTGGTTCGGCACACGTTTGTCCTCGTCTTGATTCTTGTACTTGGTTCTGGTTCGGTCCTCCTCCAAGTTCTCCAAGCAACCACAAACCTATCAGTAAAACCGTACGAAGGTAGAAAAGATAAGAAGATGAAGTGGTAAAATGTTTTGTACAGATTTTCGGCATTGAAAAACGGAAATGATAAGATTTTTGCTTGAATTCGTTCCCATAATACGTTTTTTGGTCGACTTTATTTTGAAAGAGATGCTCTCTCACACCCTTATTTTTCCTTGCCATATGGCTTTCTTCAAATAGCCTGGGTCGCCACTTCTCCTTCCATGGTCTTGAAGCCAGAAATCAGTATCTTCTCACTCCAACATGACTGCTGACTTCAGTAGAAAGTCTTTTCTCTCGTCTTTGCATTCCACTCAATTTGCTCCCGAACAACCTCTAGTCCTTGTCCAATCTCACGGCGGCATTACTCTCGATGAAGCCCAAATCGACCTTGTGACCCAACAAATCCCTAATGTTGGAAACTTCGTATTTGATCATCGTCGGCCGCTCCAAACTCAATCCGAAACCGTAAACCCTCAAATCCTTGGGCAGACCCATGGCCTCGAGCATCTCGGGTCTGAACATACCCGAATTGCCAATCTCGACCCACTTGTTCAAGCCGTTGTGGAAACCGAACACTTCCATGGAAGGCTCGGTGTAAGGGTTGTACGCGGGCTTGAAACGCAGGTTTGAGATGCCGAGTTTGGCGAAGAAGCCCTCGAGGAAAGCCATGAGGCCGCCGAGGGTGAGGTCGTAATCGGCGATGACGCCCTCGACCTGGTGGAATTCCGCCAGGTGGGTGGCGTCGACGGTTTCGTTGCGGAAGACGCGGTCGATGGAGAAGTAGCGGGCGGGGCGCGGGTTGGCGGCGAGGCGGTGCAGGACGTAGGTGCTGACGGCGGTGGTGTGGGTGCGCAGGACGAGGCGGGTGGTTTCGCTGTCGGTGAAGGGGTAGCGGTAGCCGATTGAGCCGAAGGCGCCGTCTTGGTGGACTTTGCGCACGTTGGCGTAGTAGGATTCGTAGTCTAAGGGGGAAGAAGAAGAGGAGGTGGTGGCGGCGGATTTGGGGTCCATGAGTTTGGCGTCGCGTTCCATTGCGTCCATTGCGGCGTCTGCGGCCGGGTCGGCGCGGGGGAGGTCGGACACGGCCGGGTCGGAGACGTAGAAGGTGTCTTGGAGGTCGCGGGCAGGGTGTTGTTGGGGCACGAAGAGGGCGTCAAAGTTCCAGAAGCCAGTATCGACGAATCTGTTTGGGTTTTGTCAGTCTTCCCCGTGTTCTCGTCTAGAGACTGAATTGCAAGGATATATGTAGGAAAGCCATACCTGCCGGTGGGCATCTCAATGAAACCTTGGTGGAAGAAGATTTTTCGGAATTCCTCGCGCACCTTCATCAAAGGATGCAAGGCACCAGCACTCTGGTTGGCACCGAGAGCCTTGAAGTTGTAAGGCTTGAAGTTTGCACTCTTCCACTCTCCACTCTCGAGCATCTCAGGGGTGAGATCCGTGTGCTCGACAGGCATCTCCTTGGCGTACTTGGGTCCCTTTTTCGCCGTGTAGCTGATGACCTTGGTGACGGTCACCAACTTGCGCTTCTTGAGGTCGGTGAGAAGCTTTGCGTCGGACAAGCTCTTCGATTCCTGGATCTTGGAGAGGATGTCGCGGGTTGTGTCGGTCGGAGAGTCGACGAGGGGAACGAGCATGTCGCCGTCCTTCTTGATCCACTTGAGCTTGAAAGCGTTTCCTTGCCCTACTTTGGCAGAGTTGGCGCCGACTTCGTTCTGTTTCTTGGTGTCAGTCACCCGTCACTTCTTTCCCACTGACTGTCGTTCCAACATACCGGCAACTCCTTCAATGGCATGCCCCCCCTCCTCTTGACGGCCTCCCACACCTTGTATTCGTGACTGCCCTCATTGGCAATCTGCTCTCCCTCTCCGGTCAAGACGACCTGCTCTTGATCCTTGGTCTCGTATGTCAACATGTCTCTGCTTCCCAGTCTGTCCAGTGCGGCTTTGATCTCGGCTTGCGCAACATCCGAAAAGTCCGTCTCGGTCTGCACCACATCTTTGCTGTCCAGTAGGTCGAGGATTTCTTGAGTGAGGTCGCGGCCCGCCGTTTGGAGGGGGACCGGCACGGGTCCACGTTGGCCTGGCATATTGGAGGTGAAGATATGTGTGTGTGTGTGAGTTGTAGGTGTCGTTCAATCCCTGGAGAGTAAGATGGTTATGACTGATTAATTAAGTGTGACTCTTTGGATGCCGCCGCCGCAGCTTTGCTGGTCCCGCCAAAATTCAGCTCGACTCGTGCCGACCCTCATCATCTATCCTGTACGAGTCATGTACGTTGGTGCAACATTGCATAGCAAGCACAAAATGCTCTGAACCACTTGTACCAACTTCGAAGTAGTACTTCATCTGTCAATCATAGGGTAAGTATGTTCACGGGTGGAGAGATAGGTTGCAGTATTGGAACATTTTCCATGATTTATTTACATGTAGTGGAGGGAGAAGTGGCTAAAAATACAAAAAGTGATAGCAATCGCCCTTGAGCAAGGACGGCATGCAAATGAACGACCAAGAATGACCGACAAGGAAAAGGAACGCTCCAATACGTTGTCGTTGTCGTTAGTAAAACTAAGGAGGAAAAGAAAACACCATAATGCTTTAGTTATCGAATAGAGGGAAATCAAGAGCGAAGCAGAACAGTCTCCTACTTTCTGCGGTTCTGCTGCATGGCCAGGATCTGCACCATACGGACAAAGATGTTGATGAAGTCAAGCTCAAGGCTGATGGCCTCGTTGACAGCGTCGCGCTTGATCAAACCGCGCTCGCTCAAGCGGGCGTGATGTAGGATCTTCTGGATATCGTACTGTGACAGCTGTTAGCGTACGTAACAAAATCAAAGTGGATTTACGCACGAGAGTAAAGCCTCCAAACACAACCAGACCGCCGTAGAGCCACAGATTCTCAGTAAACATGAGTGTGCGAGTGGCGGTGACAGGCAGCACCAAAGGCGCGAGACCGGAGAGAGCTACGACAGCCACGCCAGCCAGAAGGGGACCACCAATGTACAGGTACTTCTCTTGCTTTGCGGTTGCGCCGACAAAAGCGATAGAACCCATGAGACCAACAGTGTAGAGACCGGCGCGGGCGAGAATGGCGGGGCTGAAGAAGAGCATGGGTGAGAGGAGGGCAGCTTGAGTCAGGTTGAAGGCTGTCCAAAGAGCGTACTTTGGAACATAACTAACGGGCTGTCAGCATACGTGCCTAAAATCAAGGGTCATGTTACTTGTTACTACTCACTTTTCGGGAGGACACATACGAGTTCCCATCATAGTGCCGATAGAGCCAACAAGACCAACGCCCATAATCAACCAGGGGTTAGCCGACATGAGACGGTAAGACCAGCCATTTGCGTGGAGGGCGCGAGCAGCCACACCAATAATACCGATACCAAGGCCAGTGTGGAGGAAAGTGTCGTTCAAGTAAGAGCGTTCGAAGGGGGGCATACCGCCATCATCTCTGGTTTCGCGGTTGAAGACCTTGAACGTCGTCAGCATGTTTCCTTGTTCTAAAAGCACTCCATCAGCTTGACTTGACGTACAAGGTTGATAGCCAAGACCGTTCCTCCAAAGATTGCACCTCCGTAGATGAGACGCTGTGTGAGGTTACCCTGACCAACAGGGTTGTTGAAGGAGGCTTGCTGGTAGTTGCGACGGAATGTCTGCTGGAAGGCATTGCGGAAGGTCGAACGCTGAGCGGCAAATCTGGTAGAGAACGTCTGCTTTGTCGGTCCTTGGTGGAAGGCGCGGAATGTGGTTTGGGGAATCGATGTCGTCTGCTTGAGTGCAGAGGCGACCGCAAGGGGTCGTTTTAGCATAAAAGCCATGGTTGTCGTTGATGTCGTAAACTCTGCAGTAGATAGAAAAGAGGCTCTGGTGATGGACAGGCTGCCCGCGTTTATGAGAAGCTCAGATGCAAAGAAACGAGCCTCGGGATGAAGTCATGCCGGGACCACCGCGGAATCTTCCAGTCGACAGTCGAACCGCCTTTTCTATAGAACGGTTTGTCTCGACACTTGCGATGTTTGTATCACAACCATTTCTTCATTGTAACCGTATTGGAGTCCTGCTGTGCTATCTTGCACAAGGACACACCCGAAGAATGCCCTCAACATTCGCAGCAATCAACCACACAAAGTCATTGTTGTCTACATCATGGTCATGAGCAAGGGAAAGACACTGTTTCAATCATGCACTGACACCCGTTCTCTAACCAAATCCGTCCACAAACCGCCTTTCCATCCGCCACAAGAACGCGCCCGCAAACACGACCAAACCAAACCACTCTGACGAAACGCTCGCCATCATCTTTGCTCGTCGTACCTGCATGCCGTGCATGTATTCTTGACAATCTGCACACATTTCTCAACTGCATCTTGCCGTCTTATCACAAGATATCAACGTAAACACATCTACAAGTACTTTTCTACCTCTTCTTTCCCACAACATCTCGAGTCACAAAGGGCATAAGCTTGTACCATAAAATGCCGCCACACCCCGATAACTAGGCTAGTAGCTTTGTGGTCATCAACGTCACTAGACTTTGATTCATCGTTGATTGCCCATCTACCTAGGTCAACTCTTCACCCCTCCGTTCAGCTCTTGCACAATACGGATCTCTTTCCTTTTAACCATCCACCCTTCCGATCTCTTTCCTGTTCCTGTCTTTCGTGTTCCTATTTCGACTTCAGTACTTCGTTTACTTCCAATCCATTCGCTCAACGGCTTGAATGTTCTTTATCGACCCTGCTCAATAACGACTACCCTATATTACTATCATCTCCCACCTTTCGATCCTGTAATCCTCTTGTCTCACCATGTGTGGAATCTCGTGTATCCTCGCTCTGCAGCATGCCCATCACAAGCTTCCAGAAATTGGTGACCTTCCCAAGCCCATCAACGGCGTCCAAACCAACGGTGATGCCCATCACACCAAACTTGCTGCCGAACTCGATGCCTCCCTCGAACAAATCAAGCACCGTGGACCTGATTCCAGAGGTCAATGGATTAGCAACGACAAACGAGTTGGTCCTCTGACCTGACTACCATGTGTTTATTGCCCCCTGCCAGATACTAATACTCTTGACCATTACAGCTTTTGGCCATGTTCGTCTAGCCATCAACGATCTTTCTCCCGACGGTATCCAGCCATTCCATGATAACGAACGTACTGTACACGCTGTTGTCAACGGAGAATTCTACGACTACGACAACATCCGTAAAGATCTCGAGACCAAGACCGATTACAAGTTTCGTGGCCGTTCAGACTCTGAACTCGCAATCGCCCTTTACAAGTACTACGGCCTCAATTTCCTGCATCACTTGAGAGGTGAATTTGCTTGTGTGCTCTTCGACGAGACTCAGCAGTTGTTCATCGCCGCCAGAGATCGATATGGTATCAAGCCTCTATTCTGGACTGTTCAGGATGGAAGATTGCTCGTGGCCGCCGAGATGAAGGCCTTCTTGCCTCTTGGTTGGAAACCTGAATGGGATGTCAAGAGTTTGCTTGACGCTGGTTGGAACCACGACGAAAGAACAATTTTCAAGGGCATTGCCAAGGTAGGCAGATCTTTCGCATGGCCTTGGATCAATGCTGACTATGTAGTAGGTCCGTCCTGGCCACTACCTCACCTGCCAATCTTTCGACCACATCGAACAGAGACCCTATTGGGATATCAGCTATCCCGACAAACATGCCGTTGATTCACGAACTCCAGAAGAGATGGTTGAAGGCGTTCGCCAACGCATGCTTGATGCCATAAAGTTGCGTCTTCGCGCAGATGTCCCAGTCGGGGTCTACTTGAGCGGTGGCATTGACTCTTCGGTTATCGCTGGCATGGTTACTCACCTTGTCAAAGAGCAGGGTGTCGCAATGGGTAGCGCTAACGCGACTGACCGAGTCTCTTGTTTTAGTATCGCTTTTGACGAAGAAAGTGGTTTTGACGAATCGGCCATTGCCAATCGTACAGCCGAATGGCTTGGAGTGCGCTATATCAAAAAGCACATGAACGAGGAAGAGTTAGCAAAACGTTTCGAGGATGCTACCTGGCATTGTGAACATCACAACCCCGACCTGAACTTTGTTGGAAAGTATGCGCTGTCCGAGGTACCGCAAGAAGTTGGTTTCAAGGTCGTTTTGACTGGTGAGGGTGCTGATGAGAGTTTCGCCGGATATCCTCTGTATCTGCCAGACTACCTCCGAGAACCCGATCACGCCTGGGAGAAACATAACACTCTGCCTGAGAATGAGCGTGAGAAACAGTTCGAGCTTGCTGAAAAAGCAGCGAGGGACTACTATGCCTCTGTCGGAGCTGATGTTTCCAATCGCGGCCCCTCGGTCGCTCGGCGTATGCTCAACGAGATCAGTACTGTCAGTAGCATGGCAGCTTTCCAACTGAACATTTTCGCTCCTTGGACGGATTGCTATGGAAAATGCGATCCTCAAACGACTATTGCAAACAATGCTGACGGCCGAGTCCGTGAACACATCATGAAATCATGGCATCCACTGCATTCGGCACAATACGTCTGGTCCAAGGGACATTTGGCCAACATCTTCCTGACCTGTCTTGGCGATCGTACTGAGATGGCGCATAGCATCGAGGCTCGTACGCCTTTCCTCGATCATGTTCTAGCAGATTATGCCAACAACCTACCACCATCGGCCAAGTTACACTGGGAACCTGAAGAGAAGCGTTTCACGGAGAAATGGGTTCTGAGAGAAGCATCGAAACCGTTCATCACCAAAGAACTGTACGAGCGCAAGAAACATCCTTACTCTGCTCCCACCACTTGGCCCAAAGGCGGTCCTTTGCACAAATTGTTCAACGGACTCTTGAGCGAGGAAAACGTCAAGCAGCTTGGATTCGTGGATTGGGACAGATGTGAGGGATTGGCGGACAGAGCATTTGGAGACCAGGGTAGTCCTATGGCTATGAGGTATGCCATTGTCATTGCCGAATGGGTTGTTTTGGCACAGAGGTTCGGTGTCGCTACGGCTGAGAAGCCCGAGGGTTGGTAGTGTTGTGAGGTGATGAGTCGCAGTGATAGACCTCGTTGGGTAGTCAGAAGATACGGTATGATTAATCCTAGGACGTATTTGTACTGGAATGCTGTCCCACTCTATCTCAGCTATGGAATTGGCTTTATTTGTTGGGGACTTGGTACAGGAATGGCTGTGTTTTGGAAACAAAGGTGGAAAGTGACATGGTTCGGCATGTTGAGCCGAACCGTATCCGTACACATACGCACGACATTCAAGATAGATGGCGGGCGTAAGAAATAATCTTGACAGGGATATTATAGATGGTGTTTCAGCCCATCAATGCGGGGTGGTGAGTTGTCTTCCAGGCTGCTTTGGATAGGATAGGAGAGTGCACCAGAAATCACGATAAATGTTGCTCGATGGAGGAGGACTGGTGGTAGCAAGAACGCGCAAGCTGAATTAGGAAAGAGCTGATAAGAAAAGTGATGAGAGGTGGTAGACTACGGAGAATACTTAGTTGGTGAGTTGTGGGATTGGGTTGATCAGCCGCGGCGGCGGGCGGGAGTCGGGCAAGTGATGTTCAGGGCTAGATAAACGGTTGTGGAGATGCAACTTGGAGGGTCCGTCATGCTGCTGCTGCTTCTCCTTTCGAGAAACTTGATTTGATCATTTTTTCCCCTTCCTCCTGATCACTGTATTCGCTAGCTGCCTATACTATCCACCAACCAGAATACTGACACCAACATTTTGTGAAAGGGAAACCAGAAGAGACTGTATTACGGCAGGCGCGACGCAGCCTTCTTGACTTGCTGACGGGGAATGACAGTCATGGTCTGTTGACGCCAAAGGAGAAAGTGAGCTGGCCAAAACAAATCGCGACAGAAGAGAAGGAAAACCACGAGTGCCCGAGAGAATTGGATGCTTGCGAACGACATGAAAGAATATGACGGACCTTGCAGAATGGCCACTCAGGGACAAGCACGTCGAGCCCCAAGACAACAGCCAAGGTCGACGTGTAGACACGCCCGGCACCAACATGACCGAATCTCGGCCACCCTCGTCGCATGGTCAACCTAGAGACTCTCATATCTCGCAATCCGCATACAAATCCGATCTGCCGAGGACTCCGCCCTCGAGACATTCCTCGAACCGCTCGACCAGCTCGCACACTCCAACGACATATGTTCCGAGCAACAAGGATCACGTCCGATACAGCTGGCAATCAATCCACGACGATGAGCCCAACAAGCCCCGCATACATGTCATAAAGATCGTCTCCAACACGGCCACCGCCTCGGCTGGCTTGGGAAACCAAGGCGAAGCCCTTGCCTTTTCGCTCTCGCCAGCCGGAAAGAGAATTGCTGCATACAACTCGGCCAGATTGTTCGTTTTCCAGACAGCCGCCCTTCCTGTCAACGTTTCACACGAATATGCCCTATGCCGAAAACCTCTGGCTGTCGAGATATGCGACGAGACAAACATCTTGGCTGTCATGACTGACGAACATACCGTCAACATTTACGAATGGTCGCTCAATCAAGTCCGTCGCATCAAGACCGTCCGGACCGATCTACCCGTGACTACAATTGCTCTTTCCTCTACTGGTGGCTTACTAGCAACTGCATATGAAGGCGGAATCGAAGTTTTCTCCTTGCTTCCAAACGCTCTCTTGACCGATCGTCGCGCCGTCAGGACACCCAAAATGGACAAGTTGGCCTTTTCCCAGGATGATTCGACCTTGCTTGGAACCACCACTCGCATTTTCGCCTCATCTACCGTTGTCGTCAACGTGCCAGTATTCCCTACTGCTGCTTCGGGCATGCCTACCCATCAAGAGTTGAAAGAGTCTTGGTGTACTGGAATGCTTGAACCGCAGAACATCAAGAACAGCAGCCATGCAAGTTTCATGCGCAAAAACAGTGCAATGACAAACGACAAACTCTTTGCTTGGAACGGTTTAGAGGACACTTTTGGCCTTCTCCATGCTCAAGACATGTTGTACTGCCACGTCGATTTTCCTGTGTCAATATCCCCACCACTCTCTACATGCGGAGGTTTGGGCGCTGCCATACATCACACGCCTTCTGTTGACGAACATGGCAGTGCTGTTGCCATGATTGTCAATGATCGCACCGTTCGCTTGTACATTGTACCGCATGACATTGGAGACGGCACATCAAAGGTCGAGGCGCACAGCATCGATCACGAACTGGACGAAGAATATGGTTGTCCCTTCAGTGACCTTCGTTGGGTCCATTCTAGCCTGAATCTGCCTGCTTCTGCCCCTGAACAGAACCAAATCAGAGGCAGATTAGTTGTCGCAAGTCCTGGTGGTCGAAGAGAAAGTGACAAGATGGAGCACATGGTCAACGATGTTGAAGGCGGTCGTCTCATCTTGTTTGACTTTGATCCACAATTTGCAGGTCAGCCTGGTCAGACATTCGTTCTCAACCTGGGAAAGGCGCCACCTCTGACGCTTGAAGAAGAGAAGATGGATGTCGCTGATGAAGTTGCCTTGGTAAGACGGCGGACCATAACCTCCCAGAGAAGTGACACACTCGGCAAGAAAGCGCCTTCATTGGGAAGAGCTGCCACTACCGTATCACGACGACAGCAAGACAGTAGCTCGAGTCCTTATCGTAATGGTAGCCCACAGCAACCACCAATACATACATCACCATGGAGGAATCGCAGACTGAACCCGTCCCTATCTTCGCTTTCACAAGATGCATCTCGATCATTGCCTGACTTACTAGAATCAACTGAAATGGTTGGCGATGTGGTCGAAGAGCCTTATATTCAGGGTGCTCCCCGATCCGTGGCGACTATGCATCGCGCGGCTACAGCAGCAAATGCACACCGCTTCCAGACTTACGAGGAAAGGGAAGCCGAAGCAGAACGACCTGGCCAGTTGCCACTACCATCCTACTCCGAGCAAGCCAACCAGCCGTTACCTGGACGATTTAGAGCTCTTGCTGGCTTGAACATCCCAAGCGCACGACAACAACTGCAAGAAGATCGTAGCCCTGTGTCGGCAATCACAACTGCTCCGCCAACCTTCCAAGGTTATCAGTACCCTGTATCATCGACTGCATTCACACAGCCACCACCTGCCTTGGCACGAGCTGTTCAACAAACACACGGTTACTCCACCATCAGTCCCATTACCTCAATATCACAAAGCTCACCCGCCTTGACGGATTGGACGAGCCCAAATCCCGTTCTAACGCGAGATCAAACTCAATTGACTCTGCGTACACAATCGTCTTGGGAGACTGTGGGTACCAATGCTCAAACCATGTCTCAACCACCATCGACCCTTCGGTCAAGGCCTAGCTGGGAAAGTAACAATGGTACCCTCAACTTCTTCTCTCCCGTGACTCAAGGCAGTCAAACGGCACCAACAAGTCCCGACCACATGCACCCACCACAAACGGTACACGGTCTAGGTATTGGAATGAATAATTTCCGTCACTCGCTTCTATTACCTCAAGATGAATCGCCAGAACGAATATTCCCTTCAACACCTGAACAATCACAAAGCTCTCATCATCATCGTCCTGCACACGTCAACGGGATACAAGCAGTGAACCATGCCAAAAGCAACAACCTGTTCCCTTCCAACGATGCTTCAGATCGTCATAGCGCCTCTTCTACAGGTGCAATTTCTGCTATCTCTACATCCTCGAACTCGCGCGAGATTCCCGTGCGAAATCGCGTTAGTGCAGGTTCAGCAGCATACCCAGTAACAGGCTGGTTTCCTCCTGCTCCACCTTCTCCATCATCCAGTCAGCCAAGTCAACAAGATCGACCGAATTCTCGCTCCAGATCTACAGGTGCCGTGTTTCCTTCTTCTGAAGCCCGTCGACGAGCCTCCGTTTCGAGGTCTTTGTACACGCCTACTTCAAATCCGAACTATACACCACGTAGTTCCGGTCGACCGGGTACTACATCAACGGGATTTAGAGGCTCGACTGGAGGTTACAGTGTTAGTAATCTGAGTGAATCCGAATCTAGTGGGACGAGCAGATCTAGGAGTGTGAATGAAGAGAGAAGAAGAGCCTGGATGAAACAGCAGAAAGCAAAGGAAAAGTTAGAAGGAGGAAACAAAGTGTTGCCTGTTGTTGGACACGGTGTTCGTGAAGAGTTCTTGGGTGATGAAGCTATGGGGAAGAAGTGTGTCGTCATGTGAGGTAAGCTTCACCTTGTTGAGATTTTGGCATTGGGAATATGAATGTTTGAATGAAGAAAGAGGAAGAGGAAGAGAGAGATTGAAAGACGGGATGAAGACATCATGACTATCATGGATTTTTGTAGGAAAGAGATGTTTTATGACTTGTCAATATATGTTATGTTGTTTTTTCTTTGTATGAGTATATAGCTATGTATGTATGTATCTCTTAACGAGCTTGATAGAATCATAAATTATCGTCAGACATAAATGGTTGCCCTCTCGATGACGTTTCTCGATGAGAAAGCCTCACGTGCTTCTGAAGCACATACGAACGAATTCGTGGTTGCATGGCCATAATGATATCCGGGCAGGTCCTGTACTTTTCTGGATGTTTTATGTGGATAGCAGATTCGATTGGACGTTGACAGCTCTTTTTCTGATCTGGACAAGACGCCGTATTTCTTGTGCCAGTTGAGATGAAGTTATTATTGACCCACAACCCTTCATCGGCATCGCCGTCGCCAAACCATCTACATCGCAGGGTTTCTGCCATGAGTGTTACGCGCACAGCCGTCAACTTACTCGTTGCCGGCCATCACCAATACATTTCTCTTGCTTACTACAGAAGATCAACTTTTGGATTGATGGTTCACGATCGGTGGTTCCCTCCCGTATCCCGGGAATACACATATATACACAGAGGTCAAGGAATGATGCAAACTCCACGTGCACAGCCGATAGACTTTCAACCCTCTCATGCAGGCTTCACGAAGCACGAAGCACGAGTTGAGAGTAAAAGGTCATCCAATGATTGGCCAAAGAAGTCCAAAAAGAACATGGTTAGAAGGAAAAGAACAGAGAGGTACATGAGCTGAAAGCCCATAGCAAAAAAACACGTTCGCAAGCTGAACCGGACACCCCGCAAGCATCAACTTTTACCGGAGTCTAAACCGCTTTCGGATCAAAACCGCTCTTCGGAACTTCCGTACGGAGCTGAGTCTAAACCATTTTGGACTCAAACGCCCGTCAGAAGTTGTCGTTTCTTTTTTTTTTTTTTAGCCTTCTTCTTTTACGTGGGAAGAGAGAGCTGAAGATGAGACTTTCTGCCAGGAAAACAAGCAAGTGAGATCGGGTTTCTCCCTCAGCCTCCTCCGTACCCCAGTAGTTTATCTTTGATCGCAGATTCCATCGCGCATGGGAATAGGTCATCGGTGTCTTGTGTGGCTGTCATGCTACCACTCGAAGATCTTGCACTTGTAATGTTTGCAGTTGCATGAAGAGTTGTACGGTACAAGCGCCGTCCTTGACTTTCCATCTCAGCTGCTGAATGTCGAAACGTTTCTGTCGTTCATTGACAATGGGAGCCACGTTATTCTATCATTTGCTATATCCTCAGCGATAATAATCGATAACCCTCGATTATCCCTGCGGCCTGTCCGAAACTCGAGTATTTTGATATAACACTTGTTTTCTTCCACAGCTGAAGTCCGCGTGGTATGCTTAAAGGGTAACCGTCCAAGCAAAAAAAGGGAAACCAAGCCACAGCTGAACAAAAGCTTGAATCTCTGCCACCCATCTACGATTCGAACGTCAGCACATTTCCGGTACACGACAGACCTAACAATCATTTTCCCCATTGGGGAAAACCTGTTGCTTGTATTTCCACGTGAAAGTGTGTTCTTTACTGTTATCTGCAAATCAAGACGGGTAGGTTTCAAAGTGAGTTCTACGTCTCAGCGTTGTTGTGCTCTCGTTTTTGGTATAGAGCTGTTCGAAGCTGAGCTTCCGAGACGTTTGTTTGGGGAGAACCCGTTCTCGGACACGGCGAGAGGCATAGTCATGAAAGCATTGTCTCTTTCGTGTCTAGGACTGGATGATTCAAGTCGTGTTTTCCGAAGACTTATGTTGCTTGTGGTAGGTGTTTTGGTGTGAAGGAAAGGTATAAAGAAGATGATCATTCCTCGTTCATGACATCTCTCATCCTCATCAACACTTCATATCTTCTCAGGCATAAGCAAGGGACAACTACCTTCTCAAGCAAACTATCAGCTTTGAACTCTCAATCTTCCAAACATCATCCAAATTTCAAGAACAAAACAATTTCCAACTCTCAATCTCGAACAGACCTGCCAAAGCAGCACTCAATTTGAGAAACACATATCCCACCGGCTCGACCCAACTCCACTCAACTCAACTCGACTCAGCTTTGTTCAAGATGTTCACCCTCTTCTCCCGCCGCACCACTCCCACCGCCGTCTCGCCAGCCTCATCAACTCCATCCTCCACACCCTCCACTTGTCCAGATTCCCCTCGTCTCTACCTAGAAACCTACATCGTCGACATCGAGGATCTGCAAGACAAACTCGACGCAATCTCCATCACTTCTTCTGCCTCCGCCGCATCGGCATCTTCTTCAATCTTCTCGCCTTTGTTCAAGGGGTTGAAGCAAAGACTTGGCGGTGCCGGTAGCCAGACTCTTGATTTCGAGTGGGAGTTCCCCAGCTTGGAGGGATTGTGCTAGGAAATTCGACTTTTTTTTTCCTTTGGGAGGTTGTTTTTGGCATGGAGTAGTTATTTGGTAATTGATTTTTTTTTATTTCCTTTGTTTTGTCGATTTGGAAAAGATTTTGGGAGTTTCTGGTGCTGGAGAATATCCTGAGCAGTGGAATTTGAGTGCTTTTTAGGGTTGGAACATATTAGCGATTTCCTTTGTCAAACTTGAAGTAGCAGAGTCAAATATCATCTCCAATCATCTGCTCGTTCTCACAACTTTTTGTTCCGTGTAGTGAATGCTCGAAACGTCGTTTTTTTTCTTTTTTTTTTTCTCTTACCGCTAGCTTCGAATTACTGCCGACTTATAAAGAAAGATCATAGAACCCTGTTAAAGAGAACAGCATGGCTCGGGACAAGTAAATCAACATGATCGTAAACAGAATTGACAATTGCTAGATAAGATCTGGAAGGCATCAGAGCATGTAATCGACTGCTCATGCAGCTTTCGGGGGATCCGAAGTCAGGCGCCTTGACTGGAAACTCTGCAAACTTGGGATTATGGACGAATGACCAGGTTGATCACACCGTATATTGCCCATGCGTGTAAAGAAGAGGTTTGGCGGAGAGAATGCAGCCTACGGTGGAGACTGTCCGTGCTGCCTTGCAGCCTTCGGTCCTCGCGTTAATGTTATCCGGAACAGGGCATAAAAGCGATGGACAACAATTTGGAGTGTGCGATGATCTGGATATTGTTGCTGGCTCCGGCTTAGGATGTGCCTGAACTCATGTCTCTCGTGGACATTGATCTCTATATGGCGATAGACGATGAGAGTGGAAAGACTTGTTCGTGTAATCATGGGAAGTTTGCGTCTTAATGGAAGATAGACTACTGGTAGGGTTTGTGCTGTAGCTTATGTGCTCCCGTGGGGTCTCCACACGAACTCCACGATCAGCAGACGTGCTGCAAATCCTCCACTTCACCACCACTTCTTCACTTTGCAGACATGAATCCGATGTTCAATTTTGGCATCTTCACCAGTGGCAAGCTACCTAGATATTGTCTCAAGTCCATCCATGCATTCTCTGACCATTTAGAAAGATGAAAAAAAAAAAGGCCATGAACATTCATGCCACAGTATTAATCTCGCTATGACCTATACCAATTGTGGGGCCATTGCTACCATAAATTGTGGAGCGGTACCGCGTCTCGAGACTCTTCGCCCACATCCCGAGGTATACTGCCTTGATTTCTAAGAGCTCTGTCATCGCGTCGGACAAAGAGGAGATTGCGAAGTATATAAGAGGAAGGGTATAGCCAATTCAATCTTGCTCCAAGTGCTCTCGCAACTCCAATCACAATGGGAAAATTATCTCTGCAGATCCTTTTGGGTCTACTAACACCTTCGATCATCGTTGCGCAGGACAATTACACCAAGCCTGTAGCATGGCGAACGGGTAACAACCGAGTCGACTCTTTAATCTCGGCCTTGACTCCTGATGAGAAGTTGAAGCTTGTTGGTGGTGCCATCAACCCAGGTGATCAAGCAGTAGCGGGTTATGTTCCTTCTGTGCCTAGACTAGGTATACCTGCAGTACAATTGGCTGACGGTGAAGCGTGAGATCATCTACATATCTCTTGTACTGGAGACTGCTAGCTAACATAAAATAGTGGTATCAACGCCGTTGCTAATGCTACGGCTATACCGAATCAACTTAATGTCGCGGCTACGTGGTCAAGAGAAGCCGCTTTTGCTGCCGGCATGATCACAGGTCGTGAATCTATGCTTCTGAACATGAGTACGTTTCTCCAACTTCTTGTTACTAGACTCAGACTAACACAGTGAACAGGTGTTGCGCTTGCTCCCCGTGTCAATCTGCTTCGTGATCCATTCACAGGCAACTTCTGGCAAAGCTACAGTGAGGATCCTTTCCTGAACGGACAGCTCGGCGTTCAGGGTGTCATTGGTATCCAAAGCGAAGGTGCCATGGCTAATGCCAAACAAATCGGTCCCTCTTCTACCGGTGCCAGCTCTGGAGACACAAATTCGATTGTTGATCTCCAAACACTCTATGAAGTTTACTGGGCACCGCACGGAGAGCTTCTCGATGCCGGTGCTGCGACTTTGATGTGTTCATACACTGAAGTATGATCGAGAGATCCTTTACATTTTCTTTACAGCTTGCTGACGATATTCTAGATTAATGGTGTCCTCGCATGCCAAAACGAAGAAGTCTCACACTTCGTCAGGAATGTCCACAACTTCACTGGTATCATGATGTCAGACTGGACAGCCAACAAGGCCACAGCACCTTCTCTCAAGGCGGGCCTGGACTGGGAAATGCCTCTCGCAAATTACTTTGGTCAACCTTTGAACGAGAGCGTCTATACGTATCATAACATCTCCGAGACTTATCTCAACAGAGCCATCGGACATATCTTATCCCAGTACAACCGATTTGGCTTGCTCAACAACCAAAGCACTTCGGAAATCTTACTCACAACCGAGATCCCGAAGAAAGTCGAGGACCACTCTGCTCAAATTGCCTACGACATTGCAGTAAAATCGGGAGTCTTGCTCAAGAACAACGGTGTTCTTCCCTTACAATGCAATAAATCTATAGCAGTCATCGGACCCAACGGACTCCAATACACCAACGGAGCCGCCTTTGCCGAACGCGCCTGGGGATTCCCAGAACGTCGTCTAAGCGTCCTCCAGGCGCTAGAAAACCGTATGGGCAACAAAACAATTCCATCACTAGTCGGTGTCGACCTTGAAGGAACGTTGATCCCAAGCTCTGCGTTAGTCAGTCTCAACAACACGCAAGGACTCTCCCGCAACGATTCTCTAAACAACTACGCCATTGATTCTCAAATCGATTTTAGTGGTGAGAACACTCTACCCGCAAACCGTAGCTACACATGGCAAGGTCATCTCCGCGCCAATGAGTCGGGTATCTACCGTATCTCACTGCAACGCAAACTTCCCGTCGTAGGAGGCGGTTTCGGCAACCCCGATTACGGCACCGTCTTCAACATTGGTTCCCTGATGATAAACGGCACAGAAATAGCTTCAGGCTTCCGACTCCTTGGTGACGGCGGTGTTCGTCCCTGGAGTTCTGCCATCGATACCCGCGACGGATGGGACAACATCGCGGCTTCCATCTACTTGGAAGCAGGATTGCATCCCATAGAATTCACTCTCGTTAGCGTCATCCAACAACCCTTCAACATCCGCTTATCTTGGGTGACACCCTCATCCCGCGAAAAAGATCTCGCTGCCGCAGAGCAATTGGCAAAATTGGTTGATGTACCACTGGTCTTCGCTTTCGCCCAATCTCCCGCTGCAGTGGGCATGCATCTGGACGCATACATGAATGACCTCGTCACCCGCGTCACAGCCGCAAACCCAAACACCGTCGTCGTTCTGAACAACGCTGAACCAGTCCTGATGCCATGGCTATCATCCTCGGCAGCAGTTCTGGAAATGATGTATCCAGGTCAAGAACAAGGATACGCTACCGCCGACCTACTTCTCGGACACCGTACACCGCAAGGAAGGTTACCTGTCACTTACCCCGCCTCTATCAACAGCACTGTCACAAGAAACCCTGCTTATCCGGAACGTGTGGCCACGGAAGATGGCAATGCTACGTTCAGTGAAGGCGTCGATATGGCGTATCGATGGTATCACAAAACCAATACATCAGTGTTGTTCCCCTTTGGATACGGATTGAGTTATACTTCCTTCTCCTACGACGACTTCGCCATTATCACGGATGACAAAGCCACTTTACCGGAAGACGTGGCTTTCTCTGTGTCCTTTACCATCACAAACACTGGCAAATATCCTGGTGCAGAGGTACCTCAATTGTATGTCCTGCCTACTGCTGAAGTCGGCGGAAACTCGACGTTGCAAGTTGCTTCGATACAACTTGCAGGGTTTGAGAATGTGGAGTTGGTGCCCGGTGAGATCAAGACTGTGGTCATCGAGGTGCCGAAACGCAAACTCGAAGTCTTTGATCCCGTGGAGAGGGAGTGGAAGATGTTGAGTGGGACGAGAAAAGTCTGGGTTGCTAAGAATGTGCAGGAACCTGTTTTGCAGGGCACTTTTGCGGTGTAGAATGAGTATGTCTACTCTGAAAAGCTTTGAAGATGCAGAAAATCGCCTGCATCTCTCGTACATGCGATAAAGATAATACCGCTCCATCCGAAATGTAGATACCTCAAGTCCGAATAATGACGAGAAAAAGTTTTTAATGGACCTCGCATCGCTTTGTATTCCGAAAACAATTCATCATCGACACAAAACTCTGCGCCAGCCTCTTGTGCCTCCTGATCGTGCGCGGCCAGCCCTTCATAACCTTTTCCACACACCCTAAATATCGTTCTCTCATTTTCCGAACATTGATACGGAGCTCGACGATACGATCGCCGAATATCATCTTCGCACGTTCACGTTGATTCCTTCTCTTGACCTTCTTTTCAATAGCCGCCATACCGGCGTCCTTGCACTCCTGTATGGCCTTCTCGATCGCAGCAACCACGCCACTCACTTCCCTCAAAGTTTTCTCTCCATCTTCAAGCCAGATGTCAATTCCAAAGACTCGGAAAGTATGATGCATCTCTTTTATGTCGTCAGTGACGAAAGGGTGACATCCCGCGAAATGTATGAGGGGTGTATATTCGACTCTGAGAAAGACTTGTTTTTGGCCCGTAAGTATATTGACATACTGCGAGCTGTTCGAGGGTGTTGGGGATACTATCGAGCTTTATAGGGTCACGCATGCTCATTCCTACCCTCCGCGTGCTGTGTAGCTCAATGTCAATGAGGGATTCCAGTTGAGACAGCAGTCCAAGTAGATGATCTCCACTAAGAATCAATTCACTAGAACGGAACCGTGTTTCAAGAACTTCGACACGCAACTGCTTGCTACAGCATAATATGGGAATGTAATCTGTGACTTCTTGAAGGTAGCCGTCATGTCTCGGTTCCTTTTTTGGTTTCCATACACCGACTTGAGGAGGAAGCACATTGAGATATGTCATATCCCTGATTTCTCGAGGAACATGGCTAAGGAATCCGAGACCACATCTTGAATTTTTGGTCATGCAGTCGGTGTCAATGGTATCTCCAGTCCGGTAGCATCTATCGTTCGGATTGTAGTAATTGCTTGTACTGCGTCTCTTGTGGGGACGAAGGTGATGGAGTTGAGGATTTTCGACCGAGAGACGTCTCGATTGGCGATCTCAAGGAAGGGATTTCCAAGGGTTGGGAAAAATTGAGTTTAGCTTGGAGGCGTGCAAATTTGCGCACGCATCGATCTTCCCTGTCCAAACCAGCGAAGATGACTCGAATGTACATCCGATCGCGAGGAATGCCTTCCTTGCGATGGGATTTTTTGAAGAAGTCGAGAGCCTCGGATGCGACCCAGATCGAGACCTTCACCCTTATCTCCACTTCATAATATAACTTGGCACTGTACAGCTTGAGATTTACCAAGCGTTTCAAGCGACGAATGAACATCAAAGCAAGTTGTTCTGAGCCCCCTCGGCGAAGAATCAGTTCACTAGAATGAAACCATGATTCGAGGGCTTCAGTACGTAATGTCTTGCTGCACATCAACAAAGGGTTCCAATTCATTGCTTGCATACGTTCTGCTTTGAACTTGACGGAGTGTGGAGGAATGGTATGAAAGTAGATGATATCTCGTACCTCTCGAGGGGCTCGACCAGAGAGACCAAGACCGGATTCGCCACGGAAACCATCTGCAGTCTTATTGATAAACTTTATCTTCACGAAAGAAGGTCTGGTGATGATGTGAGTCTGAGTGGAAGAAGCAAGACCAGACTCGCCTTGAAAATCATTCGCAGTTATGTTGATATTTCGTATTGAGAAGAACCCGGAAGTGTAGATCAGGTTCCAAAATGAACTCGACGCTGAGCAGGTCACGCGCTTGGGGAAAGAGCGTCGAACCAGTGTGTTTGAAATGGTTTTTGTTGTAATAGTCAAGTTGCAATTCGTGCTGGCCGAGAAAATTGAGATAAGGTGGGTAGTAATTGAAATCTCTCCGTGAGTGTGCCTTGTTCTTAGGAAGGAGAAAAGTATCGGGTGTGAGGCGACGACAACAAGCAAGGGTGAACTTCGCGATTGCCTAGAAAGCGTGAGCGCGTGTTGAGGCTCCGAAGATGATATGTCTTTCCTCAGCACATGGAAAACAAGAAGGATACTCTTGAAACGTCTATTCGTACTGTGATTTTGACTACCCATACGCCACTTCAGTTGGCAGCGAACCCAGCGCTGCGACAATCTGATGATATGCTTGCTTGGTCATCCTGGCGCTATGCTATGCTTGTAAAAACAAAAGAAAATTCTTATCTGGTGTAAATGTAAATAAAGTGGCAACTCAATCAGATCCTCCTCATGACCTGGAACTTTTTGACCTGTGGTGGTGCTGGCAAGGCCGCGGAAAATCGATCACAAGCTGCGTCTGCTGTTAGCATTTACTTTCCAATGATCTCACTTCCTTGTTGGACTCACCCTCTTCCGTGTCAAAACCGATAGTAATGTCATCGTGCTCGCCTGCGTATTCCAATCCTTCCATGTTGATGAACCTTCGCCTGACACCTTTACCCCAGACCTTAGTGTCGGAGGGGGCTTCATCTTCATCGCCGTGACCATCCTTTTCTTTCTCCTTCTTTGGTAGGCTGAACTTGCAATCTACTAACTTGACACCATATTTGACTGACTTATCTCCCTTAGCCTTTTCAAAGGTATCCGTCGACTTTATTTGGAAGACCATGGCATCTGCTTGACTAAAGTTCTCGAAGAACGCCAGTATCTTGGTGACATTTCCAAGAGTCACAACCTGAATGCGAACTCTAGTAGCCTCTAGCTTCTTGTAGATGGGAACAACCATTCTCCGTCTTGAGATGGCGAATGAGGTGGCTGCTCCGTCGTAACGTACAGTATATCTTGTCAGTGCTTGTTGGAAGGTGTGCAATTCTTCCAGGCTTGGGAACGATAGTGTCCGGAAAGTAGGCATTGTTGCTGTCTTTTGTACGAGCTTGGAGCATTTGTCTTTACCATTGGGAATTCCCTTGCCCATGTTCAGAGACACAGTCATGTCATCTTGTGGTGCCCGCAAGATTGTCAATTCCGGAGTCACGCTTGGAGGTAGTCTTATCAGGAGCTCGCCAGGTCCTACTGGAGATTAGCCAATATCAACATCACTAACACGCTAATCACTTACCAAGATTCAGTCGATCTGTTACCGCACCACCATCGTGCATGGCAATAATTCTAAAGTGTTGCGAAAGGGTCATGTCGCCCTGATCTTGTCCAACTTCTGCATTGGCATCTGTGATGACTCGCATTTCCTGCCACCTCATCTTCTGGAACGCCCCAGCAATACTCTCTTGACCTGTTGATGTTTCCATGACCATGTTCCTCAGACCAACTCTTGCAATGACATGCTCATTGTCGCTTGTGGTGATCGCCTGAATCTTATCATACAATGCTTGTCGATCATTTGAGCTTCTGAACACCAAATGCGACTGACATTGGCGCTTCTCATCCTCTGTGAAGATTGTCATGGCAGGAAATTCGTTCATTGAAGACATCTCGAACATTAGAGGAGAGCCAAGACAGAGCTGCAGATCAGCCGTACTCAAAGTCCTGTTAACGGACTTTGTGCTGAGCAACAACCGATAGCCGCGGTGTAGTTTTGTCTTGCCGAATCCAGTCTGACATGCGACTCGCTTCTCGAACAAAGTTGCCGTGCAAAGCCTGAGTCTAGATTTCGGGAATGCATGAGCGTTGGAAGAATCGGTATGCTGAAGCTCAATGAGATCAGTCTCCTGGACCAGTCTTTCGTCTGACTTGGGGCTCATGCTATCCTTGACCTTCTTTGTGTAAGTCACGATTCCATGGAGAGAGCGGAAGTCTGGTTCATGCATGTCGACCGTAAGTGTGAAGCCACGAGGCAGGCGTACAAGGATGCGATTCAGATTGGACTTCCATGTCACGTCGTGCCATGTCGGACCCTTCCAAGATTCACCATCACCAGGCTTGATTGTCATGTTGATAAGGTCGATCTGACTGGAAACGACAACCGTGGTTTCATATTCATTCATGCCTCTCAACATTGTCAAGATGCAAGGCAAGGCAATCCGATCGGTATCGGCTTCGTCGGTGTTGATGGAAGCATTAACAAATATCCTGTTATAGCAGAAAGTGTTCCTCGTATCACCAAGAGGCAGTGCTTGAAGTGGATTGGTCTCTTCGACGTCTCGCTCAACAATTACGGCAGAAGAGCTGTCGCCACGGAGCAGAGAAGAAATGTCAGAGGCGAAACGGGGATACTCGACCCAAATGGCTGTGCTCTGGCCTTGGATTAATGATTGGTGAGGCGGCATGACTTTGTTGCGGCTCATGGACAAAGTAAACGATCGAAGACTTGAGCGTGCTATCTCAATGTCACGAAGTAAGGTGTCTTGCGGAGAATCAGCTTTGGAGTGTGATGTTATCGGATTGTTGAGAATATCAGTCAGAATCCACCATGTTTTGGCAATATCGACATGAGCTTGGACAAGCATTTCCGGGACTTGATCATCAGGGCCCTTGCGAGTGTTTCGAATATGAGCAGTCAGGCCGGCGCGACCTTTGTGTAGCCACCAGATAGCTGCGCGAAGCCATTGACGAGGGGTGATAGTATCGGCTCGTCTCTCGCGTTCAGCGGTCAATCTAAAGACACCCTTTGTATGGGCTACCCGAGCACCAAATTCAAACAAAGCATGCTGTTCGGCATCATCGGTGCCTGGCTCAGAAGGAGTGACAGATATGGCCTGCGAGGATACGGAGCCAGACCGAGCATACGCAGTTTCGGATGGGGCTAGCGTAGCTTGAGAAGAAGAAGAGTTCTTTCTCTCATAGGGTGAAGGAAGACCTTGTGGTGTTAGGCCATTGGGATTAGGATTCATTGGAGGGGCCAAGGTATGAGGTGAAAAGTAGCTTGGACTCGGACCGCGGTTGGTAGCTGTAGGAGGGTATTGATGGTTGCCTGAATGTTGGGGGTAGAGAATCTTTGGCTGTGGCGAATGTGAGGGTAACATAGAGGCCGGGTCAGATGGCGTTCGTGCACAGCGCTGGCGAAAGTCAGACAAGGAGGCGACGGAACGCAGGTCTTGAATCGAAGACGACTCCGAGACTTGACCGTTCCTGGTTTGAGTATGAGGTATCTGAATTCTGCTTGTCGTATAATCCTCCTCTTGGTGTGGGGGCTGAGGAAGTGGATGAGCACGATGCGGGACGGACAGGGGCGGCGGTGCCTCGGTGGCTGATATATTTCTTCGGTGCGGCGGTGGTTGTGGTGCGTCTTTTTGATACGAGGCAGGAGCTCCCCTTGGTGGGGACTGTTTAGAGCGTGGGCTACGTGATCGGCTGGAATGAGGGGGAGAATTTGGGCTGGGAGGCCTTCGTGGATCTTGACTCTCATCAAAGTCTTGCCTTGACATGCGTCTCAACACTCTGCCCTCCTCAGCACGGTGGTAACCTTGACGAACCTGTGATTTCGGAGGTAGATCACGAGGTTGTGGCGTTGGAGAGGTAAGGTATTTGAGAAGTTCGGTATTTTCGGCGATCGCAGGAGAATAGATGGGAGAGGGCGGCTTGAAGTTGGTAGTCTCAAGTGATGGCAATGTAGGCTGCTGTGCTAGAATGCTGTCGAGAGGGGATGCGGGCTCTTCGTCTACGGGAGATGGCGCATTGTGCTCGTTCCAAGATCCCGCGTGGTCGTCTAGGCTACTGAAAGTAGTAGAGACACGCCTGATGCCCGGTCGAGGAGCATCATCCACATCCTCGGTAGGCGGGGCGGGGCTGTTAAAGAAGGGGTGCTTCGAAGGGTGCGAGGGATCCGGCGAGGCAGGGCTAGTCACTGGAGGCTGGAACCTGGAAGGGGCATATCCTTCTCCTGGTGCACTTTGAGGCTCATCTTTGGCCAGCCGGTGGGCGTCCACATTGAACGTGTCTAATGTTGGAGCAACTGGCCTTCGCTCTGTCTTTGATCTCCCCAGTTTCGCCCTTGCTCTTGCTATCTCTATGACGGGAACCTCGGACTCGTCTCCACCTTCACCAATAATCTCAGGCGGTGTGCGTACGAATCCAACTGTGAGATTCTTCTTCTTCTTTGGAGGTTTGACAGTGAGCTGGTGCTCGGGACTGAGCACTCTTCTCACATCAGCCGCATCGGGCCACCTCTGCGCTGCCGTGGTATCGAGACGTGGTCCAGCCAGATGTCGCGTGCCTTCTCCCGGTATCCTTTCCTTTTCTGTCGACGGCTTGAGGAAGTCGGTAACATCTTCATTGAGCTTGAAGTTTTGTTTGACCGGGCTATCGTTCTTTTGCAGAATCTTGCCCCATTTCGACTTGCTAAGTTTAAGACTCATGTCGTTCTTGTTGATGTGCAGTGGTTGATATGGCAGGTGCTGGCTGTGTTTCCACCCAAATTGCGGGGAAACACAGGGTCGAGGTGTTGATTGTCAAAGAAAGGGCGGGCAGAAATGTTGCTCTGTTGTTTGCTATGTTGGGTGTTGAAGGAGGAAAGAGCGACCGATGACTGTTTGCGAGTGCCTGCCTGCTGACTCGCAACCTCCTCGTGTCAATATGTTGGAAAGGAAGACAGGACGAATGTACAAGTCTGGCAGGGGAATTGCTCACGCTGGAGCCAAGACACGCGATACCCAAGACAACCGTTGCTTTAGTCAGGTACAAAGTTGCATTTCGAGGGTCTCGCAATCGCGTTCGGTCCTCGATATGTCCTGTGCGCGGCTGCCGCCTTGTTACAATGCCTTGCCGCACTCTGCCCCTCTTGAGCCCCTCTGTTCACTGCCTCGAAAGCGTTCCGATTGAAACTGTTTTATCTTGTTGCTTCTTGACCGTTTACTTCGCCGTCATGTGCTGCGTCATGTACTCGAATGTTGTTGTTCTTATTGCAAGCTATGTGGCTTTGTACCGTCGCAAGTCTTTATATGTCCACTACCTCGAGCTCTTGGGTGCTTGGTACAAGTCAGCCATGCTCCACACCTTGATCCTGCGACACTTCTGATGCCCGCGGTTATTTCGGGCCGCCTCATTATACGGGATCGACCATGATTTAGGTAGGTTGTTAAGTGAAGCTTTCCACCACCGTTTATAACATGGGCATACATGACTCTTGAAGCTTTCTGTCACACTGAACCTTTCGGTAATTCTTTTGAATCTCCTTGTATACTTTCATTTTATGAGACGTTGTTTGACACCGCACGCCTGTGTCCACGATTCTTTCCATCTTGCACTCATATATCTCGGCAGTCTTCATATCCGTCGTATATCTAATCTATGCGATCGCTTATGGCGTTTTAACGAGGTAAGGTTTATCGAATCCGTCAGCTTACAGACTCTTGTTATATTTGGGGTAGGATCAGATCGATGACGGCCTCATGGATGACAAGCTAGACAGTCATATACAGGTAGTACACAAATTTAGAATTGACAATACTCCGTATACGTGAGTAGATGGGCCTTGGTCACCTTGACAGGCTCAACATAGTTTCAAGCATCATAGGTATCATCGCAATACGATGCGATGTGTATCTGTCATCAGAGATTTCCCGTTGACAGAAAATGCCATCATCTGTCCTTTTTCTCTCTATCCAAGACAACATCGGTCTTTCTCTTACCAAACAGACTAAGAATTCCTGCCAAAAGTCCTAGACCAACGACAACTAAATCCAACACATGAACTGCCCACCATATGTGCTGAACACCAAGCACACACGTGGAGTACTCAAATCTCCAACCACTTTCATCCTCCAACCAAACAGACAGCAGACCGGCATTTCCTCCGTAAGCACCCATCATGCTTCGGACTGTGATTTCTCTCAAACCATCCATGTCGGAAGTAGAGCTGTTGTACCCAGTATACCTCGTGGCAGTCCAGTTATAGTGCTCTGGGTTTTCTGGATCAAGCACTCTTGGTCCGTCGGGCTTATTATACGGCATCTGGTCCATCATACATCCAGTTTGCTCGTCAATCTCAATATACGGTATCCATGGGTCCGGTCTCAAGATATCAGGACGGCGATGCCACACATCGCAACCTTCGTGGTCGTGACCGTTGATTATGATACCATGGAATCCGAGTGCGAAAACGCCATCGAGAACCTTCCTGCTCGAAGCCTGACTAAGATGGTTCTGTTCTCGGATGCCACCACCATGCTTGTCTTCGAAATAAGTGAAATGAGGACCGTCGACGCAAATGCCTGCCTCCTTGTGAAGCGGGACATGAGTCAACACAATCGTAGCACCATGATGTTTAGCTTGGTCGCTCGCAGCTTCGAGAAAGCTGTGAGTGGCATTGTGGAGCTCTTGATTATATGCAGGAGTGTCGAGATTCATGGAGTTGAGCACGACGATGTTGAGCGAAGCCAACTTGCGCCCGTAGTCGTCTTCATAGTCAGGACGCCTTTTCAGCGTAATGCGCCAGTTTACGGGACCATAGGCGTTCTCGAAGCGGGCGATGCGATGTACATCAAGATCTCCTGCGTATCCAATATCGTGGTTTCCAGCAACATTGATGAGCCTGTTGGACCAGTCTGTTTCTCCTAACCATTCCGTCGCCCAATCGTCCTGATGAGGCAGGTTTTCGGGGTTGGAGTGTTTCGCTGGCTCAGTAATTGACTTGGGTACCTTCTCAGCGCCTCGAAAAACACGAGACCAAAATCTTTCGGTACGGCGAGCAAACTCGTCGTCGTTGATCCATTGACTGCCAAGCAAATCTCCCAGAACGACGACGTGGGTAGGTTGTGTCCACCATTTTGTAGTCCTGTATATGTGTGCCAGATAGAAATCGTTCCCCAGAAGATCCAACTTCTTTCTCTCTACCGAGATGAACCTTGGTATGTCTCTCTTGAAGAGATCCGCCAGGGAGCGTTTCAAAATGCTCAACCCAACATCTGTAGACACTCTCGAGAGACGCCCATGCAGACCTGACAGACTCGGGAACCTTGGGGCGTTCGGATCCGGTAAAGATGTATCGCCTTCGAGTTGTGGGTCGCCGAGGGCCAACAAGCGCATGGGGGCTGTCGAGCCATGGAGGCTGTCATCGGCGGTCGGAAAACGACAATTCTGTACGGCCGGATATGCGTAGAGCAATATGGTAGCAAGTATCGCCGGTATGACTAGCAGGCGGAAGGCATACTGCACCACCGTCGTGAACCGCATCGATGTTTCATGGCATTTGTTGTCATGTTTGACGCCGTCCAAGAGATCATCAGGAGACGACCAAAATTATTGTCTCGCCAAACTCCGAAAAGTCCGACCATTATCATGATCTTTTGCATTTCCACTTTCATCCTCTCATAATTTACAACAATTTGAGCATCTGTTATTCCAAGCTCTGAAGATTGCCTTGATGGCTTTGATACAAGTTAGCCGGACGGATATGGATATTCGACTTCGCGTTTGCGCTACCACGTGCGTCTCACGAGTGGCTGCCGTGCCAGAAGGACTTGACCACGACCGTGCAAACTGTGTATGTGCAAGCCTTCCCTAGGGGTACAGCTGCGCGAGAACATAATGGCATATGGATGCGTATTGTAAGGTTTGTCCACTGAGAGCCCCCGAAATCTCCACGAGGCGGGTTCTCAATCAACTCTTCTCTCCACGTCAACTCAACATTCCAGCCTATGCTCATGTAATTGTCAACGATATATAAGACTTGCCAAAATGCAGTATATCAATCATGCCATGGTTTTGTCCCCATACATCATGCCTACCCTCCAATCTATAGTCCTTCTCACCACGGCCACAGCCACTGTCTCCAGTTTCGCTATACCTATCCTTCCACCACAATCAATTCTTCGTCTAGATTCCAATGCCTCTTTTCAGCTCAGTATCTTCGAGGATCTTCATTTCGGTGAAGCTGAAGACACGTTATGGGGTCCTCAACAAGACGTCAACTCCACTCGTGTAATGAACAAAATCCTCGATTCAGAACCCAACACTCATTTGGCTGTCCTGAATGGTGACCTTATCACTGGCGAGAACACCTTCAAGGAGAACTCAACAAAGTATGTAGACCGAGTCGTCGCCCCTCTTGTACAGCGACGAGTTGTTTGGGCCAGTACATACGGCAATCACGACAGCGACTTCAAATTATCTCGTCAAGCTCTCTTCGCTGAGGAATCAAAATATCCATTCAGTCTGACCAAGAACATGGTTTCGGCCAACGACTCTGGAGTGTCCAACTATTATCTACCTGTCTATGGCGATAATTCGAGCATTCCAGAATTCTTGCTCTGGTTTTTTGACTCTCGTGGCGGATACCATTACCAGCAGAAATCTGCCTCTGGTGATCGCGTCGGCATACCAGATTGGGTCTCACAGAGCGTTGTGGACTGGTTCACCTCGACCCGTGATTCTCTGCAAGACAAGTATAATCGAAGTGTACCTAGTGTCGCTTTCGTGCACATTCCGGTGAACGCTATGAGTGCCTTCCAATCTACAGGCGTCGACGCCCACAAGGAACCAGGTATCAACGATGACAATCCTCTGGCTCCACAAGGCACTGCTGCTGGAGAAGATGTTCCATTCATGAAGGCACTGCTTGAGACCCAAGGTTTGAGGGCTGTCTTTTCTGGCCATGATCATGGAGATGATTGGTGTTTCAAGTGGGACAGCCAATTACCAGACATAAAACTCAATGGCACTGGTGTCAATTTCTGCTTTGGGAGACATAGTGGCTATGGTGGCTATGGTACGTGGACCAGAGGAAGCAGACAGGTGGTACTGCAGAAGGGTAGGGACGAAGTAGAAACTTGGATAAGGCTAGAAGACGGATCTATCAGCGGCAAGGTCACACTAAATGCTACCTACGGCCAAGACTCTTACCCTGTCGTCGATGGCTAGGTCATTGTCTCATGCTTCCATCAGCTACCACCGCTAGAAGGAAGCATAATCTCGCGCAATCACATAATGAACATAGATCAATGATACAATGTGCCTTCAAGGAACACTTGCTGTAGAAGCCATAAACAGCTCTACAAGAACATTGAGTACCGAATACCGAGTACCTACCACTTGAACGAAGTACTTCCGAGGTCCCGCGGTGTTGCTCATGGTGCATTCCTTTCCCCACAGTCTCAGTAAACCTTACCCCGCCATGTCCCCCTCAATATTAAGAAGGTGGGGAAGAAACAACCACCTCGCCTTGATTAGAGATCTTCTGTCACTATGTACTAGCACAACATATCGTAGGAGGAGGTGACCCAACACTCTCGGCGCAAAGGCAAGTCTTGGACACGGAAAAGGACATTTCCGAAGAGGGGCTCCCTCAAAGAGGAACTAAGAACCATGGTTCCATTGATACCTATATATCTCTAGCCCTTGGGCTGATGAAAGCAGTAAAGCTTCCTTCTTCTTCTCGGCCAACACAGTTCTAATAATTATCGATTTCACACAAGAAAGGTAAACATGTCTTCCACAGAGATCTCGAGCACACAGACGGTTGACATGGGCGAGACCACGCCCATAATCCCAAAGACTTGTAAAGGTGGTGTTTGCGTCAATTCTGGACCAGACTTTTACATTGAAGTCCAGGATGTTCCTGTTCCTGAGATTGGTGAGCTTAGGCGATACTTGAAGGTTCAGGGGAAACAAGACTGATGCTCCCCAGGTCCTGATGATTGTCTCATCAAACTCAATGCAACTGGTCTTTGCATGAGTGACGTTCACTTTATGACAGCTGATTGGGGCATGCCGAAGATGGAAGAGTTTGGAACCCAATGCGCCGGTCACGAAGGCGCAGGTGTGATCGTAAAAGTTGGCGAACGAGTCAAGAACCTCAAAGTCGGTCAACGTGCTGGTTACAAACCCATCGTCGATGTCTGTCATACCTGTGACTACTGCAGAAGCGGCAAGGAGACTTATTGCTTCGGAGCAATCTTCAACGGTCTCCACCGTGACGGTGAGTCAGACACTGCGTCAATTCTCTTCTCAATGTGTTGAAAACAGAACTTGTGAACTAATATTGAGTCAAGGCTCTTACAAACAATACATCGTTTCGCCAGAGAGATACACAACCATCATCCCCGATGGTGTTTCCGACTATATTGCCGGGCCTGTCATGTGCTCAGGATCAACAGCATACACCTCGATCAAAGAGTCCGGCTTGAGGCCTGGTCAATGGGCAGTCTTCCCTGGCGGTGGCGGTGGTGTAGGTATGCAAGGTGTACAACTCGCCGTTGCCATGGGTCTCCGAGCTATCGTCGTCGACACTGGAGCCGAAAGAAAGGAAAAGTGTCTCGGATATGGAGCCGAGCATTTTGTTGACTTCAAGGAGGTCGAGGATCCTGTTGCTGAGGTTGTCAAGCTTACTGAAGGTGGTGCTCATGCTGTTTTCGTTACTGGTAAGTCTTTTGAACGTTGTTCTCGCCTGAAAGAGATGCAACATGGAAGGAGTAAGGAGTGAAAAAGAAGAAGTTCGCTAAATTTGTTGACTACAGCTGTTCAATCTTACCCAATCGCCCAAGGTTTCCTCGGTGCCCGAGCCGGCGCCCAAGTGATGTGTATAGGACGTACGTCTTCGCCTATCTCCTTTGTGCCCGCATTCAAGCTAATCATACCTTTCCTTCCAGTGCCACCCGTAGGCAAATACAACATGGACGTCAATCCCTCAAGTCTGGCTTTCCGAAATCAATCCATCAAGGGAACGCTTGTAGCAGGTCTCGCAGATGTCGACGAAACTCTTGAGTTTGCTAGAAGAGGCAAATTGCACCTTGAGCCTACTGTTGTCGGTCTTTCAAAGTTCAACGAATCGGTGCAGAAATTGAAGAATGGTCAGGTTGCTGGGTAAGTCCTAATCCAGCATCGCTTGTTGGAGGTGTATGCTAATTTTGACCTAGACGTATTGTTGTTGACTTTAACATGGAATAAGCAGATGGAAGGCTTGGCGATGATGAGGAATGACTTGTTCTTGGAGATGCATTGCTATCACTATTGGCAATTGGACTGTATTGGCAATTGTCTATGCAATCACAACTGAAATGACTCAATCATCATATCAACAGGTTCCAAGTGACAGATAATTCTACTCAGAGCATCGCTCTGCCGAGCTACGCGTTGACTCTCGACAACAAGTTGGAATAAGATGTTTGATGAGGCCGAGACATCGGTCTGGATTCTTGGTTGGGATAGCCGATTCGAAAGCGAGTTTCACTACACCATATGGGATGAGATCAAAGTCGGCATCAGAGACGCCGTTGGATAGGGAAGATGTAAATTGATTGTTGCCGCCAAGACAACAAGGCAAGGCAAATGCTCGTGATAAACGAGACAACAAGGTAAAATACAAGCTGAGTTGGTGTTCTCTCGTGCTCGTCGAGACACAAAAACCATGGGCAGGCTGAAGCGAAGACAGAGTCGATGGTTACGGTAGTTCAATGGCTAGAGTTTCAGGCGCTTCATTTTACTTTTCTTGACAGGCACATTGGACCATGTGGTCTTTACTGTCGCTTCACCGCTCAGCACCTTGTCCGGGTGACTGGTATGTTGTCTAACATCAGCTGGGGTTTTGTCGTGTAGATTAGGTTGGTGTGTCTCACAAGAGACGGTTTGGCAGGGCTGTAACGGGCGAGATTCCAACGACCTTTGACAAGTTGCTGCACGTGTCCGGTCAAGAATAGTAACTTCATGTCTTGACAAGAACTTCTGTCCTTCTCAGACATTTACGACTCAGTCATGAGACAGTAACGATCATGAGCGAGGTGTAAGAAAAGGTGCATACACAGATGCACGATCTGACCCGGCACTTGATTTCAGCTGCCCTCATGATTGAGCATGGGGGGTAGATATGAGACCTCTAGATTGGAGATATCTGTATGTCCAAGCAGCACATAGTACCGTCGGCAACTCCGGATGTTAAGACGGAACAGATCTTATGTGTTTGCACTACTGCGGCTGGGTCGCATCGGGACTTGATTCCCTTACTTGAATAAGGGCCGCTAGCACCATTGTATTGCTCTTTCAAATTGCCATGTCCAAACCCCGACAGATCTAGCACCGCCTCACGAAGGCTCCACAATCCTTCGCTTGACATCGTGGGTGGTCGCGGCTGGAACCCGTACTGGAGTATCAAGCATCGGCATCTCCGCTTTGCGGGCTGTCTCTGTGCCGCTGTTTGTAGCTTTGGTTGACAGAAGTTCAATTGAAATGTATCTAGGCAGAAAGCAGGATATTCCGTGAGGTGAGACATAGCTGAATGCACTACCCTGAGCTTGAACTTCATGATTCGCAACTCGGAAGCATGCCGAAGCGAGGTCTTGGCAAGGCTGTACTTTCCCATTGAGAACTCCTTCCTCCATGTCGTCTACTCTGGTCTCTCTGTCTGAACGAACAGAAGTGACGTCTGTATTTCCATCGACTTATGTCTATCTCTACAGGATGTTGGCTCACTCACACGTGTGATGCTCCGGACGTCCTCTGCAATTCAGCCTTGATCGTTGTGTTTAGGAAATCCTTTGCCGATATGTTGTTCCTAGATCGGAATCGTCCTCGAGGCAACCTCAACCAGCCACAATTCTTGGTAGATTCTTGATCCTGGAGCCTTGGAGGCGCGTAAGGAGCGCCATCTTCCTGTCTATCGAAGTCTATCAGGAGTCAGGACAGAGAAATTCCCATGATGTCTCATCACGAACGGCTGGACCGACCAAAGCGGAGATGTCTCACTGCCCCGCCCGGACGGTTGAAAACGATTTCTTCTCGCGTTCCGCGTTGCTGGGCGTGAGCGCGTGGGAAAGAGCAAACGTTTGTCGCAGCTTGAGTCTGAAAAACGTCGCGTTCGTTGCAGAAACATTATACATGTCGAGGCTGATGATGATGTTGATCATGACGGCGTCTGTCATTGGGATACGTACAGTACAGATCGCAAAGTCTCATGCAGGAACATGGCAGATCTCGTCGAGTTCCTGTCAGCAAAACCTTGGAAGAATCCCACACTAATCCACATTGATCTTGTCCTCCAAGAAAAAAGGAGAGATGGCTGATCTGGATCTAGTAAGGCTGAAGGATAAACTTTGGAACCAGTCTCCTTACAACCACGAACAGTCCGTGACTCACGAGGAAACCCCAACTTCATATCATGTTACTCGCGATTAGACCACATTCTTGGCCAAGTGTCTCCATCCTGGCGTCTCCAGATTCTCAGGGACCCAGTGTAGGTTTGCCGGTGTCGCCGAAGGTAGGCAAGTTCAGACGCCATGTGATATATCAAGACTTTTATCTTTGGTCCCGTGGCTTGTGTAGGCCGGCTGGGCCTGACCTTGCCAGTCAAGAAGATGGAAGTTGCCCAGGTTCAACCTTGGCGACTTGTGTTATAAGAAGACCTTGACTTCTCTCGAGAGTCAAAGCAGAATCAATCCTAGCAACAATCATTCAAAGATAACAACAACAGTCGCTTCCATACAAACACATTTTCTCTCACTATGAAGTCTTTCATTGTCGCATCTCTTGCCGGGCTTGCCCTGGCTGCTCCTGCAGCTATGCCTCAGGATTCTTTGGATCTCGATCTAATTGATTCTGCTCCTGTTCCAGAAGTTCAGGGTCCCCCAGTTGTAAGGCTGCACGATATCCTGTGCCGGAGATAAATTCTAATCATGCCTATCTATCAGCAAGCTGCCAACTTCTTGGTCACTGTGGATGCCGATGAGGTCTTTGCGTCCGCCTACAACGCAGCCGCCACCGCACCCGCAACCGCCTCTGCCACTGCTGCTATCAACCCTACCGTTGATTCTGAAGTGCTTTCTACCCTTGAGAAGCGTGGCCTAGGTGTTAATGACCCTTGCGGTCCCCAGCCCAAAGGTTACGGCGCTGTGTCCAGTCCCGATACTTTCGAGTCGTTCGCCTCTGACCCTCAGTTCCCTGTATGTTATTTGCTTTAACAAGTTTTGTCTTCTAAGCTGATCATTTCTTTCGTAGGCTGCCGCATCTTCAGCCCCAACCCCTGATGGCTACAGCCTTGCATTCTCAGGTCTCAATGGTGAGACTGAAGGAAATGGTTTTTTGGTTCGTCCCCCGCAGTTTTTACAATTAGACTGTGCTAACCAGAAGCAAAGGGCGTGTTCGCATTGAAGACTTACGATCCGACCCAGTGCCAGATGTACTGTGATGCCGCCGATGGTTGCTATGGCTTCAACGTTCTCTTCGAGAGAGACCCCTCGGTCAACCCCGCTGCTGCTTGCCAGAACCCTAAATCTTACACAAACATTAAGTGCACTCTGTAAGTGAAGCCGACTGTGCACAAAACATGAACCAGCGCTAACAACACTTTCTCAGGTGGGGATACCAAATCACCAGTGCTACCGCTACCAATGTCGGACAGTGGAGGGAAAACTTCCACGTCGGTGTCGCCGGTTCGAACGGTTACTCAAAGAACGCCGCACCTCCATCCCAGCCCAACTTTACTGGTCCTATCGAACTCGGGGGCACCATCAACGCCCCTGACAACAGCTTCATGACCTCAAAGTTCTACACTGGACCCTACGATCCTTCCCAATGTGCTGCTGCCTGTCAGGGCCAGACCGCTTACAACCAGAAGCACCCAAGATCCGACGGTTCTTACGACAGCTGCATCTTCTTCAACTCATTCGTTACCAGCAAGAACAACGTTCCTCAAGGTACTTACTGCAGTTTGTACACCAAGGTCTGGGGCAAGCAATATGCTGTAAACACTCAGCAAACTCGTGGCGGTAACCGTTACACCAACAGCCAGAGCTACGGCTACGTCTTGAACACTCAATAGACCGACCATTCTTTCGAGAATGAGCTTTCTGCATTTGGTTTTGAAGGGCTGGCGCATGGGTGATCTTCGGGGACGGAAAGGTTTGGAGTATAGGTTGGACTGTGTTTGATTCTTGGTTCTTTTGTATCATTGGTTGATACATGCACTATACCATGAGACTGAATAATACTGTGTATACATTTTTTGTTTCGCTATGATCGAGGCCAAAGTGGCGACCCTGCTCTTAACTTTATCATCGAGATTTATGCTTGTTGGGATCGAGGTGGTGTATAGGATACAATAGGAGCATTATAGCATAGCTCAGATGTCTGATCAGACTGGTGTTGAAGTGTAAGGATTTATTGTCATGTAGGATAGATAATTCCAAGTCGTCGGAATATCGAGATGGTCAAATAGTCAGTCGATCTCCATCAGCGAACCATGGGTAGATCAATACTCTCCAACGTTCCGTGAATCTGGCAAGATCAAGTTTTTGCTTCGAAGTACGTCTTGTCGAACGAAAGAAGAGTAGGAGGAGGAAGAAAAGGCGAGACAACTACTTGTCTTTTACGATTGTGATGGAAGCAAAAGAGATTGCAAAAGTGATGTGCCCTCTGACAGAGTCGAACTGGCGACCTCGGCATTATCTAGTGATGGTACTAGTGCCGCGCTCTACCAACTGAGCTAAGAGGGCTTTCATTGAAGCACAATTCCTAACATCACGGAATAAGACCATGTTGACATCTTGTCCATCCTCTGGCACGCGTTCCGCCGCGTCTCCCGCATCTGACATCGCCAGCGGCCTACTCATTTTAAGCCATCCACCATCGAAACCACATCTGGAAATCAGTTATAACTGAAACATGGCATATATCGATGAAAGCGACAAAGTCGAAGTGAGTTTTTTCTATATCCTGATGGTCAAAAAGCAAACGGAGGTGGGATATCTGACAAGCAATTCATTCTAGAAACTCAAAGCCGCGTTGTGGTACGAAATCGGCAACATCGTAGACGCAATCGCTCTAGATCAAGAGTTCAACGCGACGCCGCAATTCATTGGAAGTTTGACTGAGTTGGTGTGGAATCAGATCAGTGAGTTTCTTCGTTCCTCCTGAACCTGATTCGATGATCTAGTCAGGTTTGATGGAGTTGAATTTGAGCTTTGGAGCTGATTTATC
Source organism: Dothideomycetes sp. NU30 (assembly GCA_026013035.2). Classification (NCBI taxonomy): domain Eukaryota; kingdom Fungi; phylum Ascomycota; class Dothideomycetes; species Dothideomycetes sp. NU30. The sequence continues at coordinate 79,541 of BSBH01000040.1, forward strand.
GTCACAGTCACTTCTGCGGAAGATCTCGAGGCTTTTGCCAAACACGCTGGACGCAAGACTATTGATACGCAGGATGTCTTGTTGTTGGCGAGAAGGAACAAGGATTTACAACAGGCATTGGTTGATGCGATGGCAAAGATGCCGAAATGAGATGTGTGCAGGAATGACTTCGACATCGATTATGATATTATGGTTCACGACACATGATTTCCAAAATGACTGCCTATCTGGTCAATTACAAAGGTACATCTTTTATTGCTTGTCGGGGAAGCCAAGGTTGACCTAATATCTTTAGTCAGCGAGAACATTCATTACGATCTGAGAAGCGAAAGACTTACACCAAAGGCAGGGTAGACAAAGCGATTCGGAGGATTTGTCTTTGAAATCTCATCAAGAGCCTTGACGTCCTCTGAGTCAAGCTTGATCAACCTCATGTTCTCCTCAATGCGGGATGGTGTCACAGATTTGGGAATGACTGAGCTTCCACGGGCGACTATTCGACCAACATATCAGCATCGACATCATCGAAGATACAGCAGACATACGAAACTTACCGTGGTAGCTGATCAACACAGTGCCTGGTGAAACATCATGCTTCTTCGCGACCTCCTGAATTTCCTTTTCCTGGAACAACGGACTTCCAGTACTACCAAGGGGACTATAAGCAGTAACATGAATTCCCTTGCTCTTACAGAAATCGACGACCTCCTGTTGAGGAAGATAGGGATGGTTCTCAATTTGATTCGCAGCCGGAACGACCGAGGCTTCCTTCAACAATTCTTCGAGGAAAGGGACACTGAAATTTGCGACACCGATGGCCTTGGCCTTGCCCGTCTTGAGTACTTTTTCCATTTCTTTCCAGGTTTGTGTGTAGGACCATGCAGTATCGAGATCGCGGGATCCGTCAGGGTGTTTTGGAAATTTTGGATCGTTGCCTTTGGGGTTCATGGGGACGGGCCAGTGCATGAGGTATAGATCGACGTAATCAAGACCAAGACTCTTCAAGCTCAGATCGAGGTTCTCTTCCACTCTTGAGTGATATGTGCACCAAAGCTCTAAGCAGAATCCATATTAGCTCTGCAGTTTAGAGGAAAACTGTGTTTGGAAACGTACTGGTAGTGACAAAGACATCTTCGCGGTTGATGCCAGAACTGAACCCTTCGGAAAGACCTTCACCGACTTCGTCTTCGTTGCCGTATACGTATGCGGCATCGATGTGACGGTAACCTCTCTTTAGAGCATGCGAGACAGCATTCTTCACCTCACCAGGAGCAGATTGCCATGTCCCGAGACCTTTAAATACGTTAGCACAATCGGAATCTTTATTAAGACGCAGTCACAGCAATCATAGCCGCTCGGAGAAAGGCATACCAAGAGCAGGAATCTTAGCTCCAGTGTTCAAGGTAAACGTAGTGTCAGCCATGGTCTTAGGATGCAGTATGAAGTCTGGAGTCTTCTTAAGAATGAAGTTTGCAAGAGCGGGATTCATTTTTGTTGGACATGTAATGGTTGTATATCAAGGTAAACAATCTACGACGTCGGGCTTTGACAACGTGAGTGATATGCCCCTCCCCCACTTGTTCTTTGGGCGAGGAAACGTGGAGATCGGCTTCTGCTGCTCGGTACAATGAGGTCTATTCTTTGGTCTCATCTTGGTCCACCAAGCATCTACTCAAGAACCTGAGTGTCTTGGGATACTACACGATTGACAAGAGGCGACACAAGATTTCGGTCTACATTATTACCGACCTTCTAGAAGCAAAGCTGTATGCTGATGCTCATAGTCATGTTTCTAGACTTGACGTCTCGAGCATCGCTGATACCTTTTTCCGGCTTGCCTTGGGACTTGGCGGCAACAGGCAGTCTCTCCACCTGCTCTAAACCTAGTTCGTCGTACGGGAGAATGTCTTTTCCGAGATCCAATCACATGGCCCAAATCTTGCCGATATGGTCATTCCCTTGCGTCATGAGATCAATTTAGCCCCTCATCGCTCCGACAGTTATGCCGTTCCAGCCAATAGCTGGTGGAGCTGTTCCGGCGCATGGGTCAGAGATTTTCCGTATGGGGTATGGCATCGCTTCAATCTTCCCCTCATTGTCTCTGCCTTCCAAACCCCGGACATCTGTCGCAAGTCGTGGGGCAAGTAGTCGCTGAAGATGAAGGAGCTGGCGAATGATGGCGGACGTGCTGACTCTGTTTGCACAGTCCTTTGCGTATGCTAAGACTTGAATGTTCAAGGTCTGACATTGGAATAAAGTGGGGGTAAGTTGCGGCCTTCGTTTTGTCTCGAGGTCTGAGGGTAGGTAAGATTGCCTCTTGCCATGGAAATAGATCCCCGACAGGTAGATATAAGTCTTTCCTTTCTTCCTTGGTTCGTCTCATCTTATTATCAACCTTTTTATCTCTCCAAGTTCTCGTCAATCAATCGAAGAAACCTCTCTCTTTTCGCAGCACACATAATTCATACACAATGGCACCAATTGCTCTAGAAACACCAAACGTGGCCGAGGACTTCAACAACCACAGAGATGGCCTCGCTTTGGAAGCTACTTCCGACAACATTGACGAGGTCAACGTTCTAAAAGCCGCATTGAAAGTCAAGAACGGCACCGCAACCCAAGAAGAAAAGGACATCTACGCACAATCTCAATTCGACTCTTCAAAAGACAAGACCCAATTCCGACAATATGAAGACGCCTGCGACAGAGTCAAAAACTTCTACCGTGAGCAACACGAAAAGCAAACCGTCGCGTACAACCTCAAAGCCAGAAACTCTTTTAAGTCAAAGACCAGAGCTGAGATGAGTATCTGGGAAGCTATGGAAAGACTCAACACCTTGATCGATGAATCCGACCCCGACACTTCTCTTTCTCAAATCGAACACTTGCTCCAATCAGCAGAAGCAATCCGTCGCGATGGAAAACCCCGTTGGTTCCAGCTCACAGGACTGATCCACGACCTGGGTAAACTCCTCTTCTTCTTCGACGCAGAAGGACAGTGGGACGTCGTCGGCGACACATTCCCCGTCGGGTGCAAATTCGACGAACGCATCATCTACCCAGGTACCTTCGAGAACAACCCCGACAGCAAAGATCCAATCTACAGCACCGAACACGGTATCTACACTCCCGGCTGCGGAATGGAGAACATCATGTTGTCCTGGGGTCATGACGAATACTTGTATCACGTCGTCAAGGACCAGAGCACTTTGCCTGACGAGGCCTTGGCTATGATCAGATATCACAGCTTTTACCCTTGGCACAAAGAGAATGCTTACAGGTGGGCCATGAACGAGAAGGATGAGAGGATGTTGGAAGCTGTCAGAGCTTTCAATCCTTATGATTTGTACTCCAAGTCGGATGAAGTTCCTAAGGTCGAGGACTTGAAGGAGTACTATTTGGAGTTGATTGATGAGTATTTCCCCAAGAAGGTTATTAGATGGTAGATGATGCTTGGGACTGAGGCTAGTCGACAACGACGTAGAACAGCTTCGGTGGTTCGGAATTTTTGTTGGTTAGCGAGCTTGATGACTTTTATGATCACACGTTTTCTTTATTGGATGCTCCGTCTCTCCCTTGTCTGTATGTTGCTGTCTTGGTGACCTTTTCCCCCTTTGAATATATGGACTTTTTAAGCCACGTCATATCGTCGTTTTGAGTATGCAACCGAAAGAGCAGGCAAGGAAGTGAGACGCAGAGTTGGAGAGAAAATGACCACTTTTATTGTTCCAGTAAATTAACATTTAAAGATTCTCCAAATTCTTCCAAGCAATTTCACAAGCAAATATGTATATACAATCTTCCCATAACCTACTTCTGACTCTAAACAACAATCTTTACATTGAAGCAATCCCCACTTCCTTCCAATCACTTCTCAGGTGTCTCAATGACAACCTTGAGCACCAGTTTACCCTCATCATCCTTGGTCTTTCCCGCCATCTGGAAAGCACCAACCGCTGATTCTAGTCCGTTGAACTTGTGTGTGACCAGTTTCGAAAAGTCTGGAGCTGAAGGATCGGTGATGATCTCGATGCCTTCGGGATAAGTGTTTGCGTAGCGGAACACACCGACTAAATCGACTTCTCTGAGGGCGGCGGCGGACATGGCGAGAGTTTGGATGGGGACACCCATGCCAATTAGCATTACACGACCACCAGGTTTGGTTGCCTTGAATATCGTCAGTCCAGGAAAAGAAGAAAGGAGGAGAGTGATGGAAGGGAAGAGAAGCCACTCACGTAGATACCTGCTTGAACGCAAGTAGGCACACCGGTACACTCAAACACGACGTCAACCTCCCCGATCTCCTTCCCATCACCACCGACAACCTTACCAACGCCATCAGCAGTCTCCCTGGCAATGGCAAGATTCTCCTCTGTGTCCTTTCCCCTCTTCATCGGCACAACAAAACCCTTGTCTGCAAACCCGTTCTCGACGGCAAAATCAACTCTACCTTTATCAATATCCGCAATCAAAACAGTCCTAGCACCTTTGACTTTAGCCACCGCAGCAGCCAACAGTCCCACGGCCCCAGCACCAAACACCAAAACAGTCATGCCAGAAGCCATCAAACTGCGGCGATAAGCATGGATAGCCACACCCAACGGCTCCAACAAAGCACCACATTCCATGCTCATCCCCTGAGGTAACTTATGACACCATTTCGCCGGATGATTGATCCTCTGCTGCAACGTACCCTGGAAATGAGGGAACGATTTGGCGGAAGAGCGGAATCGCATGTCTTTGCAGATGTTGTAACGGCCTTGTTCACAGCGGGTGCAGGAATCGCATGGTACGCCGACTTCTAGGGCGACGCGGTCGCCCGGTTGGAATGCAGTGACGGAGCTGCCGATGTTGGTTACGATGCCCGAGGATTCGTGGCCGAGGGTCAGGGGTTCGCGGACGAGGATGTCGCCGTTGCGGTTGTGGTTGAAGTAGTGGAGGTCGCTGCCGCAGAGACCGGTGCTGTGGACTGCTACTTGGATCTCGTCGGCTGAGGGGGAGGGGAGGTCGCGGGATTCCTGTTGGAGGGGTGGTGTTTAGTATGTATGTCATGCCGTTTGCTGTGTTCTTCGTAGATCCGAGTGAGGGTGTAGGCCTTGAGGTGGTGTATCTCATAGCATTCTCTTGCTCCAGTTGTCTACGAGGGGTACTCGTTCTGGGAAAAGGTAGGGATGATATACTCACAATGCGAAGGTCCTTTGCGCCATGCAGAACGCTGGCTTGTACTTGAGTTGTAGACATGATTGAGATATGTGAAAGTTGTGAGAACCAGACAAAGGCTTCAAATCTACCCAGACAAGTAAGTACAAGAAAGCAGGTTGAACACGAGATTCGATAGAAAGATGTTGATTCAATATACAACTTCACCCCACCGGAGAAGAAGTGTCGGCATTTGACCCGCAACAATTCCCCCCACCAAAACATTGTGTCGGCAAATGAATTGTGGCATGACGTTTTGGTAGACTCGGTAGACACTCAACCTGGAGGAAACTTCGGCATTTGTGATTCAGTGTCGGATGATACAGATAAACATCTTTTGAGTCTGTCTTTGCTTTCTTGTCGATTGTACAACTCCTTCTTCTCCCGTCTCTGTTATTTGACCAAAGAAAAACAACAATGCCTACCGTACAAGAACTCTTTTCGCTGGAAGGCCAGACTGCTCTGGTGACTGGCGGTACTCGAGGTATTGGCCAGGCCATGGCCATTGCCCTCGCCGAAGCAGGTGCAGATATCTTGCTAGTACAAGTGAGTCCCCTCTTGAATCACCTCGAAAGACATCTCTGACATTCGTACAGCGCGACGAGTCAAACCCATCCACAAAAGAAGCCATCCAAGCCTTGGGCCGCAAAGCCCAAATTTACACGGCCGACCTCGCATCCCGTCAATCCGTCTCCTCTCTCGTGCAAAAAGTCATCTCGGACGGCCACCAAATCCACATCCTCCTCAACTGCGGCGGAATTCAACGAAGACACCCTGCCCACGAGTTCCCTGACAACGATTGGGACGAAGTTCTCAACGTGAACCTGAACTCCGTCTTCACATTGTGTAGAGACGTGGGCGCACACATGCTTTCCCGCTCTCCAGATGCTCACGGCAGAAGAGGCAGTGTCATCAACATTGCGTCCTTACTCTCTTTCCAAGGCGGATTTACTGTCCCTGCTTATGCGGCTAGTAAAGGTGGTGTTGCTCAACTTACCAAAGCTTTGAGTAACGAGTGGGCGAGTAAGGGTATCAACGTCAATGGTATTGCACCGGGTTACATTGCGACGGAGATGAATACCGCCTTGATGAATGACAAGACGAGGAGTGAACAGATTATGGCTAGGATACCGGCTGGTAGATGGGGTACTCCTGAGGACTTCAAGGGTCCGGTTGTGTTTTTGGCCAGTAGGGCGAGTGGCTATGTCAGTGGTGAGATTTTGACTGTCGATGGTAGCTGGATGGCTAGGTAGACTTTTCGAGAGTTGTTTTTGTGTTCAAATTCTGCTGTCCAGTCCTTGTTGTATTGTCTACTCCTGTAAACAGGTATTCATCGGTCAAAGACGGGTTTGTTTCTGCCCCACCAGATTTTCGGCGATTGAACAAGATATCCACCAGGGTATCCACAAACTTCAATAGCCGACGAGAACAATTAGCCAAATACTTGACCCTTCCTCTCCACAAAGTTTACTCCGGATTAAAACATCCGTCCCCCGCATCATGCATGACCTCCTTCTCCAAAAGAAGCAGCGGTCAACCGTTTCGATCGCTTACTGGAGAAGGTTTGGAAAGAGCTTGGGTCATGGAGAGCTGAGCACAGAAGTTGCTCAGAAAATGTAGTCAGGTAGGAGTCTGAGCATAGAAACGACTGTGTAGAATATACGCTTGCCCTTTGTTGTTGATTTCATGGCAACTCTTGTCATTATTCTTTCCTTGTCGTTGAAGCTTGTGTTTGACGATCTTCTTGACCTTCGGAGAAGGACTTCCACCTCAAATGTAGAAGGAACAACTTATCACCGCTCTTTTCTTTGGTTCTTTCCTAGCTCTTGCTCCTCGAAACCTCTCCTTCTTTCACCTCTTCCATCTCTTGTCCTCTCCGAATCTTCTTCCTCATAGATCTCAAGTCCTTTCAAAATGCCCCAACACAAGCTTCAAATCGCCATATCCGGCCTCGGCCGCATGGGCAAACGCCACGCCATCAATTTCCACGAACGTACTCCTCGCGCCCAACTTGTCGCTGCCTTTACCCCAGACCCAAAGGAAGCAGAATGGGCAAAAGAGAACCTTGAAGGCGTAACGGTTTACTCGGACTATGAGAAAATGCTCAAACACACCGGTGTTGAAGCTGTTGTGGTGTCGACTGTGACGACGGCACATGCTGAACATGCCATCAAGGCCATTGAAGCCGGTAAACATGTCTTGTGTGAGAAGCCTCTGAGTACTAGTGTCGAAGTCGTGAGTCGCTTCCTCCTCTCTTTTCCTTTCCCTTCGAGTCCTAAGAGGATATGTGAGTCGAGCGAGAAGGAACAGAAAAGCTGATGCTTTGCCATTCAAACAGAGTCAATCCGTTGTCGACGCAGCAAACAAACGACCAGACCTAAAAGTCCTCTGTGGCTTCTCCCGCCGCTTCGATGCCTCATACCGCGATGCCCATGCCCGCATGTCCAAGAGTCACATCGGCAAACCCTCCGTCCTCCGCTCTCAGACCTGCGACAAACTGGACCCGACAGGTTTCTTCGTCGACTACGCACAATTCTCCGGTGGCATATTCGTCGACTGCAACATCCACGACATAGACCTAGCGCTATGGTTCTTCGGCCAAGACAGCCTTGTAAAGAGTGTGTATGCCGTCGGTATCACAGCCGTCCAACCCGGTCTGAAGAAATGGAAAGACGTGGATAACGGTATCGGTGTTGTGGAGTTCTGGGGAGATAAGATTGCTTATGTTTATTCGTCGAGGATGATGGCTGCTGGACAACACGACATGACTGAAATCATCGGTACAGAGGGCAAATTGACTGTGAATGGGAACCCCAGTACCAACCTGCTGGAGTTGAGTGAGAGTACTGGTATCAGGAGAGAGATCCCCGGAGATTATTATGGAAGGTTTTATGAGGCGTTTGTCAAGGAGGCCAATGAGTTCACGGCGGCTTGTTTGGACAACACTGAGTTGCCGTTCAAGCTGAGTGGCGCCGTGCAGGCTGTCAAGATTGGCTGTGCTCTGCAGGAGAGTCTCAGGTCGGGAAAGAAGATTGAGTTTGATGAGAGCGGGAAGAGGATTGAGAAGGCTTCGTTGTAGACGGTTTCTGCTTCAGGTCCTAGACGAGTTATGAAAGGGTACTAGATCTGGCTTCTATTTGCCGATCACATTGGAAGACCGCTGGGACGAGATGGTTGATGATTGAACGACGGAGTGTGGGAGGACAAGAGTGTACTGGGGGCTTGCTTGATATTCAGGAGCTTTGCTTGCTAGAAAAGAAAAAGGGGTTGTTTCTGATGAAGTATGCATTAGAACATGATAACGCTATACAAAGAATGTCAACATATCGACAAACTCTCAAAAACCGTTCCTATCCTTGGACACACCATATGTGCAAGTAAAAAACGCTTTCTCTCTCACCGACAAGAAAACGCCTGAAGAAGCCGAAAGGAACTGTTTCCCACGCCCGATTTATAAGACAAAAAACCCAGCACGTCAAAAAAAAAAAAAAAAAAAAGGACGGAAAAGAAAGAAAGAAGGATATGAAAAAAAAAAAGGCAGAACGAAAGAGGTAAGACTTTTCCTCACATAGGGCCAGGACCTGAACCTTGACCTTTACCATTCTCGACGGGGACTTTCGGGCCTCCGAACCCAAGAACCCTGCCTACGGCTTGTACACCTTTGCTCAAATGAAGTTTATTGCCTCCATTCCCCGTGCCATTTCCCTTCCCTCCTCCTCCTCCTCCTGCCCCTCCCCCACCAACATTATCGTTGCCTGCTTTCTTGTTCTTCTTGCTGACCAGGCTCGGTTCGACGGGTGCGATCCTCGGCGGCCACTGTCCTTCTTCTTTCCATCCGTGGACGAGTGCGCGTGTCACGTCGGAAAGGTTTATCGGTATCGAAGGGGTGCGGCCTTGCAGGATGATTTTGGTGTAGATGTCTGTGTAGGTTGACGTTGTGATTTTCGAGCGGACGGGGTGGTTTGGGAGGATGGTTTTTGTTACTGGGATGAGGAGGGTTGGTTCTTGTTCTGTGCCTGTTGTTGTTGTCGCGGGAGTGGTAGGGGATGGGATTGAGGTTGTTTGGTGTGTTGGAGGAGGTGTGGAGGTAATTGGTGTTGTAGGGGTTGATGTTGTTGAGGTTGTTGACTTCGGTCGAGGGGAAATTGGTGAAGTTACTGATTTTGAGCGAGAGGAAGTCGATGATGTACGTGGAGTTGTGGGAGCAGGTGCGGCGGGTCTGAGAGGCAGTGTTCTCTGTTGTGCGCCTGTCCATGCGTTGCGTTGGGCGTTCCAATGTGCCAATCCAATGTTCCAATTCATTTCTTCGTCGAGTCTTTGTTGGCGTTTTCGCTTTTGGATGGCTTTTCTTTCCGCGAGAGAGGTAGAGACAGAGTCTGGGGTGTCGAACTTGTAGGTTGGTGCTGTGGGTGCAGGGGCAGGAGTATTCGTGGTGTTGTTGTCTTCAGTACCCGAGGACTCGTAGGAACTGTATGTTCGTTCGCGCCAATCTCTTGGTTCTAGATCGGAGCGCGGAGAGGGTGGTGAGATGGGTTGAGTGTCCATGTACGACCTGACTTGAGTCGGTGCATCTGCTGTTGAAGTGGAAGGTGTTGTAGTAGTTGCATCTGTTGTTGATGGCCGAGATGTCAAAGGTGCAGTCGAAGGAGATGTTGGGTAGTCGAAGGGTAGGATGTGAGGCGCCTGTGGGAATGTCCAGTCGTTGCGCACCGTCTCCATGAGAAATCGCCGCGCTTCTCTTGTTTGCTCTTGCAAGTCGCCATTTGATCGGCGTAGATGTAGAGGCATCTTTGCTATTGTCCTTGCACAGGAGAACTTGTCCTTGGATTGAAACTGTCCAACGAAGATGCAGGGTCTTTCTTTCCCTCGGCCCTTTTTCCCGGTTGTCGCGTGAGCTGGAAAAATCTCTCTTTCTGGTATGTAGTGACGGTGATGCCCAAAGTTTTTGTCGCCAATCTTGCTATCTTATTTCACTGTACACGCCGGTGATGGTTATGACACACGGTCATGGTCCATGGGAGAAGAGGAGGGGAACAATGACGGGTTGAGGGACACAACGATTAAGGTTGGAACCCAGATCTCGTTACTCTACCGCCGAATACAAGTCACCAGTTTCGTTAAAACGTCATTCTAGACCGCTCGCCCGTCAATCGCCGCCAGGACAAAATAGGTGCTTGTATGCGGGTGTTGTAAGGCTCGAGTCACGCCAGAGCATGTGATGTGTATGCATGATATAGGATAGGCCTGTACAGCAGATCCTTGCAGACATTATTCTTGTTATACAGGTCAAGGGAAAAAGTGTTGCATTGAAGATACGAGAAGAAATGTGAAGATATAGTCAAGATTGACTAAGGCGAGGTTGGAGACGCCCAACATTGTTGACGGCTGCCGAGAAAGTCAAGACTCTTCAAGAGAACATATTGGTTTTCAAGTGAATCAGACATAACCCATAGGTCATCAACATCATGGTTCTCCAATTGCGACAACCTCTTCTGGTAACCTTGGGCCCTTTTCCTCTCCTTCAATTCCCTTTTCTTCTTTTTGTCAGAAGAAAAAAAGTTGACTACGACATGTAAGCAAGTCATGGTTTTTCCCCAACTTCACTAGCCGACGGCCTCAGCGAAGGGATCAGGAATATGACGCTCCCAGCACAAGACATTCACCGAGCTCAGCCTTTTGACGGGCGAGCTCAGGCTGCAGCACAAGGCCGTGTTGTTCTCAGATCTGTCGACCGGAAGATTGACATCACAATAGTCGGATGGCTCCATAATCGTCGAGCTGGACAGCGATCGACCGGTCAGGCCGTTCACTCCGAAGAGATCACAGACGCCAGGATCGCTGAACACAGATCTTTGTTGTGAGAAGAAGAAGAGAAGGAAGAGCGTTGGTATGCGCAGACAAAAGGTAAAGATTTGTGAGAGATTTGATGCCAAGACGGCTCATGCCGATGGTGATAAGTGAGGCTAAAGTCCGATGACTTTGGAAGAACATGTCGAAGCAATGCATGCTAGTTTCCATCTATATCTATCAGTCATTCGGCGCATCTCATAGCACTTCACAAGTCGCCACATCCTCTCCTCTATCATCCGAACCTGAAATCTAGCTTGTCATCAGGAACTTCCGTCATACGCTCGCCAGCTCTTCTATCAACGCAACAACCATGGACGCCGTCGCGATCCAAGATGCCAACAAGATCAGAGTTGCCATGGGCCTTGCGCCTTTGCCAGTGCCCGGCGAAGAGAGCGGTGGTCTTCAGTTCAAGTCAAAGGATGATGACGACGACTCTGAGACTGACGATATGAGCACGTTAGACAAACGCCAGGCGGCAGCAGGCGACAACTGGAAAAAGATGCAAGACGAGGAAAACGCGAAAAAGGAACGTCTGGCAAGGAAGGAAGCATTGAAAAAGGCACGCGACGCTGAGCTACGATTCGCCAAACTGGAAGGCAAAGGTCTTGGAGACGAAGGCGGTGATGCAGATCTGGACACAAAGTCATGGTTGTTACAACAAAAGAAACGTCAAAAGAAGATTGAAAAGGCACGAAAGTACGACGAGGAGCAAGCAGAGATTGAACGTCAGGCACAGGCAGAATATACGGCAAGAGATTTGGCGGGCGTCAAGGTCGGCCACGAGTTGGATCAGCTGGGCGATGAAGGTGAACAAATCTTGACGCTGAAAGACACCGAGATTGGCGACGAGAGTGACGAAGACGAACTCGAGAATGTGGATCTACGCGCCAAAGAGCGATTGGAAGAGAAGCTGGAGCGCAAGAAGAACAAGCCCGTCTACAATCCTAACGACGCCGACGACTCGACAAGATCTATACTCGCGCACTATGATGAAGAGATCGACGGCAAGAAGAAAAAGGCTTTCACACTCGACACTTCCGGCACTGTTGACCATGCCGCTATTCTCGCCGAAAAAGAAGCACAGGAGATTCAGAACGGCACAAGGGCAAAAGGCGTCAAGTTCAGTCTCGATATACTCCAAGACGACACTCCCGCATCCGACTACCAAGATCCATCGACAGCAAAGATTCGCAAACCTAAGAAGAAAAAGGCCAAGACTACCCGCCAAAAAGCTGTTGACGAGGACGACATTTTCCCACTTCCTACAATTGCGCCGGAAGAAGGTGCTATGGATGTTGATGGCCAACCCGCCATATCCAAGAAGCGTGACCTAGAATTCGACGATGACGACTTGCAGGTCAAGTTGGCCGAACAACGTCGCCAGGCTCTCAAGAAGCGCAAGAAGACTGATGCTGCTGAGCTGGCCCGCCGTATCCGTGAAGAAGAATCCGCAACACCCATGAACACTGCCGAAGACGAGGATGAACCCGGTCTGGTCATTGATGAAACTACAGAATTTGTGTCCAACCTACGACGACCGCAGTCTCTTACACCAGATCTGGAGGAAAGAAGACGAGCCACATCAACACCAGGCGTACCAGAAGCAAATGTCGAAGATGAAGACGAAGATACAGCCATGGGAGAATCCTACGCCGCCGTCGAAGACGAAGAAGAGGCCCGAGCCCGTCAAGAAGCTCTGGAACGCGAAGATGAAGGTCCCTCCGCAGCAGCCATGACCTCAACCGGTTTCGAAGCCGAAGACGATGTATCTTCAGGCATTGGCGCATCTCTGAACATGCTCCGCAAACGTGGTCTAGTAATGGACGCTGATGCCGACAAGTCAAACGCATATGAGAGAGCACGCACTCTCTTCCTCGCAGAAAACCGCAACCTTATCGCTGAGTATGATCTTAAAACAAAAGAAGCCCGTGAACGTGACCGCAAATCTGGTCGTTTCGATCGCATGTCTCACCGCGAAAGGGAAGCCTACTCTCGTCAACAGAACGAGCAGCGCGAAGCTTACCTTGCACAACTCCAAGCTGAGCACTTCAAAAAGAGTTACAAACCTGATGTCAAACTCCGGTACAATGATGAGTTTGGCCGTGAGATGAATCAAAAGGAAGCTTTCAAGCATCTCAGTCACATGTTCCATGGTAAGGGCAGTGGTAAGCAAAAGACGGAGAAGAGGCTCAAGAAGATTGAGGACGAGAAAGAGAGGCAGGCTCAGGCCAGTCTGGATACCAGTCGATTTGCAGGTATCAACGAGGCTGTTACTGCAAAGAAAAAGCAGGCTGGTGTTAGACTGCAGTAGGGTTGTCGTCTGAGTTGATCGATGGGGTTGCATGATTACTCTCTGGTAGCAAATCTCTAGCGCATCAAGATCACTGGAAGAAGCATTAATCTTTTCTTCCGACCATGCTCAAAGACCTTGACAGCATTCGCTACAGCACATACCTACTATCGCTAGTGATATCCAGAAATTGATTGGAAAGTGTTTGATATGCATTTCTGCAAGGCTGAGATCCACCAAATCTATTCAAGAGTCTAGAAGGTTAGTAGAGAAATCAACGGTTGAGAAGGATCGAAGCAGCATGTTGCATGATCTGCAGTATTATCTACTGTACAGCACAGCCTTTCTCCATAAAAGGTTAGAGCTTCGCTTGAAAAGACAGACAATGTACTGAGGGGTTTCTACCCGACTACCAAATACTCTATTATACTCACCTCCTTTCAAGTCTTCCTCTTGTACAGAGCGGGTCTCCATACTAGACTCTGACTCTCTGATCTGAGTCATACACACCTGTGACAGCATATTTGATTTTCAAGCCGTCAGTAGACCTCAAATGTATATCGCCATCGCCTCCAGCTGACATCAAGAAAACTCATGTATATCACGCTACTACAGCATCAATCTATCCCTCTGTGCAAGAGTTGATAGCATATTCATGCAGGGACAGTGTTCACCGGTCTCACTGCCAAGATTCATCTATAACATGCATGCATGGGGATAAATGCAATTTGATATATAGGCGAATTTGAACGGATAGATATATGTATCGAGTCTCTTTCGCTTTCTACAGGTAGGACTTCACTCTCTGCTGCTTCATATCTTTCCGAAAAAGATCACCTGCCTTCAATGGCCAGTCTTTGCACGATAGCCTCTGCGACTTTCTTGCTGTTTTCAGGCCTTGTTTCTGCTACTTCGGAGTATGCAAAGACATTGAACAACAGCTATGACTTTATTATTGTTGGAGGAGGTTTGAGTGGTCTCGTCGTCGCAAACAGATTGTCCGCCAACCCAGATCGTAAGTTCTATACAACATACTCTATCACAAACGATAGACAATAAAAAATGACAATCAAGAATAGATTCTGTTCTCGTACTCGAATATGGTCAGATCGATAACTCCACCATCACACTTTGGCCTTACAATTCCATCAACCTCAACACGCAAGATTTGTTCAGAATCCCTTCCGTTCCTCAGACGCATCTTCAGAACTACAGTCATACAGCTGTACTGGGTAAAGTCGTCGGCGGTGGTTCCATCGTCAATGGCATGGGTTACGATCGTGGTACAAAGCCTGATTACGATTCATGGGGCGAGTTGGGCAGCGAAGGTTGGAATTGGGAAAACATGCTAAAGTACTTCAAGAAGGTAAAGCTTTCACGTTCACCAAAACAACCTCTCGAATACTGACGAGAACAACGAACAAAGAGTACAACATTCACCCCAAACTCACCAGAAACCCAAGCGAGATACAACTACACCTGGGACTTATCGGCCTACGGTAACGGACCCCTCCAAGTCTCCCTTCCAGAATGGCAATACCCAGGAATGTCCTATTTCTGGTCTGCACTCGACGAGATGAACGTCACCAAAATCCAAGAAGGGGCTTTGGGAGAACCAGGATGTTTCTGGGTCCCTTCATCCACGGACCCAAAATATCAATACAGGTCTTCTTCTCGTACTGCTTACTATGACCCTATCGCTCACAGACCCAACCTCAAACTCATCACCGGTGTTCAGGTTCAAGACATGATCTTTTCTGGAAATGCGACTGCCGAAGGTGTAAACTTCAGATCGGTGGATGGTAACTCGACTTACACTGCTTACGCTAAGAAAGAAATAATTCTAGCCGCTGGAGCCATTCATACACCTCAGATCCTGCAACTCAGCGGTATAGGTCCTTCCAGCATCCTTTCTTCCGCAGGGATAACCCAACGAGTCAATCTCCCCGGCGTGGGAAACAATTTCCAAGACCATCCTGTAGCTTACATGGCCTGGGAATTCCTGAACGACACAAACCCCAACACAAACTCTCTTTTCACGAATCAAACTTTTAATGCCACGGCCTATGACGAGTACGTCGCGAACAAAACGGGACCGTACACACAGGCACACGGACAAGGAGGATGTTTCCTCCCCCTCACCTCAGTCGCCCCAGAAACCTACCTTTCCATCGTCAACATCCTATCAACACAAAACGCAACCCAGCATCTCCCAGAAATCTACTCCCGAGAATCGACATTACTAGCAGGCTACCTAGCCCAAAGGAACCAACACATCCAACAATTCCTCTCCGCCAACTCCTCAATGTTGGAATTCGCATTCCAAGGCGGCGGCAACATAGTAACCGCCCTTGAAAAACCAGTCTCGCGTGGTACCGTGTACATCAATGCTTCCAACCCCCACGGTGAAATGGTTGTCGACTACCACTCCCTTTCAAACCCTGTCGATGTATCGCTTTTGCTAGCTAGTATCCGTTACACCCGCGAAATCTTCAACACTGCTTCTCTGTCACTTCTAGGACCCAAGGAAACCGCACCGGGGGAAGAGTACCAAACTGATGAGGAGCTGATACAACAAATGCGTGGGGGATTGGTGAAACCGAGTTTCGCGCATCCGGCTGGGACGTGCGGGATGATGTCTAGGGAACTTGGAGGTGTTGTTGATGGAGAACTGAGGGTTTATGGGGTGGAGAAGTTGAGTGTTGTTGATGCTAGTGTCATTCCTGTTATCCCTGGAGGGCATTTGCAAGCGACGGTTTATGCTGTTGCTGAGAAGGCTGCTGAGTTGATTATGCAGAGACATGGTATCTAGACATGGAGAGGAAAGCAGAAGGAAGCGGTATGGATGAGGCAGGTTTTCTTTTTTGCTACCATTACATAAGGGTTGATGATCAGGAAGTACAAAGGATCTTGTTCGACTACCTCGACTCCAATTCAGGACCAATATTATCTCCCAACATCATTCCACTATCCTTGACCTTCACAACTCTGCCCTACCAACCCCCCTCCTGACTTCTCTCAAGAGAACAGATTAGGCTGCGTTGTGGAGTTGACGAAAGTATCATAGACGACACCGGTCCCACTAATCTCACTCCCATCCTTACTTATCAAGATCCCCGGCGCATCCATGAAATAAGCATATCTGCTCACGAAACCCTGTTGATCCAACCAAGGCATCGCCTGCATCAAAAAGCTTTGCAGTTCTGCATCCGTATAGCTGAACGTGTCATCGAGTCCAAACTCTGAGATCCAGATGGGGTAGTCGGGGAACATGTTGTGCGCTTGCGTGATGTGCGATTCTAGGTAAGAGGCACCGGCGTATTTGTTGCTGTACCAGTGGAGGTTGATGAAGTCGATTGTACCTGTATTTCACCTCATCAGTATTCTTTTTTTCTCCCCTTTTTTTTCCACCCCTCTAAGCACTCATCTAACATGTTGCTTCTTGAGAAAAACGAAAAAGAAGGAACATAACTTACAACCGGTACAATTCCCGATGAAATACTGCAAATACTTCAAACCCATGGGATTCTGATCAGTGCCTCCCGAATTCGTGACTGCCGGTGCACCCAAAAGCGCTTTGCCGGCAAAAGGCTGCATAAACTGTTTGTAGTAACTAACAGCGGTGCCGACGCTCATACAGGCGCTTCCCGAGACGCAAAAATCTGGTTCGTTGAACGACATCAGAGCCGTAGAGCCCGCGTCGATAGCCGCTTGAGCAGCAGCGTGCCATTGAGATAGTAACGTGGGATCGTTGTTATATAGCAAGGGAACGAATTCCAGGGCTGGATTGATGTCGCAGGAAGAGTCGGAGGAACAGGGGGAGTAGAACCAATCGTATGCCCAGGATACTTGGCTGGATGAGGTTTGGGAAAACGGCTGGGTTAGGTTGGCTTGGTTGTAGGGTAATCCGCGTTTGCCGCTGTTTTTGATGTGAGGGGTTGAGGAAGCTGATGAGGATGGGCGGGTTGAGGTTGAGAGTGTTGTCCTTGACGAACTAGATTTTTTGGAGGTTAGTGTTTTTGGTTTGGTGGTGGTTGTGCTCTTCTTTGTAGATGTGGATTTCTTTGTAGAAGATGTGGTCTTTTTTGTGGATGTGCTTGTGGGTTTCTTGGTGGAAGAGGATTTCTTGGTGGAAGAGGGTTTTTTGGTGCTTGTGCTTTTGACAGAAGATTTCTTGGTAGATGTGCTGGATTTCTTGGGAGTCGTGCTTGTCTTTTTGGAAGAAACAGTAGTCTTTGAAGGAGTGATCTTCTTGGCTGTGGTGGGTTTCTCTGTGGTCTTCTTGGAGGAAGACTTTTTGGTAGATGAGGTCTTGTGGGAAGTAGAGGTAGTGTGCTTGGACGAGGACGATGTCTTCTTGGAAGTGCTTTTCTTGGAGGAGGAAATTGTGCGCTTGGTGAATGAGGAAGAGTGTTTCGAGGTGCTCTTCTTTGTGCTTGTCGTCTTCTTGACAACTTCTTTATGTGCAGTTGCAGGTTTAAGGACGGATGTGCTCTTGTGTGCAAGAGTATTAATATTAACGAGGGTGCTCTTCTTGGTAGAAACAATTTTCTTCACGACCAGCGTGGAGGAATATTTATGTGCAGATGAAGAGGATTTGTGCAGTTGGGTGGTTTTAGTAGTATGTTTGGAGGAGGAGGTTTTGCGCTTGGATGTTGTTTTGTGCAGTTGAGTAGACGTTTTCTTTGAAGGAGCGATCGCAGCACGACGATCTACGTACACGCTGACAGCGTCGCTAACGCTTGAGCTGCTCAAAGATGTGGTTCCAGAAGAAGAAGCGCTGGAAGATGCGGATCCAGACAAGGTAGATCCGGAAGAAGTACCTCCAGAAGACGACGGAGAACTATATGATTGAGAAGATACAATATAAGTCGACAGACCAGGGATTCCAGACAGGTAACTAGGAGAGATAGTAGAAGAAGCTGCTGTTGATGTATCAGACATTGCTGGAGAGATTAAGGAAGTTGAGCCGGAAGTTGAGCCATAAGTAGATGTTGCCAAAGCCAGTTGACTGTCCGAAGATGATGCAGAATTGCTCGTAGCCGACGCAGATGAAGTCGAAGTGTAGTAGACAATGGTGTTGTTACTGGTAGGGACGGGCGCATTGTCAGAAATCTTTCGAGAAATATGGTTGGAATTGGCGTTAGAGAAGGCTTCAGTGGCTGTTATTACTGTGGGCGTAGCAATGCTTGTCATGCTGCTAATGCTGCTGTTCTGAGCCGCAAGGAGTGGCAACACGCTCTCTGCATACTCGGCCCTGATCGCAGCTTGAGCTCCCACTGTATTGATGATCCTAGTGATGGACGCCAACAGTCGGCAAGTCCCAGCGACGAATCCGGCAGCTACGCATGATTCAATGTTGTCGCAGTAGGCGATGCAAGACTCGAACGAAGAAGCGCCGACATCACGGCGAGTTTGCTGTTCCGAAGAGAGCTCTTGTCCATTGTAAGTCTGTCCACAGATGATGTCGTACTCCCGTCCGTTACCGCTGGGAAGTGACTGTCCACAAACAGGTGACGCAGAAGGCGTGAAAGATGCTGGAGACGACAAAGGAGTGAAAAATCCTCCCAAGGGAGACGCAGTGGTCACAGTCGTGGACGAAGATAGAGACGTTGCTGACGATACTGGAGAGACCGAAGAGGCAATAGTAGAAGAAGTGCTTGCTGAAACCGACGTGGATGCCAAAGAGGAGGCCGTACCAGGTGTGGCAGTAGAGTGAGTTTCCGAAGCTGACAGGGAGCCAGATGAGACAGAAATTACAGAGGAAGATGAAGAGAGCGCGATAGGCAGAGCGGAAGATGAAGCCGAGCCAGAGGAGTACGAAGATAGGGAAGCAGAAGAAGACGAAAGAGTGGATGATCCAAAGGTCGAGTTAGATAAGAAAGTTGAGCCGGAAGCTTTGCATATAGAGATATGCGTAGTCACGAGAATTGTGGGTGTTACGACAGCTTTGATGGTTAGTAACTTATAACATGCAGAACAGTATCGAATGAGGCCTACCTTGACCCAATACATCTTGCACCAAAAAAGGAAACACCAACCAAGATGCAGCGACGGTCCTCATCGCCCAAACCCAGAGAGCAGAACAAAGGAGTGACGATGGTGCAAGCACGGGCGACTGGGAAGGTGCAAGGCAGTTTTGTACAAAAGGTCGTCTTCACAGAGACATACAAACGGCAAGTCGAACAACGGGTAGAGTGGTCTCGGGACTAATGATTATGGTATAACGGTCAAGATGTCTTGAACTGGGGTTTAAGCGTGTGCTAGAAGAAAGTGATGAGATAGAGGATGTTCCAACGCAGCCGCAGTAAGAGAAAGATAGGACGACGACAAAGCGCAGAAGGCCGCGAGGAAGAAGATGAGCCTTTTGCATTGGCTCGGGTAATACATATTCGGGAATGAATTAGAGAGTGCGTGGACTGCAATGATTGAGGAATGTAAACACATGGGATAAGGCTTGGCCGTTGGAATGTCGTTGAAAAAGGTAAGGCTTTTTATTGATGGAGATAACGGCAGAATTGATAGTTGAGCAACAACATTCTAGAACCTGAGCATAAGTGATTCAGGCGTCTGTTCAAGAAGAGTTGATTAGTGCCCAGAGATATCCATACTCTAGTCAGTGCCGAGCCTTAGCAGAGCTGTGAGGCGGCGGCCTCGGAGAAAGCAATGTGGAAGAACCCGCCAGCAGATAGAACCTACCATTGCAATGTAGTTGGTCCTGAATCGTGAAGAAAAGGCCATGTGATGGCCACCATTATGTGCAGTAGACCGGACTGCAGGATATACATGACCAAGGTATGTATAGACATGGAGTTACAGGGTTCACGACCAAGAACAAGTGTCATGAGAGATTACGCTGCAGGAAGGGGGGATTTGCAGATCGAAGCCATTAGCAAGCCAGCTGGCTTGTATGGAGTGAAGGTCAATGATGAATGGTAGTATTGGAGACTAGGTTGAAGGGATGGTCGGTGAGAGGAGCGAGAGAGTACAAAGGTAGATGCCAGAAGTGTCGGCGGCTGACAAAATGCAAGTCGGTCCGCCACACGCTGCAAACGCCGAGCTCCGACGACTGCCAGCCAGAAGTGGCAGTGGCAGACACAGCGAATGCATCCATACCAGTACCATTGTCGCGTCGCATTCACCACCTCACCACCTTTCTCCTTCACAAGCGCATCACTCTCACCTTCATCGCCATGGCCAACTATCTCGCCTCCATCTTCGGTACCGAGCAGGACAAGGTAAGTCACCCTCCATCCACATGACAACCCTTGGACCACCACGCGACAAGAACAAAAGCTAACACCCAGGCTCCTTCCCAGGTCAACTGCTCCTTCTACTACAAAATCGGCGCCTGCCGTCATGGCGACCGCTGCTCTCGCAAACACGTCAAACCCTCGTATTCACAAACCATTCTCCTGCCCAACCTCTACCAAAATCCCGCCTACGACCCCAAATCAAAAATGAACGCCCAACAGCTGCAAAACCACTTTGACGCCTTTTACGAGGATTTCTGGTGTGAGATGTGCAAGTATGGAGAGATTGAAGAGGTTGTCGTCTGTGACAACAACAACGATCGTGAGTTTCATCTTCTTCTATTCCTTTCAGAAAACATCATGAGAAGAATCATTGCTGACAGGGGTGGACAATGACAGACCTCATCGGCAACGTCTACGCCCGCTTCAAGTACGAGGAATCCGCCCAAGCAGCCTGCGACACCCTAAACTCGCGCTGGTACGCCGGCCGCCCAATCTATTGCGAACTCTCCCCCGTCACCGACTTCCGCGAAGCCTGCTGCAGACTAAACTCGGGAGAAGGCTGTGTGCGTGGCGGCTTCTGCAACTTCATCCACAGAAAAGATCCCAGCCCCGAATTGGACAGGGAGATTGAGTTGGCTACCAAGAAGTGGTTGAGGCAGAGGGGTAGGGACGAGAAGAGTGCTAGTAGGAGTCCCACTCCCGAACCTACAAGAAGGCGGGGATGAATGAAGATCTGGTTCGTTGAAGAGAACAAAACTGGATTTTTGGTACCAGGGCCTTTTATATGAGATATGGCGTTTCACCAGGAGGGTTTCCTTTTTCTGAATGGATTACTTCAAAAAGAGAGGGCATCTTGTTACTACCCTCGTTCTGTCGCTTGGAAACAGGAGAAGCTATGATATCAGTTACTCGAATGGCTTGTTCAAGAAGAGGAAAACAAGGCCATGATTTTACTCAGAAGCTTCCAGGCACAAGATATGACGATCAAAAAGACAAACTTTCTGTCAAATTACAATTATGTTCTTGTGTTTGTGTCCATGTGTCTCGTAATAATAAGAAAAAACAGATTGATCCGGTCTTCTGTTCGTCCCAGAACCAGTCTTGGACTCTTTCTTTCCTTCTCCCTTCCGATCTCTCTCATCCTTCCAATACATCCACCCAACAATAGCCCTGCCCATGGCCCTTCACCCACAAACTCTCAACAACCCTCTTGCTCACAGCCCTCCCGGCCACTGAATGGGCTGAACGTCCACCGTCTTGGGATTCTTAGGCCCAATGTGGATCTTACTAAACACCCCGCTCTTCGTCAAGATCACAATCAAGATGATGAACGCGGCGACGATGATGACAAATAATGCCCAGAACAGATAGCAAAAAGTTGCGTAGCTGCCCTTGTTCTTTTTGCGCACTTCGAGAATCCAAGTGTCTCTATTTTTGGTTCTTTCAGTATGATGTGAGTTTTGATGGGGTCGGAAGGGGATTGCAGTGGATGATTTGAGGGGAGAATGATGGTAAAGGAGAAGAAGAGGACAAGTGAGGTACTTACGATTTCTTGGCGCCTTTCTCGTCTATGGCTTGTTCTTCGTCGTTGTGCACCGCCATGCTGAATCGTTTCCAGAATATCGGGTCTGCCATGCTGAGGGATATGTAATGGAGTGCAAAAACGAGTGACTTGTTGTATGTTTCGTGAGCTGTCGTGTATGTCCTTCCTTCAAAGTGGACTCAAAAGTGGCTGCCGTTGGTGGTGATGATGATAATGATGCTGATCAAAACTGACTGGTGATAATGATGTATAGATCACAATCGTGGGGAAATTGGAGATAGCGTGATTGGGAATGTTGGTGTAAATGAACGTGGTTGTGGAATGTTGGATTGCTTCGTTCGTCCTCGTGAATTTCAATCCGAGGTTCTGTTTTTTTCTTCTATCAAATGTGACAAGGGTTTATAAACGAGTGTGGTTGTATCTTCAAGATACACGAAAGCAAAAGAGGTAATAAATGCAAACGAAAGTGATGTTTATTGAACAGTCAAAAAGAAGAGATAAGGTCTAAACAAGTGACTGGCACCTTGTACGAAGAAGAGAAAGTTGGAATTCAGGCGAGATCCAAGAATGACGAAGCAAGAGGCGATGCAACCTTACTTACATGTTTTTTTCGATGCCTCTTTACCTTGACTACCAATCTCTGCTACAGCCATCAGACAGTCCTTGTAACATGTTTTGAAACAAGTAAAGATTGTTAGGCGTCGCACGAGAGCCAGACACTGAAGCTTGGTTGACGCTACGGTTGTGGGTTACACGTATTCTCCTCGTCGTTGCTGCAGGGGATTTTGAGGCTACTTGCCATGTGAGAAACATGGTTCGTCAGGATCGGATCAATCGAGATTGGTCGATGAGATGGGATTCCTGGATCAAGATGAATTTTGGCAATTGTTGTTCGTGATGAAATGCCGGGATGCGTCGTCCTCTGCCGCAATTTCTCGAGGTGGGGAACGAGGCAGTGTGACTGATGACTGATGGCTACTTACTCGAGTACGAACCGCAACAATGAAGGAGTACCAAACTATTTTCGTGATTCAAGGAAGAGTTCGAAGTGACAAGAAGATGTTCGAAGAATCTTCGGCAGATGTGATAGTGATGCCGGCGACGTGGATTTGACAACCCAGCTGACCGGACCTGGAACGTCGCAAGTAGGGTATAAAGTCCCGCGTGAATGAACAAAGCAGCTGGAAGTAAAGTTTGTCATCATTTCACAACAGTGAAGTCGGTATACTCGGACGGACGCTCGGTCGACATGTCAAATGAGTTAGGGGGATGTGTTGACTCTGAAACTTTGGTCAAGGACGGAAGTGGCTTCCCTCCGTGGTTCTTCCGATTCTGCTTCACCTCTTACGAGTACACCTTGGAAGTTCCTTCGTCTCACTCATCTGAAAGCATCCTTGCTCGACTTCTCAAACTTACAGACCTCGGTCGAGAAAGAGATCGATCTGTACCCCCTCATGTGTCTGAAAAGTCATTAGAAAGGCAACGAAATAGGTGCCCATGACCAGCAGCATGACTGAGCCATGATTGCATGAAATGCTGAACATGCCTTCGCTGAACATAGCCTTCTCGGTATCCGACTTGTGTAATCTGAAGTCTGTGGGATCGCATTACGATAAGCTGCCACGTTCTAGCCGATGTCCTAAAGCAAGGGGTGGCTATAGGCAACAGTATAACACCTTTTCAATCGGTCACATATATGCCATTCTACACGATCATTCCAACAAGCTCATCCTGTACAGCACTAACCCGTCAGAATGGAAATGATGACTCCAATGCCTTTCTCCATCACAGCGCCAAGGGAAAGATCCCAGGATTTCAAAGAGATACCATGAAAGCATCATCTGCCAAACCGAACAATCTTGATATCGAGTCAACCGAAGAGAGAGCCCAACGACCTCTGGATCTGTATCTCTCCGATGCAACTCGAGCGATTGGCCGACGCATGGATCGCGAAGAAGTAACCACATTGCTCGAGCTGCACGCTGAGCACCAGAGACAGTCCTGCTGGACCTATACTAGTCTGTCTTGGATGACAAACCCATCGCTAGCAACACGTGTAATTGGGGATCCAAGAACAGGTTAGTTCAGAACTGCACTCCGGCAACGGAAGGACGAGTTTGGTGGTCACATACCCATGCTCTATATGCCTAAGACCTTGGTGGAGGCACAGCTGGAGGTATCGTCGAGAAGGATTTTTCACTCCGACTTACACTGGTATCAGAATTGGCCAGGTGATGTGAATCAAAACACGTTGGGAAGCGAATCATCGAATGGCTTGTCGAGCAAGCCGCCAAGCAGCTTGCACAACTACATGAGGGACGTCTTTCTATTTTGCGATCGGCTCTATAATAACCCGCATCTTCATCATGACTCTAATCCTCTCTTCATTGATATTAGGCCCTGTCTGCCTATTTGATCAGGCCTTCACAGCAAGGTTGCCGTGTTAGCAAACTGACCCATCTTGATGAGACTACTGAGATGCACTTGGGTGCACACTCTGCTCCTGAAAGAGGTGGTAGGAAATGAGAAGGTAGCAAAATCTCAACTCAAACAAAGGGAGACTATCAGGCAGAGGCGATCTTTCTAAACAACAACTACGTTTGCAAACCGTGTCTTTCTTTCACATACATCGCCTTAGTTTTTGTTATACATCAGTACTTTTCTGTAACAGACTCGAGCAAGTGTTACACGTTACGAAGTTACTCAGGTAATACTTAATTGCAATACCCGAAAGGCCAAATCTGGTCAATCGTTCTGTGACAGTCCAGATGTAAGCCTCACTACACGTCTTCAGATGTGACTTGTACCGACATTCCACAACAAAAAGATTTTCCAGATCCCGTGTAGAAAACAACCATGTCCTCGTATTCACAGGGAAGCTGAAGTCTATACCAGCCCATTTCCCCACTCATCCATTTAGCCGAAACAGCAAAACTTTAATGCCGAACTCTCCTACTGACTTACTCCTCTCTCTCTCGCGTAACTGCACCTCCATATACATCTCCGCAAAGATCATTGTTTCTGTGACGATGATCTGCAAACTAGGTATTCTGAGTCCCCATGGGGGCCCGCAATGTGAACACAGCACGCATACGATATTTTAGCCGGTTCGTGTCACGGAGGAAAGACTTCCGGACAATGTCTGTCACCACAACATCACGGAATGAGAAATAGTATAAAAGGCACTCTCATGGCCTCAAATCTTTGAACACTCGTTCAACAAACAATCAACTTTCACGATGAGACAGGTTCTAGGTCTTCTTGGGCTGCTGACCCCAACATTCCTCACCGCAGCCAATGCATCTCCACTGGCCAATCCCCCTCCCCCACCACCGGGAGGTCATCCCCCTCCTCTTCCTCCTCCAGGCCGTCCAGCACCTCTTACAGCTGGTACACATTGGGTAGACACGTGGACATCGATGCCCCAACTCACCGAGCCCGCCAATCTACCCAATCCACCCTTCAACCAGACCGGTTCGGTATTCGTAGATAGCACGATCCGACAAACATTACACATGTCAATCGGAGGACCTCAGATCCGCATCAGAGTGTCCAACGCCTTTGGAGCTACGACTCTGAATGTCACTTCGATGAACGTTGCACTTCCTTTCAACAATTCTGCTGGCGAAAGTCAGATCTTAACGAATACGATCCAGCCCATAACCTTCTCAGGCCAATCATCCATTGTTATCCCAAACGGAGCTTTGGCTGTTTCTGATCCGATTCAATTCCCGATTGAAGCACAATCGGAACTCGCTGTTTCCA
The DNA here is from genome assembly GCA_026013035.2 of Dothideomycetes sp. NU30. NCBI lineage: Eukaryota > Fungi > Ascomycota > Dothideomycetes > Dothideomycetes sp. NU30. Next base: position 105,444 of record BSBH01000040.1, read on the forward strand.
TGTATCTGGCAGGTGGTCAGATTGGAAATAGCATAACCTCGCATCCGGGATCTCGTACCAATTCGTTCTACCAGTTTGGCAATTCTATCAATGCTGCCAACCTTACAGATCCTTCTGTGCAGACTGTAGCACATTGGTACTTCCTGTCTGCTGTTGAAGTGTGGTCACCCCCTAAAACCAGTGGATTTGCTATTGTGGGAGATTCCATCACCGATGGTCGTGGCAGTACCACAAATGCCAACAACAGATGGCCCGATCTCCTCCTCGCAAGAATGCAGAAGGACCCTTCGACATCCGATATTGGTGTGCTGAACCAGGCTGCTGGCGGTAATCGCATTCTAGCAGATGGTTTGGGTCCAAACGCCTTTTCCAGAATCGATCGCGATGTGCTTGCTCAGAGCGGGATCAAATACACCATGATTTTTGAAGCCGTCAACGATATTGGTGTTGCGCCAGCAGATGTTGCATCGCAGAATTCCATCTACAACCAGATCATCCAGGCATACGAACAGATCATCACGAGGGTACACACATTTGGTATTCCAATGTTCGCCGCAACGATTACCCCATTCTCGGCACCAAATAACACAATCCAGCCGTACAGTTCGCCCGAACGTGAGGTAACTCGCCAACGTGTTAACGAATGGATCAGAACTTCTGGAAAGTTTGATGCCGTGATTGATTTTGACAAGGTAATGAGGAATCAGACGAACCCAAGCTTCTTGAACGACACCTTGAGCTCGGGTGATTATCTTCATCCTAATCCCATGGGATATCAGCTCATGGCCGATAGTTTTGATCTTAGCCTCTTTAACAAGTTCGAGGGCGGTGTCAGTAGCTATATGTAGAGCAAAGCTTGTAGCTAAACAACACTACTCCAGAATGACCAATCAATGTTGTCAAAATCGAGGTCGAGAAATGCATTCAAGTCTTGCTCTGAGAGGAAGCTTGGTGGACTCATAGGCTGAAGCATCTGCTCGAGCGCATCGTTCTGTGTTATCTCTAGGTTTTGTGGTTGTGCAGATTTGTTTCGGCATTCACTAAGTCGCTGCTCGAGAGTCGTGACAAAAGCGGGTTTTGGAATCGCAGGACCCGGTCCTCCTTGTTGCTCGCGAGCCTTCCAAGCCGTAACGATGAGCTCGGCTGCATGTGTCTTCCTTCGATCGTCTGAAATCTGTAGTAGGCTTTGGTTTGCTGATTCAAGGTCTGTGAGTAGATCCCAGATGCGCTTCAACTTCTTTGGATCCTTTTGATGAGAGATCTCGACAAGAACACAGATGACTGATTTTCGTCAGCTTCTGTAATGGGATGTAATGCCAACTCGACTTACAAGCATGCCAGGGAAAGAAGCCCTCTATCCTCCAGAGGAAGCGTTTGACAAGAGGCTGTGAATGAGCGGCGATATTGTATTCCAGTGCTCGAAAACATGTCTCGAGCAATTCATGACGATGTTGCTCGCTGGTTGTCTCTGGATCTCTGCTGTACATCGATGGATGTAATGTGAGCAGACGCATGATGCAGATGAAGTTCCTAGCCGAGAGCTGGATGAATTGCTCGAGAGGTTTGATTGGATCACAGTACTGGAGGAAGTTCTTGTTTAGACCTTCTTCCATGTCATCAATCAATTTGGTCTTGACCGCATGTGGAATAGACCGGTTGGATGACCATGAAAACCCCAGGCGTCCTTTCTCATTATCGAAGAACCTGCGTTGATAATCCAAAACCCAGAAAGTCCAAAGACAGAAGGACATGCTCGTCATACCTTTCCGTGCTTCAGGAGTTTCTTTTGTCTCTTCATTGATATCATCGTCCTCAACATTCAGCGGCAATCTTGTATCCCAGTCTGCTGTCAATGACAAGGATGTTCCTCCTGACTTTATGCTGATGGCCAAGTCAAGATGCTGCAATTGCCACCAAAGTCGTCGACGCTCCTCAACCTCGATTGGTAAGAGATTTAGCAATGAACCATCACGGTGTAGACCGAGTTTCTCTGCTCCGCGGATAGCAAGTCCCATGAGTGGCCACAGTGATTGGGTACTTAATCTGTCCAATCCGGCAGCCTTTGATTATCTTAGTACTGGTCATGAGTTACAGAACAGGGCACATACCACGTAAAAAGCAAGGGCTTTTAGAAAAGTCATGTCCATCGCGCAAAACAGACCTGTGCTAAGTGCTTGTTCGCACGAAACCTGGAGTTTTGAGAGAATGGTAAGCCTGGACTGACCCACCATAGATTCGCATTCCTCTTCGGACATGCTGATGACTCCGAGTAGATATATTGCAAAAACCAGAGCATGTTGGCCACTAGTGAAGTCCTTGTACTTATCCGGCTGTGCTGACGTCTCTCGTAGATCTCGTAGACCGGACGCAAGGAATAGTCTCGAAAAAGGATCTACGCGGGCCTCAAAGTTGTCCCAGAATACATTAGCGTCTCCGGCCGTCGGATGCATTGTGGTGAAATCAACAATGCCATCACCGCACATCAGAGTTGCGAAAGCATCTCGGCTCTTTTCAGGAGCCTGTGTATCCCGCGTGGCCGATCCGTTGGCGACGCCAGACTGATTTCTACCAAACCAGTCTTGCCATGCGGACCTGGTGGTCTAATAAGCCTAAGTCATCTAGATGTATGGAAGCCGTTCTTACGTTTCCATATAGCGTCGTTGACCATCTTCAACCAGCATGGTAGGGCTGTTCGTATACGTTGCTCCAGTCCCGCTGCCACTTGGAGAGCCGTCTACAGCGTTGATGGTTGTCACATCTTGTGGAGAAGCTTGTGGAGTTGCAGTCTGTTTCCCGTTGTTGGGGTCACCACCGAGGCTTTTAACAAGAGCTTCGAGCTTTCGAATCTTCTCTTGTGGAGTAGGTTCTGAATACGAGCAGTCTTGCTTTCTTCTTTTGCAGTGCGAGCAAGGAATCGTCTTATCGCAGCGAACCTTTCTCTTGGCACATGGACGACAAGACTGGTTCATGTTGTCATGTTCAGGGAGGAAGGAAAGAATGACAGGGTGGAATGAATGTAGCGGATCAAGTTTGGGTTCGGTACCGAGCCCGAAGTTCGGTATAACGGCCGAACTCGTGCAGATATCCTTCCAGCATTTCCACCGAACTCCAACCGTCATGCCTTCAGGCAACAAGATAAATTCCACATCTCTTGCATATGCAACAGTGGATGTAGATCATGGCTTTTCGATACAAAAGGGCTGCCGTCTCCTTCATGTAATAGCCATCTTCAAGCAGCACATCTTTTGACATCTTTTTGCGATCTACAATATGGGAGACCACGGAACGAATCATCTCCAAGAGATGGAGACCAGCAAGCAAGTTATTGGTGCTAGTAGCAGCATCAAGTCGCAGACTGAAGCGGATCAAGAGGAAAAAGTGTATCCATCATTAAAGCTTGTCATTCCCGCCATGATTGCTCTTTATTTATCTACCTTTCTAGTGGCAATAGTAAGCTTCCGAAGGAAATGCTAGGGTATTCCATGATGCTGATAGCTCGGCCTCGTAGGATCGCACCATCTTGGGTACCGCCATTCCAGCCGTCGCGAACCATTTCAACAGTTTTGGCGACATTAGCTGGTACGAAGCTGGATTTCTGTTGCCTATTTGCGCCCTTCAATTGAGCTTCGGCCGGGTTTACACCTACTACTCGCCGAAATGGGTGCTCGTCGTGGTTGCAGCCATCTTCGAGATTGGCTCCATAATATGTGCGACTGCTCAATCATCTAATGCCTTGATCGTCGGCAGAGTCATCAGTGGCATTGGAGGTGCAGGAATTTCCGGCGGACCTACGATCTTGATCACTCGACTTGTACCGTTGCAATCACAACCCAAGTGGCAAGGCGGGTTTGGGGCTATCTTTGGTCTGGCTTCCATCCTTGGCCCACTCCTTGGAGGTTACCTGACCGCTGTCTCCTGGCGCTGGTGTTTCTGGATCAACGTTCCTATCGGAGGTGTAGCGCTCGCTTTTCTGGCCTTCTTTGCACCCAACATCCCGCCTTCGGCCAAGGCAGAAGACACAATACGTGGAAAAGCAGACCAGCTCGACCCTATCGGCTTCGTCCTGATTGTATCGACCATCGTATGTCTTCTGTTTGGTGTCCAATGGGGCGGCATCAAGTATCCGTGGAGTGATGGTCGCATCATCGCTCTGTTCACTGTCTTTGGCGTCCTCGCCATCGCATTTGCGATCTCACAGTATTTACGCGGAGATAAAGCAACGGTACCCTTCCATTTCTTTGCCAAACGCAGCCTCTTATCTGCTGGCGTAGCCTCACTAGCGACGGGCTCGGCCATGATAGTCCTGGCTTATTACCTTCCAATATGGTTCCAGGTTGTCCAGGGGAAAACTCCTCAAAGCTCGGGTCTTTCGTTGTTGCCCCTTCTTCTCAGCGTAACCATCTCAGTCGTGATCGGTGGTATTCTAACAAGCTTCATTGGTTATTTCACTCCGTGGCTGTTTTTGGGAAGTACTCTACTGATTATTGGTTGTGCTCTGATATCGACCTGGCACGTTGGAGTAGGAGCTGGAATTTGGATCGGGTACCAGGTATGCTCGCATCTGGATTGAAGCCTGCCATGACATTGAGCGCTAACGTGGCATAGATCGTTGCAGGTGTTGGCACCGGATTGATCTTGATGGTTCCAATTATTGCCGCCCAGACAGTCTTGGCAGATAAAGACCTTCCCGTCGGCATCTCATTATTGCAATTTGTCAATATGCTTGGAGGCACCGTCTTCGTCACCGTGGCTCAGACCTTGTTCCAGCATCGTCTCGTAAAAGGACTGAAAACCGTCATTCCTGATCTGGATCCTGCCAGTGTCTCTGGCGGAGGAGCGACCACATTTCGGAACACGGTATCTCCAGCTCAACTGCCTGCGGTACTCGACGTATACAACAAGGCAATGCGTGACATTTGGTACCTGGCGTTGGGGATATCGTGCTTAGCATTTCTGGCAGCATTTGGGATGCCATGGAACAGTGTCAAGACGAAGAAACCCAAGAAAGACACGGATGATTGTCAAGATGAAGAGAAGCAGCAAGCCAACAATCAAACTATGCTCTGACAGACACACGTAACCTCCAGGAAGGCTGTATGATGTAGAAGATCGAACGCTAGCATATGAGTTGATGCGGAAGTTCTCGAGAAACTTAAAAAAACTATGGAAGATGTTACTCAACTTGAAGTCCAAGGCGCAAAAAAGATCGTAATAAGGATGGACATCGTGTATACATAATCTTCGTAATACCAGCTTATCCTATCTGGCATTTCCTACAATTTATATCTAAATTCCTTGTTCTTCCTATCAGTCATATCAGAAAACTCAATATCAGTCTTGTGTCCCATCTCAAGTTTATCCCTCCTTCTATTCTCCCAAATATAGTATGCTCTCAATATCAAAATCAACACCACCGCCGCAGCGCACGTGACAACAATCGTAATCTTTGCAGGAATATAGTTTGGAGCATCCTCAGCACGGAAAGTCAAAGGGCCAATAACATTCCCCAAGCAGAACGATATCAGAAGGATGGCATTCATTGTGACTTTTTTCGTATGACCGGCGTAATTCGCGCCAACCCAACTGTATAGTAGAGGAAGACCTGCACCAATGCAGTTGGTCAGGTAGTTTCCGATCAATTTGCCGACTTTTTGGTCTTCGGGAAGGAAGGCCATGAGACATCCGCCGAGGATACCGGGGACGAGGAGTGCGATGCCGTTGAGACCGCGTTGGTTGTATCGTCCGGCGAGATATGTAGCGATGAGAATCGACACAACCGAAACAGCACCTGAAGGAATTTGCAACAAAGCCGTCTGCTTAGAGTCGTAGCCAAAGTTCTTGATCAATGTTGCTTGGAAGGAAGAGACCGCTCCATTGGGCACTGATGAGGAGATCGTAATCAAAGAGAGCAGCCAAGTCTGAGGATCCGAGAAGCATTCAATAACTTGCTCTTTCTTGAAGTGATTGTTTTCAATGCCTGTCTGGTTTTCACGCAGACGCTCAATAGCCCAGATCTTCTCGTCATGCGTAAGTCTTGACTTCATAGGATTGTCGGGAAGGATGAAGACAACTGTGATGCCGATGCAAACGGTTATGAGGCCGACAACGAGAAACAGGATTTGCCAGGAGTAGAGGCTTGTTGAATGTACGTGCTGAAATGCGTAGGAGAGCAGACTACCGATGATCGTACCTAGGCCAGTACCTAGATACCAAATGCCAGTACGCGGAGGTTGTTCTTGCTTTTTGTACCACTAAGAGCATGTTAGCAACAGGTCCTTTGGTGTTGACAAGATTCATGCGACACACCATTGTAGTAATGAGCATGAGTGAAGGTGCAACGGCAGATTCAAAGCAGCCGAGAAGCACTCTCGTTGCAATGAGCCCACCGTAGTTCTGACAGCCGGCTGTAGCAGTAACAATGGCTCCCCAGAGTATCACCATGACACCGAGATACTTGGCTGTAGGAAGCCGTTGCATGCCATAAGCATGAGGGAACTCCAATGCCATGTAAGATATATAGAAAATCCAGGCAAGATTGGAAAAATCGGTCTTTGTGATGTTGGCATCATCGTACAGTCCCATGACGGCGGCATAGTTGATGAGAGTCTTGTCGAGGTATTGTGCACAATAGCACGAGAACATTAGCGGCATGATCATCCAGTCAATCTTGCGAATCAGCCTCTTCTCGTCCTCTGGTGTCATTTCAACAACCTCGCCCTCATGACGAAGGAAGTCAAGAGCGGCATCCGCATTCCTGACATCTTTGACTTCTCCAATTTCGAGTTCCGGGCTCAGCTCTTGTGGTGTACTGTCCAAGGACTTTTCCGTGTCTTTTGCGTCGAACATGGTTTTGATCCGCTTGCAAAATGGTTGCAACAACAAAAGGAACCAGAAAGCGATGGAATGAGATGAAAATCGTCAAGAGGTGCAGATCCTCTCGACGGAGCACTTACCTTTATACATGGCTACCATCCACTTGACATGTGCTCACATGTTGCAAGCCAAGTAGATATGCCCATTGAGATTTTATTAAGAATGCATGTTAGGCAGGGGTGATTCGGCCTGCGACATTCCTGATTGGGGCATGATCGATGGATGTCGCCCTATCAGTCCTTATCACTTATCGATGCGGCTCACAGTGGTTAGAACATGGATCTTGTCGACCAACCACAAATGGACATCAAACCGTTTGCTTTTTGACCATATCCATTATCGTATCCGCGGAGACTTGACCGACCCGGCAGTTGTATTGAAGGTGCTACTGTAGAACGTTGCGGAAAAGAACTTCTTGAGAGATCACAACCAGGTATCGAGCGTATGTCCGGGAATATTGCCCTGGTGGACACTGCATTGGTTACTGGCATAAGGTCATCACTACTGGCACTTTTGCATGATGGTTTGAGCTGTCTCCTGCTTCGACCTGCTCTATATAATTGCAATCGTCTGGAAGACGTCCTTTTCCTAGCTCCTGGACGTCTCTTGGCTCTGCTTTGGCTCTGCACTAATTGCCGGTTTCGCATAGGCTAGAGGTGGAAGAGCTGTTTGAGTAAGAGAGATAAAGAGTGGTAGAGAGCATGGCTAAGCGGCACAAGAGCATGGAGGTCTAGTGAAGGGAACCCTAGTCTCTCCATGGCCCAGATAAGGAGATAACCATGCTAATTTTGCCCGATTCTGGAAGGTGATGAGCAGTGACAAAAATGTTGGCCTTCTCAGACGTGGGATTTCATCCTATATACCTACTGGTACTCGATAGTGTGGAAGAAGCCATAGAGAGTGCTTAGATGAGAGGGTGATTGGAGGCATCGGACCTATAGATGTTATCTCGGAGACGATACAGAGCTGAGAGATCAGAGAGATCAATTGCACATGGATGTGTCAAATTTGTTGGCCGAGCTATGAACCACATTCATCGCCAAACCAAACTCCATCCCATTCTGAACTCTTACAAAACTGCGCAGATCATGGACACATTGAGTATTGAGCATGAATAGGGATCCAGATATTCAGAGTTCCAGACGCATCGTGACAATACACGATCACATTGCGAAAATCCTTGCACACGGCAGATGTGTATAAAGTATCGAGCCTCAGTCAACAATAAGGGAAAGGAAAAAACAGCTATATCAGTGCAACTCCTTGAGCCTCCTCCCATCCAGCATTTCCTTCCTCTTTATGCGAGTTTGACATCAGACTGTATGATGGCTTTCTATCCGACAACATCGCGTGAAACAGAATGTCTATCAGAATTGACATTCGCCCAGCTTCAGAAGATGAAGCTCTTGCTCGACCTCAGGTCCATGCGTCTGTAACCTGAAAGACTCAGCATCGCTCCGGTCCGACTGGCTCAAGGTCTTTCCTTACCCTCGATCAAGTCTCGATACATTAACCTCAGGTCGATGTAGTCACCGAAGATCTGAACTGTACTGGTACTCGCATGTAAATCATTGTGCGAGCGGCGTCCATCTCTTTCTGGGTGTATCTTCCAAGCCTGAGGCTTAGAATCATATCGGCTAGCTCGATCAAAGCATGATCGATACCCACGGTCTCGTCTTTGATGGCGGCGCTCTTTGGTGTACCAGAAGAGGTAGTCATTCCATCGACGTCGATGGCGCTGGGCTCTGACATCTCGGAATTCTTCTTGGAGGGCGAGCTTTCAACATTGTTCTCGCCTCTTCTGGTCTTGACGGTCGAGCGCTTCTTTGTACGACCCTGATGTCCCTTTTTGCCTCTCTTGACGACTTTGTGCTGCTGTTTGGGCTGTTCTTCCTTGTACGCCGCTAGCCGGGCTTTCGTCTCTGGCGGGAGATCGCAACTGCTTTCGAGAGCTTCTTTTCTCAGTTTGTGGAACTTCATTCTGCAGGCCGTTGTCGATCTTTTGCCCACAAGTGGAGCGATCTTCTTCCAAGCGTGACCCGCCAGCTTTTCGTTGATTAGAGTCAAGCGATTTCCGAGCGTCCAGCCATTCCCAGAGCTCCTTTCTCTTCCAATTTCATTTGTTCTTGGAGACATTCTGGTGTTCATCAAAGCCAAATTGGAATGGTTGTGGTAAGTGTTGCTTGGAAACGCCAGATCATCGTCCGGAGTGGTTTTTATAGGGGAAACTACAACACGACGGTACAACAAGCTTTCGCATGCCAGCTGCCTTGGCTGTCGAGCTACGAGAATGAATGAGATCCAAGTGGCATTTTGGGAAAGGGTGAGGCTGCTACTTCGAGTCTTTCACGCAAGACCAACACATACGTCTACACTGATCTTAGCATAGATTCCGATCTAACAGACGGGCTGAATGATGAGTTCGTTCTCGGAGGCACGATAGCGTCTCAAAATGACTCCTCGCGCAACTGGTCATCCCACCTTGAACCAAGTAATTTTTCAATGGTGAATCTTCTTCTGAATCACGAGTGAATTTCTCTCTCAATACCATCCACCCTGGCCTCTCCCTGGACCTAGAACACAGCAAGCGCGACCTGAGCATACGTAAGACTACTGTCAATTCTCCATTCCGCTCTCTATGGATGTTCAAGATGGCCAAATGTGTCATGATCTATAAACGAATTGGGACATATCTCTGCAGCGATGGCGGATGGCATCTTAACGCGAGATCGAGCTGTAACCCTGCACAAGTTTGAGTCGCCAATCCTCGAAGTTGGTGTCGAACGCTCCTTCATCAGACGTTGCGAGTGGCTAACAAATCATGTGTTGAAAGTGTCCTTCATTCTAAGTGTTCTCTGCATATGATATTGTCCAATTCTCCAATCTGGTATGACATGACCTTCACTAACAATATCTAGTGTTCTGCACATCTGAATTGGCTATTTCTAAGCACTAGAAACTCATATCCTGTTTGTCTGCACAACATACGCATTGGATCTGGTATAGACATTGCATATATGGGGAGAAAGTTTGCCATTGACTATCACGTGATGCGCTCGTCCTTTCCTCGTTGCATCCTCGCTGCAAACATCATTGATCTTTAAGGCCCCGGTCCGTTATCGAGGCTCGTGAAAGCTTACTGAGAAAACAATCCTCTCGTAAACAAGCTCATATTCCAACTCTCTCAAAAACAAGTCTGTTTCTAATATAAACTCAATATTCCAAATTATGAGTGAGTCAAGTCTGGGACAACTTTATGTGCTCAAATACGGCCGCACGATATCAGTCATACGTTGCCACTCCACACCGTCAGCCCACCGCCTCAAGAAGGACCACAGAGAAAGAGGAACGGACAGAATCATACATTATGAGAATTATTGACTGGAACTCTTTTTTTATGTGCTGTATTCTGCCATCTGTACACAATACTAAGGCAAAGAAACAAAAACCAAAAGAATAAATGTTCGCCAGACCCGGGGGAATATCTTTGTATCCTCTGGAGGCATTTAAGTGTATAAAACAAAGGAAACAATGATATAGAGAAAGAAGACGCCCTGAATCGCTGCTTCCTTGCTTATAATAAAAGGGTGATGCGCCTTCCCTGTAAAAGCTCGCATAGGCGTATAAGAACTTCCGAATCGTTGATAACTTGGGCATGAAAGCCAGATACACAACAAAATCCGGGCTCGGAAAAATTTCCAAGAAGAAATACGCCAGCGATGAAGAAGAGGAGGAAAAAGAAGAAGAAGAAAACAAAAATCGTCTAAAAGACAGAAAGAAGAAACGTGGAAAGGAATTGCGCATATGGTGTCTATAACCACATGCAGCAACATCGTGAGCAACAATGAGAAGTCTCAAGCCTCAGAGTGTAGTGGCTGTTCATCCTCGGATTCTTCGATGAAACCACCTGCCACCAAGTCTTCGACTTCGAGCTCTTCGGCTTTGATCTGGCAGGCTTTGGCAGAAAAACCACTGCCTACTTTGGCTGAGATAGCGCGCCATCGATCGTTGTCGTAGTCGGATATTGCGGTACGTAGACGTTGGACCTGGAAGAACCTTGATTAGCCTTCCGTCGTGTATATCAGAGAGAACAGAAAACGTGTGAAGTGGCAGGATATGAGGTTGATTCCGCATAGAGTCATGTCTAGCAAGGAGGTTTGTTGAATAGACTCGACAGCAAGGGATCTCGATCATCATGGTCTGATCATTCTTCCCGCGAGAAACAGAGCCAAATCCGTCTAGCGCCATCATGCTCAAGTCTCAACGAGCCCATCCGCGTTGTCGATGAACGTTAATGTGCATTTCGTGCAAATATGGCGCACATGTGTCAAATTGTGAGCTCCTCATGGTCAACACGACGTTTTCAAGACTCCTCAGTGCGGATCTGAAAGTCATGGAAGACAGCTCGATATTGGGTCTATGCGAAAGCTAATGCCCATTGACTTGGAGATCAGACCAGGCATGACCCTGGTCATAGTACTGCAGGTGTGAAGGAGGAAACCAGAGGAAACAAAATTGGTACCCACCATGTCATCGTCCCAAAGCGTTGTCTTTGCCTTGAGTTTGGTACAGTATCTGACTTGTAAAGTGCCGGCGCTGCGTCCAGGGAAGAAGTCCGCAATCTGCTTCCAGGTCAAGTTCTTGGTCTCCTTGAGCTTGACCAACTAGTCATGTATATCAGAATAGATCAAGCTGTGTAGAGGTTGTTTACTCACCAAGGCATCGTCATCTCGGGTGAACTTCAACTTGGGCCCCTTAGGCTTTGGTGCTGGATCTGGCATGCCATCTTGCCCGACTACACTGAATTGTGGTACTAGGGAGAAGTCCTCGTTGTGCTTGAAACGTTTGGCCGAGGGAGAGTGATCAGGCAAGTGATGGTGGTGATGTTCATACTGTGAATTAGCGCCAGTCTCTAGCAACGGAGCCGTCACTGGTCGATTATCGTTCTGCTGCTGAGTTGCATAGTATTGTATCTGGTCGATAAGGGGTGGCTGATATTGGAAAGGCGACATGTGTTGTGGCGTGTAGTTATCAGGTGACGCAAGACTACATTGCATGTTTGATAGCAAGCTGTTATCGTACATGGGCGAATCGTGAGGCACCGGCGGCACATCAGCACTGCGACTTCTCTTGCGGGAGTATGGTTCTGATTGTGGACGTTGGTTGGCAACTTCGGGAACAGAATACTGAGGTGAACTGTGAACATCGCTAGAGACTGCATTGGCGAGGGGTTTTTGGTTCATGTGAAGCGAACTACTTGATGAATAAGCTTGAGACATCCCTGTGGAGCCAAGTTGTTGCGGAATGTAAGGGTAGCCTGGAATTCCAGACATGGCAAGGTACGAGGCAGGCATTGTAGGATATCCTGGACTGGTGGGTATTGGCTGGTAAGCAGAGTCCATGATCCCGGTCTGGTTACGAGTATCCTGTTCTTCGTCCACCGGGACTCCGTAACTGAAGAGAAGATTGCTGTGATGGTTGGCCGGGTTTGCGGCTGACCATAAAGATGTTTCAGAAGTCGGACTGAATGAATGCAGCCGGCCTTGGATCGGCCGTGTAGAAAGTAAAAGCGCCAGGATGAAGGTTGTGAGGATGAGTGATGACCGTATTGACAACGTTAGACAATCTGATCAGTTGAAGCTCCTCAAGGTTATGATTGACTTGTGGACCATAAAACACTAGTATCGAAGTGTTGTATAAGTTCTTTCGTATCCAAAAGACTCATCCAAACCTGATACTGAGTTGTTCTGTCAGGAGGCGTATGGTTTCCAAGCAATAGTAAAATGATAAGCGAACTTGATATTGCCACAATCGACGCATTCGTAATGAATATTATAGACCTGGGGAAAGGCTTCCAAAAAGAACGGGTTGGTCAGGAGGAAAAAGAAGTAGCGGTATGATCAAAGATGGTGCAGAGAGCTTTGTACAAGTACCACAAGATCTGAGTTGCTTGATCAACTCCGCCGCCCTCGCTTGGGGGGGACTATGCACCAGCGACGGCGTTCACCGGCGAGATTCATTCGCACGTAGATTTACAGTTGTTGCTATACTGGGCATATCGACATAATTCATCGTCTCTGGATGTCGTACCCAAGCCTTCGGGTCCAAAAGCAAGTGAATGAAAATGGTATCCAACCCACGCAAAGGAGAAGGCGGATCGGTAGCACTCCCGAATAACAATGCATAATAATAATAAAGATCTCCGATTTTGATTCGAGAAGAAAGCAATCTGACCAGGTTTTTTGTGGAGAGTGTGAAGCGAACGTGGCTGTGAGGGCCGAAGGTTGCGAAAAATAGAAAGATGAACATGACAATCAAGCAAAATCAGTGTAGATTGATGTGATGTAACGGGCAAGATTGGTCACATCAAACTTACTTAGCTGCACACTGTACCATGCAGCAGACTGTATATCATCTCGCCTACAGTCTCGTCGTTCGGGGTTGGCAGCACCATACGCGACACCGAATACTGTAGGGCAGACATGTTATGACGATGAGTGCGTGGCTTGCATGCCTCATGGCTCGAAGATCGCTCCAACGGCGCAGCTGACGGCGCTGGTGACGGCTCTGCTTGAGCCACCACACAGATTGTTCGACTGAGAAAGGCGATGAGAAGCACCAAAAGATTCTGCAAAGGGAAGTGGTGCTTGCTCGAAGCCAAGCAAGACGACCCCAGATCGTGGGACGCCCCACAAAAACAGGGCTGCGACCTCGCTTAGCTGTCCTGAAGATGGAGTTGAGAAAATCATTATTGTCTTCTTATCACCATCACACTCGTATGCCCGACATTGTTCTCAGGTGATGCGAAATATTTGCATCTGGTTGCTATACCTCACAGACCGATAACATTCGTGTCCACGAAAACAAGGGGAGGTTTCGAGAGGCCCAATCTGGCTTCCCAAAGGCTGCTTGTGCTACCTGCACCACGCGAGACGTGTGGCCCATATCGTGCGTGCAGCGTGCCGTAGGGCTCGGTATTTGAAACACCTTGACAGGATGCACATCGTAGCTCGTACCCTGACTGGTCCTGGATCTGAAAGGATTAGTACTTGAATGACTCCTTCACTCCATCTCGAGCTGCAGGTCTTTCCGACAGACTGGTCAACATAGATTGAATCCACATAAACGATTGGTTCTGAACAAATTCCATCAATTTAACGTAGCTCGACTTCACAGATCCCATACCAAAAAGATCATACGCACAGGTCATGATGCGAGATAGAGTCCGAAGTAATTTGGGCCATTAAGACGGACTTTCAGATTGCCACGGCGAAGTTCAAGCAGTTTCGTATCGGCGCTCTGAATTCTACGATGGGGCTATCCAAGTCTGAAAAAGAAACCGCAAAGTATCTGAGTCTGCTGGCACGTGTTACAGCCTGACAATTACGCACCCACGCTTGCGACGAGGCTTTGTTTCACTGAGTCTGGCCAGAAATGATTGATATAAAGTCGGTGTCAACAGCAGCCAGAATTACGGTGGAAAACTGGTTCATCTCGAGCGGCCCCCATCAGGAAGCAACGTCTCTTCTCTAGGCGGTGTGCAAACATCACTCAATCTGTGATTTCCAATACATGTGATCACATCCTATGAGATCGTGCCTGCAGCTCCGAAAGGATCGTTCCGAACAAGTGGGCACCACAAAACAAGAGAGACCATGACACCGGAGGCCCAGTTGTGGGATTCACGGAGGATTGCGGAGCAGCCGTGGCAGCTGAGCAGTAAGTATGTCGACACCACTGTTGGCCTCCTGACTGATCGATGTTAGCAAGATCAAATGTCACTCTATCAATACCTAAAAGCATGGGCATTTCAATCAAACCGTAAATTGAAGTTGATTTGAATTGATATTGGATATGTTTTCATATCTGTCGTTCTGTCTCTTCCAAGGTTGGCGCTACCGAGCGGCAGCAAAACTATTGCCCGAAGTCATGGGTACGGGAATTTCCAGACTGGTTTCGAATTTCTGTGCTTCTTCAACGAGAGCCCAGCAGTACAAACCAGCATGCCATGAGCGGAAGCCTGCATCTGCTTCTTTGCCACTCTCAATGAGACGGTAGTACCGTATCGACGAGGCGGGTGCAGTCCCAGTACCAAATCCTGAGCTTTGACTTCCAAGGCCGAGGGCCCCGCGGTTAAACTTTCAACTTCCCACGAGCACGAACATTACCAAACTGGCAGACCACGATCCAAGCGCTCGCGATTCCATTCTGATCGAGCAACTCACGTTCATGCTTGTGGGTCCCTGCATAGATTAGCAGTATACCGACGGGTTGAAGTCCAGAACCCAGTGAAACACCTACAACCCCCAACCTATTACACAGACTGGAAATAGTCTGTCGGACAGTACTGGATCCCCATGCGACTCCACCATTGCTCGATGAAGGTCTGATCTATACAGAAATTTCCGAATCGACGCCACACATTGCAACTTCGCCAATGTATCATCATAACCAGGTTTGATCTTGGTTAAGTGAATTTCATGATGTCCCCAATCCAATAGCGCACACCTTATAGATTGCTTCTTTGACAATCGGTACTGCTTATCCAATTGGAAAATAAGGACTGATGACCACGAACAAAGTGCCGGCCGGATTGACTCCGTCTGACCGTAATAATCACGCTCTATCCTCATCAGCAACCTTAGCACCGATGGCCCGGGGATTCTAGGTGCTTGCATCCACTGCATCTACCAACCAGCTTACCCCAATTAGGCGAATAACGACCTCGTCTTGGTTACCAAGATCTCCGAACCTAGCAATCCTTTCGGCTCATCGATGCAAGTGCATGGTCAAGTACAACATCGGTAAGCCTAGGTGCATGACAGAAATATAAAACAAGAAGAGACCCCAATCTCCAGCTACGGACGTATCCCAGTCCACGCGTCTAACCCTAGAACCTCACTCACGGATTCTCCGCTGAAATCGCTCAAAGATGCAATTTTTGATATCATTTCTGACTCTCGTCCGGAGTCGAGACTATCGCGAAGGAAGACTATTCAATGATTCTGTCTGCTTCTTGCATGAACTACTCACAAATCCGGTTTCAAGTAAGTCATTTACCCCTCCATGCGGGACGTCGAGGACCTCCCTCACAGCGCTGGTCGGTCGTCGGAGGTCATCCATTGATACCATACCTTCTAGTGTCGTTCGTTCATTCTGCCAGCCATGAGGCTATCTGAAATGTGACCTTGTAGTTATCTACAATCAAAGACTCCATAAATTTCCATTGGTTGCAACTTGAGTGACTTCCGATTGCATTCGATTTGCAATCGTGCATCAGATCATTCCGCGTCATGATCCTGTCACTCCTTTTGGTATGAGGGTCACCAACACTCGTACGTATCGCAGACTGTGCAAACGATGTCCCATTCTCTCGTCCGCCTAAGCTTTTTTTGCCGACCCTCGAGGCGAGTGTGAGGCATCTCCGATACTGCTTCATCCACCTGTGGTATCATGTCATTCGGAGTGATTCAATATCAAGAGTGGATCAAAGACTATCCGCAGTGCGAGATTTGTTCAAGACTGCATGTAAGAGAACTCGAATATCAGAGGTGCTAAACAAATTGTCTGAAATGGGACATCATTGCTTCGATGAGAGACCATGAAAGATGTACAGGTGCATCACGCAAGCCTCCGGTTCTCTTCACCATCCTCTGGTTGTCTAATGACCCTCTCAGGAGACAATCAAAGACGAAAATAGGAACAGGAGGAGGACGCAAGGTCAGGTACGTGAATGCGATGAGTGGACCGTTTGTCCTCACAACCTCATTCTCCTTGTTCAAGCACCGTATCGAGTGGGGTGTAGATTCTGATCATGACCACCCTCTGATTAACGGACATCACTGCCGCGACCTCCAACACCACTGACGCCTTCACCAACTCAGATCTCGATGCTTCTAGCGACGCAATCATCATTTCAGATTACAATGCTACCAATGATGCCAATCTGTCCGATTTTCAACGACGACAAAGACAACCAGTTTGCTTGATCTCATAGGCTCATTCTTCGTAACCAAGACATAAAATTATGTTGTGACCTCACCCTCCAACCTCCTTACCTCTCCAGCATAGAAGCCGTCCTAACAAACAAATAACTATTCGATTCCCGTAATCCTCATTGTATATGAGACGATGTAGAAGAGTTTCCCATTCCAATTTCTTCCTCAACATTTGAAACCCAAAATTGTCTTTCGTCAAAGTGGGAAACCCCTGTCAAGTGGACAGAATTTTGAAATCCTCCTCCCCTACAAATCTTTGCATCACCATTATCTCCGTACTTTCGCTGGAACAAGTAGATTGTCTTTAATAAATAAGATACATGTCTTTTTGATGAGTGTTCCAATTCCTTTGGGTTCATTCAATGTCAACGTCGAGCGATCAGGAGACACTTCCGTCTGATATGAATAGATACCCAAGGTAACCAGGGTCACTTATCCCACAAAGATCATATAAGATAGATAAGTCTGTTTACGATAGTCTGTCATATACAACAAAAAACCAGAGACTGAGATTAGCTTTCTCGTAAGTGTCATCCCATTCTTGTCTTGTTTTTTTAGTTTCATAGAGATGGAGTCGTGTAACTGTGGTATGACTCAGAAATAGGTTCAAGATGTGATGATCGGGGAGATGTAGACAAACTCCCGAATCAAGATAATAGAGAGAGAAAGAAGTAAACAATCAAGGATCTAAGAAAGTTGAATTATCTGGAATCGTTAGGAGGAAGAAAAGTGTTCTGGGAAGGTGAGAAAGAAACTATGTGCATGTTTTATAAGGTCAAGACACAATCTAGACGCATGATTGATGGTGGAATTGTGACACATGTGCGAAGATGAACAGAAAACTTTGGTATAAGATATCTTTCAAAGCTTACAGAATACTACGTGGTACCATATGCGTCGAGAGAAGGAAACTTGCTTTCTTGTATTTCCTTGTAATCAGCAAGAGAAGGAAAAGTCAAAATCGATCAAAAGATGCAAGTATGATCTATAACATCATCTGTTCCTTTTTCCGTCGACGTCAAAATGATCGTACGAAACCATGTTGATCTCTCCTGAGTCCCTCGCCTGGTTGTCCTTGTGGAGGCGGTTGTTGTCCTTGCTGCTGTGGAGGTGGCGGCGGCGGCGGCGGTAGTTGTTGTCCGTGCATGCCATGCCATACCATTCCCGGCATCGGTTGTTGATGCTGTGTATGCTGTGTATGCTGAGGGTGTTGCGGATGCTGAGGAGGATGTTGTTGATGCTGTTGATGTTGTTGGTGTTGTGGATGTTGCTGATGCTGCTGATGATGTTGGATAGGCGGTAAGGAATATCCTCCTCCGGGCTGTCCGCCCATACCTCCCGGTTGTATCCAACCCACCGATACACTTGGCAGACCGGGCAACGGAGGCATACCTGCTGTAGGCGGATAAGGTCCCGTGTAGCCCTGATATTGAGTTTGTTGCTGTTGTTGCTGTGCAGCGATCAAGCCGCCGTGTTGAGACATGTATCTAGCATGTGCTTCGGCCGCTCGTTGTCGTTCGGCGGCTTGAGCTTCGGCTTCTCGTAGTTTGTCCTCGGCTTCTTTGGCTTTGCGGCGAGCCCACCATTCCACCATGCTTTTTGATCGTTTCTCACTGCGAGGTGGCTTTCTCTTGGGATCTAAGAAGGCGTTGGGGTCGGCAGGATGAGGCGGTGCGGCACTACCGGGATCCACGGGTGTGGAAGTTGGCGTGGAATTCGCAGAGTTGGAAGAGGGTTCTTGACCGAGTTTTGGGACGCGAGGACCTTTGGGGATGCCGGCATCAGAACGTTTGTGGTGATTCTTACTCCCCTTCGGACGTCCCTTTCTCTTGCCACTGGCAGTCAACGAGGGCCCGCCTTCGGATTCTCCTTCTTGCTCGCCTGAATCGTTGGCTGGCGTGTCAATACCAGGTGGAGGTGACATTTCAGGCACGGGACTATTATCCCGTGTTTCTGGCTCGGCAACACTCTCGTTTCCTTCGGGCTCCGAAACCTCGTCTCCATCTTCAGAGGTGGGTGCGCTAGATGCAGCCAAACTTTCCTCGCGCATCTCCTGGATGCGCTTGCTGAGTAGGCCGCCAGCTGCTGCTGCCGAACCACCGCCTCTCGCTCCTCCACGACCGCCACGTCCACCTCTGCCCCCACGGCCACCTCGGCCACCTCGTCCACGACCTGTCGTGCGTCCGCGCTTAGATACAGGTGGCTCGGCTTCTGGTGTCTCGCTCATAGCATCGGCATTGCGCTTTGTGCCTGCTCGATCGGAAGCAACACCATCATACTTGGCAACAGGTTTTCTTGTTCGCCTGCCAGTAACTACTTCCTCGGTGACCACTGCTGCCGCGGCGGCCGCAGCGGCTGCAGCATTGCTGTTTTGACTCGATTGACCTCTTGGTTGACGGGTGCGGAGTTCTCGACCAGAGGCGTCCCTAACGACTCTTTGTGCTATCGGATCTTGCATACCAACCTTCTTTGCTTCGAAAACATAGTCATAAAGGTCTGCTTCTTTCTGGTCTTCGAACATTTCCGGATCGATCGGGTTCCGTTGACCTGTGGCGGGTTTGCGTGGAATAGCAGCGTGAGGAGCTGTGATCTTTTCCAATTCGAGATATTCATCTTGCCAGGCACGTAATGCAGCTGCGGTATTGGCAGCCAAAGCATATAGATTCTCGGTCGAGCGTTGTCCAGGAAGAAATTTGATCAAAGGTTCGATGAAAACATTCGGCTGAGTCATGGGTTTGTAGAACTTGTTGTACAAGAGCTGTGCCTCGTCATCCGGTAGATTGGGGTCGTCAAAGATTTCGTCGGTGAAAGGTGAGGGCATGTCGGAGTCACTCAGTTCGTCCAAACCTGGAGCCAAGGGCGTAGGTTCCGGTGTTGGTTCTCGAGAGACTTGCCTCGAAGCTACCTGAGCACCTCCGCGCCTTCTACGCCTGATGGTTCCTCCACGTTTTGACAGGGTAGTGCCTCGAGTTGCAGGCTGGTAGCTATCTCTGACTTGATCATCTTCTTCATCACCTTCAACATCCTTCTCATCGTTGGTTGAGTCTTGACCCTGGTCTTGATTTGACTGCTGTATGCTGTGTTGTCGTAGGTTCTTGAATGAAAGCTCATCCTGACCAGGATCAAGGTGACCATTTGAAGCAGTATCTGATTGACGCTTCTTCTTGAACGGACCATTCATGTTGGTGGTAGCACCTTCGAGTATAGCATCATGGGCACTTTGTCGACGAGCTCTTCTCTCGGCACGTTGATTGTTAGGGCTGAGAGGCTTTCCAAAGCTTCTCTTCAAATCGTCTGCATCAAAAGACTTCAACAATTGCGGATCCAGTCCTGAAATGACAAAGACACGATCGTTGAGCCATTTTAGGGATATAGGATCAGATTCGTCGTAGTTGATGGCATGATTTGAATTACTCTTGTCAGGTGACGAGTTGACGGCTGACCTGGTAGCACGGGTGGTTGTTGGACTTAGCTGAGGTTTGTCAGATTTACTCAGAGTGCGAGTCCGCATTTTGGTAGCCAAGACTGAGTGCTGAACAGATTGGATTCTTGTCAATGCGATTATTGTTGTTGTTGTCGTCGTCGTCGAAAATTGCTTGCCTAACGCTCAAAGAGCCCAGAAAAAGAAAAGGCTTCGGCAAGGTAAGGTATTGAGTCGAGTAGAAATGCCGTAAAATGACCAAAGAGCGATGATATCGCAGAATTGGCAAAGACAGCAAAGAACAAAATCGAATTATGATGTCGTGGTGCGGTTATACGATTGCAAGGATCAGGCGAAACAAGCAAATTCGGAGTGGGAAAGGTTTGTATCAAAAGAGAATGGTGAAAAGTGAGATGAAGACTCAACAACGCCGAACAGAAGGAACGAGCTTGAACTGACAGACGACAAGAACAATAGCGGCGGATAGAGATGGACATACAGCAAAACCATGTCTTTTTCGAAAGTGTCGTTTTGATTTCCGGACCAAGGTCAACTCGCCAAGAAGGCTACAGCCAATTACAAGATGCAGCGACTGGCAGCGGGCGCTAGTGGAGACTAGCCGCACCTTGCCCCAGATGTGCACGGACGTTAATCGAGTGACTTCCTCTGGAATGCATCGACCTCTTGAGCTATTCTTTGACACCTTTTGACATCTTTCTATTGACTAGCTACTTCCTTCTTCACACGAGACATAACATCATGTCCAAGAAGCTGACAGACGAGGAACTGCTGGCTCAGTTCGAGGATATCCCCTCGGCTGATGCAACAACACCATCGACAACGACACAAAAGGGAAAGACGGCGACGACAAGCGTGGACGAGGAAGATCCCCTAGCTGAGCTGTCAGCTCTCGCTGCTGCCCGCCCAACGTCGAGGCCCAACACACCTCGACTGTCCAGCTCCAACACTTCTGGAGTCAAACACACGCCAGCAAGCACCGGCCCACCTAGCGAACGCACCAGCGAAGACCGCCAGAAACAGCGCAAGAGCACCGAAAGTGCCCGTAGCTACCACCAGAGCTTCACCCCCGACGACAGACCGCAACAAGCACAACAGCAAGAGAAGGAGCATGAACAAGAACAGGAGCAAGAGCAGGCAGCAAGTGGAGGTGGCTGGTGGGGCAGCGTCTTCAGTGCCGCCAGTGCCGTCCGGAAGCAGGCCGAGGCTGCCGTCAACGAGGTGCGCGGCAACCCCGAAGTGCTCAAGTACGCCGAGCAACTGCGTCAGAACGTCAACGTCGAGAGCCTCAAAGCTTATGGTGGAAACGTACGGAGCATGGCCCTGCCTACCTTCACTTCGTTGCTCGAGACTATTGCTCCACCCATCACCCAGCACGAACGTCTGATTATCCACAACACCCACGACCTGCAAGCTTACCCTTCGCTTGACCCCATCATCTACGAAGTCTTCTCTCGTGTCATGCAACAAGTCGAGGGCGGTGACCTGCTTGTCATCCAAAAAGGCTCTGAGTCTCGCCAGCGCGGTCGCAGCGCTTCTGAGCTCGGCTACCGTGGAGGTGTCCTCAGCTCTGGCAGTGGTGCTTGGACAGATGGCCCTTGGTGGCGCGAACAATCCTCTCCTCGCAGTTTGAACGCTGTCAAGGGTCTGACAGAGGGCACCAAGCTGTGTCGGGCCAACGCCGAGGCCTACGCAACCGACTTCTTCTCTTCTCGCGGTGGTGTCGAAGAGGCCGCCAAACAGGCTGCAGGAGTCTTGTCAGAGTCCAATCCTGTCCGCAGCTCCGACATCTTCCTGGCCATCCAGCCTCTATCACAATCAGAAGCCAAAGACCTTTTCTCTGCTCCTGCCAAGCCTGACGAGCCCAAATCCCATGTTGTCGACCCTGAAACCGACGAGGAGACGACCCTCTTCGCCATTTACCTCCACGACCCCATTCACTCTCTCTCCTTTAGCACAATCTCACAACCATTCCCCGCCAAATGGGCGCAATGGCTTGACGAGCCTTCTACCGACCCCGAAGCTCTCCCAGAAAGCATCCGTGAGATCGTCGAGTCCGGCGGCATTGACCCTCGCGAATGGGTGGCTGAGTGGATTCAGGACACCCTGACTCTGGCAATTGGTGTCGTCGCACAGAGATACGTCGCCAAGAGAATGGGTGTAGGTGAGGGTGGTATTGGTAAGGGAAAGGCTAGACAGAGGGCCGAGGAGGATGCTGCTGCTGGCGAGGCTGCAAGGGCTATCTGATAAGTACAAGTCTTGTTCCTGTAATGACATGAATTAATATGACCCATTTCATCACTTTTTTCTTTTCCCTCTCACGAGCGACTTCCATATCTGCCAGGTAGAACGGCTCAGCCCAGGTGGAGAGGCTCAGCTCAGGCGGAGAGGCTCAGCCCAGGTGGAAAAGCTCAGCTCGGATAAGGAAAATGTCATCTCAAGTATGAAAACTCAGCTACAAACACCCATCCCAAGTACAAAGTCCATCCCCAGTAATCATCTCGGGCAGAGAAAGCTCACTCCCAAGCACAAACCTCACCTCAGACGAATTTTGTTGATCGGGACCAGCTAT
This sequence comes from Dothideomycetes sp. NU30, assembly GCA_026013035.2. Classification (NCBI taxonomy): domain Eukaryota; kingdom Fungi; phylum Ascomycota; class Dothideomycetes; species Dothideomycetes sp. NU30. The sequence continues at coordinate 128,326 of BSBH01000040.1, forward strand.
CATCTACTCGAAAGATGTCTTGATTCGGACCATTGTCTAACGATCAAATCCCTTTTCTAGCACAAATGCGAGAATTTCGAAAAGAGATGTGTACATATGTCCATTTCATATCTTTTTTTTTTCTGATATACACTTGACATTCTTTTCGTGTACTTTTCTGCTCTTCTCTTCTTGAGAAATGTTGAGAAGATAGTTAGATATCTATCTTTGCTTGAGCAGGAAGAATCGATACAGACGAAAAGAGCTTATCTCAGGTAGAGTAGTTCATCTCAGGTAGAGTAGTTCATCTCGGGTAGAAGTTCATCTTATATAGAAGCTTAACTTCGATAGAAACTCATCGCAGGTAGTCATCTCATGTGCAAGAAGTTCGGCTCAGGTAGAAAAGGCTCGGCTCATATATAAAAGGTTCGGCTCAGGTAGAAGTTCATCTCATATAGAAGCTTGGCTCATGTAGAAGCTCACCTCAGGTAGAAACTAAGAGCTCGGAGACAGTTCAATATGATCCGAGTCTTCTCCACCTGAGTCGAGCTAATGTTGGAATACAGATCCAGCTTCTATATCATGACCATAACACACCTGGAGTATGTTCTGATAGTCCTGTTTACCTGTCTCGATAGTACAAGCTGTAATTGCAGAGGGGCAGCACATGACGATGCAACAAAAACTATCACTCTTCACGTCTTATTACGTTGCAACCCTTCGGCTCTATCCACACCACAAGCACAAGTCTTGACATACGCGACAAAGTTGCTTCCACCTTCTCTCTTCACAAAATCCTCACACAGATTCACAAGATGGTTTATCCACCACCTTAAGAGCCTCTCATGCCAGAACAGAAGGGACAAAAAGATGAATGCAGTTGAGGACGTGCAAAAAGAAATGTGTATCGACGCCCGCAGGACTCGAACCTGCGCCCACGAATGGATTTGATTACCGAATGATGATTCGAGTCAAACGCCTTAACCACTCGGCCAGAGCGCCAGAAGATGATGTAAGCACAATCTTTATTGTATATAATCATCAATGTTTGCCAAGCCAAAATGATTGCCCATCGAATTCTACGCCTGCGACTCTGCTACACTGTCATTCCATACAACGTCAAACTTTTATTAAGCTCAGCCTTGACTATGCTGAGATGAACATTCACGCTATGAGATCTTAGCCTCATGCTTCTTCTCCCTCTCCCTCATTCTCGTCCTCGTCCTCGTTTGTGAAACTCCGCACACGAATCATGAACACTACCCCCAAGCCCCTCCTTTATTCCCGGTGATTTCTTCTCTAACTGTTGCCGGTTTCAAAAACATCAACAACAAAACGAAAAGCTCCACAAACGTGATACTTTCCTTGAGTCAGTATCGCCCACAATAGGAATTTTGTTTGATGCCATGCTATTTCGTCATCGTTGTTCTTCTTTTATCGCTGCTGGGAGTCCGACAGTAAACACAGTCTACGAACCCTCCGAGCCAGATTCGGGTTCGGAGTCAGAATCATCGGAGGATTCTTGCCAATACGTCGCATCTTGTTGAATATCCCTTTCGAACCAGTCCGAGAATGCTGAGCGTATGCCTCGCATGGAAGGCACGCATAACCCTCTCTCATACACGTCAAAAAGACTCGTCGGCGAGACTTTCATCCAACCTGGGTACTCGTCCCCTTCTGCTGGAGCGTCCTTGTCGAAAGCCTTCATGAATGGTTTGTTTTGCATGGCCGCTGGTGTCCACTCAATCTCCGACAACTTTTGCACTTGCTCCAGGACTTCTGTGTCGGCGACCATGAACATATATCTATCTGGCCAAGCTTGATCCTCATATCCGAAGTCGCCGTGTTATGTACTGAGCCATTCTTGAAAGTGTCGGCGCAGTTGGTCTGGGGTCGCATTTTCGAACTTATCCTTGTCGGACATGGGGGTCATATGTTGCCATGAACGGATCTCTTGATGCATGGTCATGGTCGTGTCGACGTTCCACTTGCTGAGAATGACGCGCCCTGGAATGCCGTCCAGACTCCATGCGTAAATCACGGCCAAGTACTTTGTCCATTGTGCTTCGAGTTCTTGAGAGTAGTCCGTACGGTAGAGGACAAAGCCCCAGTGCTGTTTATGTCCCATTTTTATACTGAATTGACTCATGTTTGGTTTGAGGGAAAGATCGTCCCTACGTGTGACAAAGATGTGGTTTCTCGATGTTTAGTATGCGTGGAGAGATTCTGCTACTGAGAGGTACATGACTTGACGAGCAACAAAAATGAAAAGCCGAGAAAGAAAGAAGTGCGGCAGCGAGGCGAGCTATGGCGCTGGTATAAATTAGAGAAGATTCGAAATTTACTACCAAGACTTTATAATTGGATCTATCACCAGATTCAACATCGCACCAAGCTGCTTAATGGGTTTCTTCTGCTACTGCAGAAATCGGCATGAGTGTATTTCTTGATATTTGCTATGTATAAGAAAAAAAGAAGCAAGGAGGCCATATAAGTAAAAAGGATGCATACAAGAAAAAAAGACGATGAGATGGGTACCGAATGACCTGATCCTGAGCAGATAACAAAGATTACAGACAGGAAGATGGAGGGCATATCCCAGGATTATTCCAAACATTTCATAGGCATTTCGGAAAACAAGAACAAATAGCATATGGATTATTCATGTAGTTCCAATTGTTTACAGGACGATGGCGGCGACACCAGCGGCAAGGGCAAGAGAGCCGAAGCCAGCGCCAACCTTGCCGGCAGCACCAGTGCTGCTAGCGACGGAAGCAGAAGCAGAGCGAGTGCCAGAAGCAGAGGCAGTGCCAGTCTTGTGGGCAGTAGACATGCTACCAGTAGCAGCGCTAGCAGAAGCAGATCCAGCAGCGTGGTGGCTGCTTACGGCAGAGGCGGCAGAAGAGAGAGCGGCGCTAGCGGTAGCAAGGGCACCGGAAGCGACACCGCTGGCAGAGACTCCTGCGACGGAGAGAGCGCTGGAGGCCTGGGAGAGGAGGCTTGAGCCAATGGAAGAACCGTTCTCAAGGGCGGCGGAGGCAGAGGCGACGACATCGGAGACTACGCTGCTGGCGGGTGCCTTGATGTTGATACCGGCGGTGCCAGAGGCAGAACCGGAGACAGCGCCAGCGACCGCGCCGGCGACGGTGCCCGAGGAGGAGGCAGCGCCGGAGCTCGAAGAGCCCTTGAAATCAGGGTTTGAGATACCGAACTGGGTAGAGTCTTTTACAACATTGTTAGTTTATGATCACGCGGCATGAGTGAGTGATATATTCTTACATTGGTATTGACCAGTTCCATCAACAATAAGCTCAAGACCGTAGTAGGTGGTGTTGGGAGCAAGGTCGCTTGAAGGAGTCCAGCTGTATTTACCAGAGTTGTCGATGCTCTCAACGATGGTGGCAATGGGCACAACGTTGGTTGAAGGACCGTGGAGAAGGACGAGAGAGACCTTGCCCTTGGTAGAAGGCTCCCAGGTGATGTCGAAAGGCTTGCCGACAGGAACAATGCTTCCCATTCCGGGCTCGGTGATGGCATTACCAGAAGGGTCGCCCTTGGGTTGTGTGTAGGCGGCAGCAAGAGGAGCCATGGCAGCAAGGCCAGCAGTGAAGAGGGTGACGAAAGACATTATTGTAATCGATGCTGTATGTTTTCTGTTCCTTTACTTGGTGTGTTATGAAAGAATATATGTATCGTGGTATAAGATCCTTGTCGATTCTAAGGGCGTGAAAAAAGGGTCAAGAGGACAGTTGCAGATACGACGTGGTATTCAAGGATTGGAAGTGAATGAACGGTTACAAGTTTGAAACGAGTGACTGGCAAGGTAATTGGTACCTCAGGTAACGAATGTGTGTGAGATGACGCTCCAAAGGGGAAAAGGATGTTATAAAAAGCCAACGATCCAAACCGTGGACGTTTAGGGACTGGGCCTAGTGTTTATAGATTGACCGCAGCAGTCACCACCTACCCTTATTCCGCGTGACGATCAAGCCGAACGTCCACCGTCGCATCCTACGGGATAGACAAGGCAGCGATCAGGGCTCGCAGATTGAGTCTCGATGCCGCTCCCCTTTTAAGAGTCGAACTTTCATCCCCGGACGCTTGATCCTTTGGTTCGTTGCCAATGGGAAACAGGAGTCAACCGCCGTAGATGAACAGTCTAGTCGATTGAGGTCAAGTGGTTGGTCAAAGCTTCGATTGCAATTTCCTTCTCAGCGTTTCTCGCTGACACCGTACCTTCCGCTTGAGGGTCCCTCCCGGAACCTAAAACATATAATTACCTGACATGACAGGCAGCTGCGTGCTGTAGCAAGTATTATTATTGAAGGAAGGATTTATTCCGTTCGTAAGCGATCGTAACCAGGAGATGTGACATGAATCTGGCAGGCCATCTGCAGCTACCCACGGATGATGTTTTTTTGACAAGGTAACCCAACCAAGACGCGAAATAGAGTTGTAAGGATCACGGTACGTATTGCTACGGTACATTTAGATCAAGTGATTGAAGTGAAGATTTTGAGATCTCAATACGAAGCATCGTAGGTACTGTATATACATCGACTGGTTTTGGAGTCGTCCTACTTAGATATTGTCATAACGCCTTCGCTCTTTCAAAACGCTCAACGCGGATCCAAGTTTTGTATCATCGTGATCGTTCAGACTGCCTATTCTCCAGGTATCCAGCACCAGGTTGGTGAACGAATGTGGCAATAGGTTGAATCAGAGTAGCAAAAAAATATCGTTTCATCATGGCAATCGTAACGAACGCGGATATAAGTTCCGGAAAAATTCCTAACCGTATATCGGATACACAAGAGATGTGGATATGGTCGTGTCTCGAGAGTGCTGGCCAGCCGGTTATGACTTGCATGACTCGGTTCCGGTGCTTCAGGGCACAGTCTTTTTTTAGTTGCATTGACCAGGGTCTGGAAATTTGGTCAGTACAAGATACGAAACTCCGCCTTTCGGCTCGCAGCCTTGAAAAGGTGAAGACAGCAGCGAGGGAAACAGAAAAAAGAAGGAAAAAGAGGAGAAAAAAAGGGAAAAACTTACGGTTGCGGTTCGTGACCGGGTTAGGGAAGATGTTGGCCTTGAGCAGCTGTTGCATATCCCATTCAGGAGCAGCCTCCGTCTTCCAAGTCCAAAACACGAATCCATCTGCCTTTTCGTAGCCGTCGAGTTGTGCTTCGATGAATCTACCGATATTGGTCTTCTCAGCGTCGCTAAGACCGGAGACGGTACCCGAGTACTTGCGGTCACAGCTCCCGATCTGGTAGGATGTCTGGCCATTGTAGTTGTAGGTACCATCGTATCTTGCACCAACACCACGACCATTGAGCCACTGGGCACAATCAGTCATAGCACCAGTCCATTCACCAGCGATGGTCCACTTGTTGTTGGTAGCCATGGAAGCACCGAAGCTGCATGCACTCGAGACATGGGCGTCAATACCCATGGACAGAGCACTAGCATCAAAGACTTCGTAGTGGTGAGTATCGAGCATGAGAGACCACATGCCGCTACCCCAGTTGTTCCAGGAGTTGACGCCCTCGAATGCGTCGTGGAAAGTGATTGCCACATCCGAGTTCTTGAGGTTGCCCCAACCATCCATATAAAATTGACGAAGGGTATCCATATTAAGAGAAGGTCCCATAGGTTCGTTGACCAACTCGATAGTTGCCACAGCAGGGTGAGACGCGTGATCGTCCCTGATTCTGTTCAGAGCGTCGATGGTCATGGAATAGGTGTCGCCTTGGAGCCAACCGATACCACCTCTTCTGCCAGAGTTGTCAAAGCCGTTTTGAGAGCCGGGTGCTGAAAAAATGTTAGCATTTGAAGCCTTCGCTTGGGAGTATCATCACTCATCACTTACCACCATGAAGATCGATCATGACCTTGATTCCAGCGGCTTGAGCCCAGTCTAGCGCCTGAGCCAAGTGTGCGTAGGCGCCCTGAACATAAGGTGCATTGGTGTCGCTAATGACTGACCAGTAACCAAGAGGAATACGAACAAAGTTTAGACCGGCGGCAGCGATTTGGTTGAAGTCATCTTGGACAATCCAAGAGCTCCAGTGACTCTCAAGTCTAGAGCGAGCTTCGTCGGCACCAAGTGTTTGACATAATGTGTACTCTATGCAAGCGTCAGTCTAGGGTGAATGACAAATTCCTCATTGATTCACATACCATCAACTACATTGTCGGGAGTAGCCTCAAAGATGCTAGGAGTGATCCATGGTTCAAGGACGAACCAACCGCCAAGGTTGACACCTCTGACCTTCTCGTTGCCAAAGGCGAACTTCAAGTCTCTCTTGATACCGGAACTATGAATGATTGTCAGAATAAGTGCAAGCCTGCACCCTCATGCTACTCACAAGGTAGGTGCAGCCAGTGCCGCTGAAGGAAGTAATGCTAGTGCCGCAACGGCAGAGGATAGTAGTGATTTAGAAAGCATGTTGTATTGTGCTGCAAGATGAAAGCCGAAGAGTGAGACTGATGTTCAGATCATGAAAGAAGTGATAGAATCTTGATATACTCTCTCAGGTGTCCTGAACGTGAAAACCAGGCGGGCAAAGCTGTCCTTTTGAATTCCTCAAACTTGCTCGGCTTGAAACAATCTGTGTAACAACCTCGGTGGAGCATCTCCACAAGCCATTGTATCCTACAGAGACCACGAGACCAGTTTGCAGCATGATCGGTGAGGAGTTCAGGCGGTTCATTCGTTGGACATAACAAAATGACGAGAAGATCATCATGCTCTTTGACTTTTTATGCGGCCACTCGACTCGTCCAAAGAAAAGCGACTACATGCCGAGCCAGTGATTCGTTTCCTGAAGGTAAGGGTCCACTAAGAAAGCATGCATGACAATGTGGAGATCCAGGCACGCCTCTTCAATGGCTAAGAATCTTCTTTGGAAGCTGCTCAGACGGAAGTGGCTTTTGAGGCATTGCGGGCCGGAAGCAAGGTGGTAGTGTCACAAGATGGTCTCGGCATAAGTCTGACCGCATCGATGAGAGACTGGGTTATACCTATAAGGAAATGATTAGTCGCTGTAATCCCATCAGCTGGCACAAAATGTTTTCTAGTCAACAATAGGCTTCTATGGCATCTTGGAAAAATACCAACTCTGCGATTTTTGTACGTCACATAGCAAGCTTTCTCCACAGCTTCTCCACAGCTTTCTCCACGATCTAAGCACGCTAGATCTCGTAGCGTGCCTCGGTCGCCTCACAAACGTCTTCACGTGTCTTGTGATCAAAAGTCTTGAATTAAACACGTCCGTCATCATCAACATCATGGTCATGATAGCTTGAGTCAGGATAGATGGTCCAACAGTAGCGAGAGCAGTGTACATACGTGGAAACCCGGCCAGCACATGGCTGGGCACAGAGGCTTCGTAAAGGACAACAGCAGCTCGGGGGATTACTACATGCATACAGACGGCAGCATGCTCAGCTCCATATGTGCTGCGAAACTAATAGGGAGTGATTCAAAAAGGGGTAAGAGGAGTGCAGATCAGGATAATTGTGCTCACATTTCAAGATCAAGTTTGGGAAGCATTAACGGCAAAATGATCATTACTACAAAATGATAGAGGCCGGCAATAACGGCAAAGTGATCATTATTACAGAATGATAGAGGTCGGCATTCAGTCTCGCGGAGTTGCCATGATCCTGATCTGCTGTTGCACTGGAGCCAAATCCAATCCATTCAGTCCTTAGACTTTGGGCGTCACAAATTGTCGTCTTTTTACTCGAGTAGAGAGGTCACAAGACCCCGCAGAGAAGACCGTCTGGTAGCTTAGCGATGATCGTGCGACGTCGCAAGGTGGAAAAGCAATACTTTCGTACTTGATCCGTGTACTGTCCTTGCACCTGACGGGTTGCCGCATCGCAACAGAGAACGTGACTTGTGGTACAGACGATCGCAATGCGACATCGGGTGGGTAACTTGTAGCGGAAGAATGGAAGCGACTTGGAGTCTTCAAGGCGCATTCTGGAAGATCCGCAAAGCTTGGCTTTTCGAAATGCCAACACGTGAAAGGGCGAGTTTCGGTGCTTTTTTCTGTCACGCGTCATGCATGAGGGGACAACAACAATGACAATTTGATGACAACAAATTATGCTATCAACAAGTTTATCATAGAAATGACGAGTGATGGTACAGAAGAAGAGGGTGCATGATGGGCCGCAGACGCTGAAGCAGGCAAAGGCGGCGTTCAAGGCACGAGGGGCCACCGCAGTCTCATCAGCAGAAAGGCGACAGTTGGAACGAGGTGCAATTTTGCTCCAACGTGCTGATCGCATCAAAGAACAAGAGCAGCGTCGGAAGGAATTGAGGGAGAAAAAACCAGACGTCAAATGCGCCGTACCAGCCCCTAAGCTGGGTACACAACGCAGACTTGACAAATTTGGGTACAAGAGCAGTCAATTTCACCTTGGTGCCTTTTTCACAAAGCCCAAGATTGCCGCTCCATCGCCACAACAAGATGAGAGCTACAAATCTGTGCAAAACGAGACCATCTCACTCGAGCCATGGGAAGAGGATGACGTCGACGATGATACGCTATTAGACCTGGCTAACGAGTCTCCCGTCCTCACGACCAAGTCGTCAGCCAACTTGCCTGTTCAAACGACACCTAGCAAGACCAAGACGCAGCCTGCTGCCCAACATGTAATTTCCTCAGCTGGTGAAGATCTGTCGCCTTGGAATGACTTCCTGGAAGACAGCTCTCAACTAGCTCGAGACCTTGCTACCACCGAAGGCACATCAAAAATATCTTCCTTCGATCGCATACCTTCATTCACCTCGACTGACTTTGACTTCTCCGTGGACGATCTCGAAGAGCTGGACGAACCTGTGAACAACACTGCAAGACAGCACGAAGACCTGAAACAGTCTGCACCAACACATACGTTACCCAAAGCAGCATGTACGGACAACAGCAGCAAGACCAACATGCAGCAGGCATACGAACAGGAGCAGCTACCTAAAGCAAAGGATATTGACAGGGCGTTAATGCCTCCACCTCCACCCCCAAAGCTGCCGGCAAATCAAAGCATGATTATGCAGAGAGCTGCACCACCTCGTGTCGATCCATCATATGTGCCACATGGCATCAGCCTTGCAGATCTGGAGAATTTGGCTGGCGAAGACATCCAATTGAGTCAGTTCGATGGTACATGATGAGACATCCAATGTCTTGGCTTTTCTTTCGTGGACTTTGCCATCGATTGTCACCTCATGAAGAAACACAATGGGCGCATCGTCGCTTTTTCATGTATACTCATGCAAAGGCAAAACCGCGTTTCTTCCAACAGAATGCAGAGCACTGGTGTTCAGACAAGATTTTATGAATATTAAACGTCAAATGGACCACAGTAGGTATTGAGGCTTGTTGATGCGGCCTTGGAACAAGTAAAACCTCAGAGACTTTTTCCAAATATCATGAGTCTACTATAAGATTTTCAACACTCGTAGATTGGATACATCCAACTGGTTGGCCTCTCAACAGAAGCAATGCCATAAAATCTATCAATGCCCAAATAGAAGGATAGTGACTGTTAGAGATATGTCCGCTGAGAGGCCCATCCTTGCTGGCTTCTCCAGGGCTCTCAATAGACACAACCCGTTAAACTGATGTATGCACATGCGTACACAAGAAGCCCACGACTGTTTTAAAGATGGCCGCTGAAAGCCTCATAAGTAGATGATCTTCCTAATTCTGAGACACGACTGTTTGCTTGTCAGGCAAGTTTGTGCAACGAGCCACGAGTGAAGCCGATATATTCCTCGAGGCACGTGGTGCCCGTGAGGTTGAACGTAACAAGCTCGTTAGCATCTTTTTGCGTGTGCTCGAGTATCATGAAGGTATCATGTTTCTTATTACCAACAGGGTGGAGACCATAGATCCTGCATTCCAGTCTCGCATTCACGTCAGCCTCGAGTATCGCGATCTGACCCCGGATAGTCGTCGCACCATCTGGAAAAACTTTCTCAGACAGCACGATGTTAGACAATCCACCTCTCGACTCTCCTCACCCAAGAATCCCATCTCATCCATCAAAGCAGCTATGAGCACATCCAAAGACGAAACAAACGTTGCAACCGCCGAAGCCGACCACAAAGCCACGACCCGACCTCACGCAATCACAACTCCGAGATCAAGCGACTTTCTCAGAAGAAGCTAAATGGACGCCAGATGAAAAGCGTCCTCAAGACAGCTCAACTACTTGCCAACAGGAAAAAGGAACCCTTGAGGTATCAGCATCTCGAAACGGGTTTGAAAGTTACGCAGCAGCTTTACAATCACACTAGGGCTAATGACGCTGTGAGAAACAGTGTTTTCCACTGAGAGAGAGAGCCTTGGATATGGGTTGGAAGATGGGGCTCTCGATGGTGCTTTTATTGAGTGGTCTTGATCTTGTGTATGTGCATGGGTTATCGTCTGAATGATGTCCGCTGAGAACCTGTGACATGGGTTCAAAGACGGGGCTCTCGGTGGACATCCCCTTGGTTGGACTTGTTCCTAAGTATACGCAGGGATCCTTCTCGCAGCTGTTTCACCATCCGAGAGGCGTCATCAGGAAAAGAAAGAAGAGAGAATGAAAAAGGGATAATCAGAAGATGGTAGATGGCATGATGCCCTTAAGAGTAATTTGAAGCACCCTTTGAAGTAGAGCGTTTCGCAGAGAAACAGTGATAGATCAGACAAGAAGAAAAAAATGAAGAGAAACATACTAGCAGAATGGAAACAAGATATTTCATAACACGGGATACTGTATTCAATCCGAGATGTCTTTTCACAACTACTCAAAGAACAAAGCGACCACTTTTCAAAAAGCTACATCATAAGAGAACAGAGATTCTAAGAACACATCAAAAATACACCGTCTCTCTTCGTTTTCCAAGACCTCAAACGTGATGCCCTTCATCGCTCACCGTGGACATCGCCATAAATTCAAACATAACAATTATACTGACTCCTTGGAAGAAATCTTGCTTGTTCTTCCAAGACACTATAGATTCGACGCTTGCACCGACACCAATTCTCCACCATGTCCTCTATCCACTTACATCCATCCCGTGTAATAGACAAATTAAGAGAATGCCAAGGAACAGGGAATAGAAGATTGTCGTTTCGTTGTTTCCAATCAGACTATAAGATCAGGGATTGGGGTTGTCTGGACAGGGTTCCTCCTCTCACATACTCCATTTTAGAGAGGAAAACTCCTCCATACTATTTTCTCTAAGGGTCACTTTTAGGGTAGTTAAAAATAGAATATGTCTATCCTGGCTAGTATGGAGTAATATAAAACAACTGGAAAGTGGGTGTATAAGCCACGGCAAGCAACTCATCAAAGCAAGAACGGCGAATTCTATGGCTCTGTCGAACTTGATAATAGACGGGCAGAAAACCACCTTAAGATGAAAAGTTACATCGCTCTTTCAAGCTCACTAGAGAAGCAGATGCAGAGCAATTGATTTTTCGAACGCTGGAATTTCATTTCTCTCTACATTCTTAAGGAGAGAACAACGACAATCTATCTTCTTTTCTTTCCTAATAGTAGTAGATAGGGAAGGCAAAGGCAAATAAGAGTAGTAGCTAAAGGTTTCACAAAGAAAAAAAAGGAAAGTGCAATACAAAAATAAGAGATATCTGTATGGAAAGAAAAAAACGCCCGATTTGTCCATGTAACAGAAAACAATAAACTTGTCGCCCAGTGATATGTCGTTAACGTCAAGGAAAGATAAAGCAGAAGAAGTTGTGGAAAAAAAAGCAGCAATTGACGATCGCTTCGATCTCTTTTGATTCGTTGCGTGATGATTTGCAAATTGAATTACCCTTCTCCCCAGTCGCTTGCTCTAAGATCGGTGGGTATGAGGGAGTGATGCATGCAAGAGGAGGAAAAGAAAGTGGAAACAAGAAAACAAGTGAGAATTTGGTTGTTGAAAAGACCCTATCCCATCTATTGGACCGTCATCGATTCTCTCAAAGCACTGGGCTCGGTCTTCTTGCCACGGCGACCCAACAATGTGGCATTGTCGAGACTCAGCTCAAAGTTGCCACGGTTCTTGACTTGACGCTTGGCTGCGGCGGCGACAGCGGGACTGTGTTGACCGTAACCTCTCTCCTGTGTTTGTTGAGCACGAGGGGCTCCTTGCTGGCGTGCTTGGGCTGCGGCAGACAACGTGGTATTGCGCATTTGGCGCTCGACACCGGTGACGTCTGGTGCACCAGACTTGGGGACCTTGGCAGGTGGGTTCTGAGTGCTTGCGTCGTAAGGTTGGGATTGGCCATACTCATCATCCTCGTCCTCATCAAGAGCGTTGAGAGAGTTCAGGCCAGAAGCACCGCGGTAACCTTGCTTAAAGTTCTTGCGGCGCTTACCTTCCTCCTCTTGACGATGTACTGCGTAACTGACATCGAACACCTCACGCAAGTTGACGGCACCAGGCGAACGGAAGTCCATACGCTTGCCAGCGCCAGGAGTCTCGTCCAGGTAGGCAAAGTTGGGCTGAATGGGTTCTTTGAGGCCAGCAGATTGTGCTTGTCTGGTGTAGAGAGGAGTGGCAAGAGGAGGTGCATCGGCGGCGGCGGATGTCTCTTCCTCTGACTCGCGGATCCAGGGGTGTGCAAGGAACTGGTTGATATCATAACGCTTCTCGGGGTCAACAGTCAACAGGTGGGAAACAAGATCTTGAGCAGACTTTGAAATGTCATCCCACCAAGGCGAGAGGAAAGTGTATTGACCCTTGGCAACCTTTTCGGTAAGCACCTGGATGGATTCGTCGTAGAATGGAGGGAAACCGCAGAGAAGAGTGTAAAGAACACAGCCAAGAGCCCACATGTCAACAGACTTGGAGTATCGCTCATCTTTGACAATCTCGGGAGCAGTGTAACCGACGGTACCACAAGGAGTCATGGTTTGGCTGTCCCAGATGACCTTTGACAAACCAAAGTCGGCAACCTTGATAAGACCAATTCCACCAGCACCCTGGCCCTTGATGAACTCACCCTCATCGGCCTTGTCCTCATCGTCAGGTCCTCTGGGCTTGGGGTTTCTTGTCGGGATGAAGGGGGTGGGGTAGAACAGCAAGTTCTCAGGCTTAATGTCACTATATTGACGTTAGTGAGATACGACGCAGTGGGTTTACAGGAGTACGTACCGATGCACAACACCAGCCTCTTCGTGCATGTATTGCAAGGCCTTGGCGACCTGAACAATGACGTGTCGTGATAGATCCTCGCTGAAGTAGGTTAGACGGACGATTTGGTGGAAGAGCTCGCCACCAGGGCAGAGCTCGAGGACGATGTAGTAGTATTGACGGGCTTCGGAGAATTCAACAAGCTTGCAGATGTTGGGGTGTTCAAGCTGACGCATGATTTGAACTTCCTTGAGGATGTTGGCACGCTGTGAAGAACAGGTCAGCGGCTGCTTGCATGATGAACTTTCTGTGACAAAGAATGTGCAAGAGTGGCAGCAAGACACGCGTGCTGTGATCCGCGTGGTTGGAAGGTGAAAGTCAAAGTATAAAGAAAATAGATGCAAGAGGATAGAAAAAAAGAAAGGGGAACTGGCGCACCTCCACTCCCTTGGGCGTCTTCTTGAAATCCGGATGAAGAACCTTATCGCCCTACATTTCCATCTCACGGTTGGCGATTGCACATTTTCAAGGGTCGGAGGAATAGAAAAACAGGAAAGAAGGAAAGAACAAGAAAAGAAGGAAGGGGAGAGTTTCGCGTGTACACACCTGTGTCGAGTTCATCTCAAACTTGCGCACGACCTTGATGGCGACCTCATCGAAGACGCCCTGTGAGTCCTTTGCACGGTAGACGTTACTGAAAGCACCGTCACCCATCTTCTCGATGAGCTTGTATCGTTCCAGGCCGGGATATTTGGGCAGCTTGCCCTTTGCTTCACGCTCTTCTGCAACAATACGCTCCAGCACTTCGGGGTCAACATCCTTCTTGGCTTGAGCCTTCTTCTGCTCCTTGTCCACGGCGGCACCGGCGGCAGCACCGGCCTTTGCAGCTACATTGCGGTTGTCGACGGCAGCGGCAGAAAAGTCACCCTGGGGGGCGTTTGCTTGAAGAGGTTGATGGGCGTAGACGTTGGGGTCACTCATGGCGTATTGGTCATGTTGCCTTTGTTGTGCGTGTTGTGCTTGGTTGCCGTGATGGTTGGCATGTTGGGTATGACGTTGGTTGTGGGCGTGGACATTGGACACGGCGGGTTGGTCAGGCGGTGACTTTGCGTCTCGCGCCTGCTTGCCGTGTCGGATGAAGTTCTTCAAATTCTGTATCGTCGACATGCTTAGTGAGTGTCGCTGTAGTGAAAGAGTCGACGAGGTTGAGGCGATGACGTGGTTGACGAAGAAGAAGGAAGGGGGGTGAAGGACAAAATTGATTTATGACGAAGGGGGGTGGGAGGCGGTGGTGATGTTGTTTTGCCAGTCAGGGATTGACAATGACAAAGATGCAAAACACAAGGCGTGATGAGCGACGGAAAACAATCGTGCAACTCTGAGATAGATGCAGAGCAGAACAGAGCAGAGCGTTGCAATGGAATAGTGGGTTTGGGTTGGGGGATGAATTAGGAGAGAGGACGGAAGAGGGTAGGCAGGCAGGGCAGAAGGCTTGAATTCGGGCACAAGCGAAGAAGACATCATAGCCAGTGACGTCGCCGCTCTGGGGGGTGGTGGGAGAGCCAAGGCAAGCCGATGAGGTACTCAGCGATGCTGTGTGGGTTGCTTTTGTTTTTTTTTCCAGCTGAGAGAAAGCTCGCATGAAGTAGTCCATGATCATTAGATCAGCTAATGATCAAGTCGATAACCCATATCAATACTCATCTCGGCTACTTCCAACAGTGAAGCAATATTGTACTTGTACAACAGCAACACCCAACACACATACATGCTGCTGAGCCATCGGCGACCAGGCAGGCCAGGAGCAGGGACAAAGCAGGATGAGGGCAGGGCAGCAACAAACACACAGGCTCAACTAACCTCTATTTTCCACATACCGCCGATCCTCTGTTCCTGTCGTGAAACCTTGCGAGAGGCTGGTATGTGCAGAAGATGGACTGGGGATTAATTTAGAAGAGATTGAGACCGCTTTCCAAGGTAGGTAGGTATGTATGCTTAGTTAGGTCGAGGGTAACAATTCTTGGTAGAGGTGCAGCTGTTTGAGATCTGTTCTGTCTCCCCGTTTCGTTTTCTTCTCGCGAAATTGAGTCGATGCTCGTTTTGAGATGACGACTTTTGCTTTTCGCTAGCTCGGTGTGATGGCTTGCTCAATAATAATAGATGCCACCTGTATCTGTATCAGTAGTATCGGGTTTGAGATTTTGAGGCCCCAAGAGTTGGTACAGTTTTCGCTCGTGGTCGCCGAAAGTAGATGAACAGTCACAACGAGCAAAGGCAGGTCATATGCAAAAGAAGGGAGACGCAAGCTTCTACAAGAAAGATTGACACTCATGTCCTTTTCCCTCAACTATGAGAACAGGTTGGCGCGCCGCCCACCGAACCGCCAACCGTTGGGTTTTCCCTAGTATTTCCTCTTCTTGCCCGTCTCCGGATCACTCGGGCTCCGCTTTGCCAACAGGAAATCCAGATCAGACCTTGCCTATCCATGGGCCACAACCCACGACGAAAAGCATCTATTACTCCACTTTCAAAACGACTAGATTTACAAGGGACCCTTTGACTGGTGGAAAGAGCGAGTCAAGCATTTGCTCTCGTCCAATCGCTCGACTCATTCTTTACACACGATTGACGGACGTTTCTTGCTCCCTGGAATTTGTCCACAATCTAAACAAGCGATACAGATACGAGGATCCTGCTTTTCTCTCCCTGTTTCCTGTAAACCACAATCCTGTCAACACAAAACCTTCAAACTTTCCTACTGCCATGAGGTGCTATTTTTCGCGCGAACCCCCGTGCCACGAAGGAACCCGCCCACAATTTTCCTTGTCGCGAAATGCGCGAATTCAAAGCAAGCTGACGTCTTCACTGACGTCGGTGGGCCAAATCTTGCATCATCCCGCATGCTTCTGTCTCCCGCCAAGGTTTGCAAGACGTGCAATCTTTCGTTCCGACTCATCCTTTTTTGTTCTTGCACGCTGGGTTAAACGACATTTCTTGTTGATCGTAACTAACCGACAAGAAGGCGTCATGTTTTAGAGTAAATGCTCATGCATGTGTGGAATTTGGGAGCCGGGGATGATGAAAGCTAGGCACGTGTGCGTCACGTCAAAAGTACAGTACCTTAAGAGTCTGGGGAATAAGGAAACAAAGAAGACGACAACCACAACATACTTTACGTGGACGGACGTCAAAGTAAAATGGTAAAAAACACTTAAACTCGTAAACTTCAAGATATCTGCCGGGGAAAAAGGTTGAGGATGAATCTGTATCCGAAAGTCTCTTGTCAAGCCTCAGAACTGAAACCGCAACGGTAAACAGTTTTACAGTAAACACTCGAGTGCCGGATCGGAAATCGTTGAGCTGGGCTTGTGCCGAATGAGTGGACGCCGCAAGTTCATGGACGTGTCAGGACCTGTTGCTCTGCCCTTCAGATAGAGAGACGAGGTGTACTTTGACTATACAACGTACATTTAAGTGATAAAGAACAAAACTTGAAAGGAACAAGAGAAGACAAAAGATGAAAGCAACTGTATTTGCTGTGTGCTGTTTGGGTATCTATATCAAGCACCTTCTTTCCTCTATAAACATTACTGAATCCAAAATCATCATCTATAAACATCTATCGTGCAGCCTCTGGTATTGGTTGTTTCTTGCCTTGCATATCATCGAGAGTCCATGTACAACCATCTTCATCAATCATTGAGCCTTTCCACATGCTTTCAAAGATCTCTGTGCACAGCTCAAGCATCCACAATTCTTTCCTCCTCTGCCTTCACAAGGATTTAACAATGCGCCAGGTCCTTCCTTGATGGCCGCAGCGACTGCGAATGCGAGCGTGAGACTGAATCGCACCCAAAGCCATGGGGAATGTCTTGAGAACATTGGCGCTTCTTCTTTACTCTTTCTCTTCTTTTCTTGCTCAAAAGTGGCTGAAGGTCGAAGTGTCTTTCTGCGAGTGACATGGGTGAGACAGGGGCTACCTTGGTCGTCAGAATCACTAGAGCCTGCTGCATAGGCTGAACCGCGATCTTCTTCATCGTCAAAGTCAATGGGTGCAGTAAAGTTGCGGCGAGAACGACGTGCTCGGCCTCTGTGATTGTCGGAGATCAAAAGTGTAGACTCGTGCAGTGAACAAGCCATCAGCCGTCTTGTGGCCATGGGGCCGAGAAGAGCGTGGAGTAGCCACCATTGCAGTCTGTTCAAAGTACGGCTAAGGAGTAAAGTTGAATGTGCACGTGCGATGCAGCGACGGGCAATGTCGAACGGAGCACGGTAAAAACTGGCCAAAGTTGCAAGGATACCACTTGGCTTCGAAGGGCGAGGAGTTGTCGAGCTCATACCGCTCGGCCGTCGTGAGGAGGGATAAATGGATAGTCCAGTGGCTTCACTTAGACTGCGACGATGTCTGGAACGTAGGCTGCCACTGGAGCTGCTGTGTATACCACTGCTGTGACCAGAAGACAGGTTTTCAAAGTTCAGAGGAACTACATCCAAGACAAGATCTGGAGAGGTATGGACAGGGTCGGAGGAAGTTTCGGTGTTATCGACATTCCGAGCAGAGCGCAATTCTTCCAGCAGACTACGACCAAAATTGGGCCCAAATGAAGAGTAATCACGTGGGGTCGAGTCATCGTCAGCCACGGGCTGCGCAGGGGTGGTGGACTGTTGCTCGATATTCGAGTTGAGCGTAGTAGACGATAAAGTTGCATCTGCAGTCAGGGGTCGCATGTTGGTCAGCTCATAACCATCAGCAGTAGTTCGAGCTCTACGTCGTCCTGTCAAAGGGCTAAAGTCGTGGAAGCTCGAGCGACGAGGCATCTTGTCGACTTCTGGGAATGGGAAGTAGCGAGGCGACTCGTGTGGCTCAAGAATAGGGGCCGAGGCGAGGAGTGGTAGCTGAGCAGCGGACAAGATCAGAGGTTTGGGATTGTGAGAACCGCCGTGGAAGCGGCGCATTCTTCGTGAAGGCTTTGCTTTTGATGAAGAGGTAGGCGGTTCTTGGTTGAGAATGTCGCTCAGATTGATACTGAGACGGGAAGAGGTGCTGATGATAGACTCGCGCTTAGATGGACCCCACTCAACATCGCTGGGCATCTCAAAATGATCGTACACGGCTTGCTCCTGTTCTCCGATAGGCTCTGGCTGTGGTTGTTGTGGTTCTTCATGGCTTGGGCTGGAAAGTGGGTGTTGCTGCAGCGAGCCGGCTGTAGGAAAGCGATGGAAGGATAGCCTCTGCTGTCTGGACCTTCTCCTCTCGTGACCAAGGGGAGGCTGCAGGATGGGTGTCTCGGTCTTGACAGGGGACGTGACGAGCAAATGGGCGAATGTTTCCAACCGTCGTTCAAACTCGACATTGGCGGCCTCTGCCACCTCGAGAGACTTTTTGGTGGAATCAAGCTGGGCTTGCACTTCTTTGACCTTCTGGGCGTAGTTGTCCGTCTCATTCTCAAGCAGGCCAATGCGTGATCGCAGATGAGCCTCGACCACGATGTGTTCATCATTCAGCTGCGCCAGTCTTTCCTCAAAGTCCTTTTCCCAACGAGCGTTTTCCTCTTGTAGTCGGTGAATGTCCTGATTCAAGAGACGAATCTTTTGAGATTTCTCCTTGGCGAGGGTGGGTGAAGTCAAGGAGCTCAACTGAGTCTGATAGGCCGCCAATTCTGCCTCGAGATAGGCTATGTATTGATCGGCTTGGTCGGCTTCGGAATTGTGGTGTTTGTAGGACTGAGAGCGTCGGTGCTGACTGGGCCTTGGTTTTGTGAGGTTGGGCGCTTCGAGAGGGAGACTGTATGTGACGGTAAGCTACGTGTACCCATCATCTTCCACACTTTGAGGGAGATCATGACTTACCATGCAGGAGACGAGTCGAGCTCCCATGGCTTTCCTGGCGTGTTCTCATCATCCTGAAAGACTGCCAAAACCGAGTCGTGCTTGGCCTTGTTGGCCGCTTTCCTCCTCAGACTCGAGTTGTTTACTTCTTGCAATATGCTCGACGAACGTCCTCTTGTTGAGAAACCTGGAGCAGCAGAGTCGGGTGGTGGTGCTGCCTCAGGAGTGGTCGATTCATCGTTCTGAACTGGAGACGACCAGGCATTGGATGTCTTGCGTTTGGGAGTGATGTTGCGATTGGGTAATGCGCGTCCTCTGAATCCGTTCTTTCTTAGTTGGAGCTTGCGGTTGTGCTTTGTTGTTCCCGGTCCTGACACCGAACTGGGCGAAGACGGGGCCTCCATGTTTTCGCTCATTGGGTATGGAGAAGCCATTGTGGTTGACTCAGTACGGACCAATGCTGTGTTTCAGGCTCTTTACGCATGCATCTTTCAGTGATGCAGAGGGTTGTACACACAACAATGCAATGCAATCCAGGTCCGAGTTGGATTCTGTCTTTCACACACGGTTAGTCCTGGATGTTGGCGTGCTTCAGTGTTGGAGAGTAGTATAATCAACGATCCGGACCGGATCAAACCAATTGGTGAGTATTGGAATACAGGATGGGAAGGATCTATGTCTCAGCCCTCGAATCGCAGTAGTTTCAGATGCAGGGCAGTTTCTTCTTGTGCACTACACTGTTGAGTGGCAGATGTTGTATTATGTTGGTTTTCTCCAATGTTTATCACGGGTGTTTATGCCCCACGGAGGTCCCTCGGCTCGTCGTCCGACCGTCTGACCGCCCTCCACCACGCTGCTTCTACCAACTCTAATTTCCCATGTGAACGTCGGCCTGCGGCCCACAGGCCAGACTGTAGCCCGTTATCCTTTTCATTTCCTCTTATGCTGAATCATGTGCAAGAGTTGTGTAGACTATCTCGAATTGCCAAACGTCCGTCTGTCTCACTCGTTGTCTGAGATAGTCCAAAATCCTTCATCAGCCATTTCTCCCCTGTTCCACCTACGCAAGTGGTTATCCTACCACACGTATCAATGGTAGCCTGAGATACTTTCTGTGCCTGTTGAACCTCTACTCACTGTACCACGCTGACTTGCAACTTGCGCTGATGTTCCGTCTTCCTTGCTTCCTGTGGAGAGTCTCATCTATTTGATCTGTGTAGAGGTAGATCAACTCCAGGTCTAAGATCATCATCAAGATCGCACTGATATGTATCTGCTTCACTGCTCCCAGGTCATCGGATGAACCGTTGCCTAAACACTTGACCCTTGTACACAAACTGTCGTCCTCGGCCACCGAATCAGTTGTTATCACAAGATTTCACTCAATGCTCTAAACGGCTTCCACAGCCTCTGCGAGTCTCAACAGCATATCAAGTCATGTTCTCTGAAACGTGCAGGCCTTGATCTTGATCTTGATCTTCTTCATCACATGTGCGCGGACCGTCACATGTCTTTGTCCCGATCATTCGTCTCCGCAGCCGGCATGAATACATGTGTTGCTACAGCCTACAACCTGTTCATGTGAGGACCGTAGGTCGTTGAAATGCTTGTTAGCAACATCCGTGTGTAATCACAGGAATTGTCTCTCCTGTTGTCGAAGTTTGTAGACTTGTGTAATCGCTCCTTGTTGCGTGCTGGTGAGATATTAGATCCACTATGTCGGTCTTCGAACCATCTTACCACGTGCGGACGATGGCAGAGCGTTCATAAGTGCTACAAACCCGACAGTGCTTGACAAGTGTGCGATGTGATATGATCGTCGCCGAACTACTGCAAGCAATAGAAAAATCAATATCCCATGTTCATTGTTTAAAGATGCGAAGAGGCAAGTCCAAAGATAAAAATACGACAACAATAAATTTGGGTATTGGTTGGGACCAATATCGAATGCAGTGGTTCGCTTTTCGAGAGGCACATCCGATAGCGAAACAGCTGACGAACCAATCTAATGCGCAGCCATGTTTTGGGGAATCGTGGTGCAATATTGATAGGCAACTTGTTTCCAGCAAGAAGCAGTTGGGATGCTGTCGCTCTCATCCTTGACAACATTCCTACCGGTAACGCATGGATGTGAGATTAATCAGCAGTGAACAAGAGATTGGGAGTTTGGCCATGAGCAACAACAACAGCAGCAGCAGTGAGTGTTTGCCGAACGATCTTCGAAGCTTGCGCGTACAATGACAAGACCCGCCTCTGCAAAGAGCCGCAGAGCAACGGGGGGTTGTTGTTTTTGAACCTCGCTTGTTTGTGCAGTACGAGTCTGGTGATTCGGTAGCGGGCGCCAGCAGTGGAGCCGGTCATGATAGATCGTTGTTTGATAGACGACTACTACTGTACAAGGCTGTTGTTGTTAATGCTCTATGCAAAAACAAGGTTGAGTCATGGCCGTTTTGGTTCATGCCAAGCTTAGTCTTGACAAGCCCATTATTGACGAGGCTTGAACTTTTGCTCTAGAAGTGGGCAAGTCCAGCTCTTGAATCAAGGTTGGTATGCTTGACAACGTCGGATGTTGTCTGTACAAAGGTGGAAGCTTGTAGTAAGGTCAACTTCTGTACCCGTACCACAGCGATGTCAAGTATATCAGGGTGTTTTGAGATGCGCGTTTCACAAGGGTGGCCGAGAACAGTTCATTGAGTGGTCAGTGTTTGCTCCCTGACTTGAACATCCCCATCTCTTTCGTCACCCGACGGACGGTGGAGTACAGGTGCTTGCGGCGCAGGACGCTGATGTCTCTCTAGGAATGACAGTGATGATGATGATGATGACGGTGAGAACAATGTCTACCATGTTTACGAAGTGTATATATACTTTGACCGTTGGACGGGCTACCCATCGATGTGGCTAAAAGCAAGGCATACATGTTAGAGGTTGTCAAGTCGGCGGCAGTCAACCAGGATAAAACCAGTCACGGCATATCAACAAGAAGAACGAACAACGGAATGGAGCGGAATGGTAGAACAAATGCATGACGAAAAGAGATCTATTGGATGTCCATAGTACACAAAATGTGGCGTCCGCGGGCGCTGTAGTGAGAGAGATCCCAAGACCGGAAGTACGCAATGAAGCCGCGGGGTGCTTGCAAACAAGACTATTAAACAAATTGACAAACGGAGTGACAACGACAACAAGCACAGTAAGAGTATGAGATACTTGTACTGTTAGAGGTGGCGACAGAACAGAAATAGTAGTACGTAAGGTTGCATGGCGATTCAGTTGCATTTCACAGTTGGAAAGACTCTGAAACATTCACACGCGAAAAGTTGAGCATCTCGAAAGAGAAGGTTCTCCGTTACGATCGACTATGTGGAACCCAGCCAATCACGGTCGTTTGGCATATCCCCCTGGCGTACCGACTGAGAGCGTAGACGGACGGTTGGGGGAGTGTTCAGCATAGTGTGTTGATGTGGGTGTGAGTTTTAGTTTATTTCTCTTTACATTACCCACGGACCGACACGGCTTTCATCATGATTGCACTTGTTTGGTCTTTGATTTAGCGTCGACGTTTCCCTTTCACCAGGTCCGTCCTGCCACTGCCTTGACTGATTGATCGTCGTCGACCTCCAAAGCACGCGCCGGCCGGTTCTGAAAGACGGACTGCACTGTAATTATTTTCTACTCTACAGACCTCCTTCTCCCATCCCCCTTCCCCTCCCCTTCTCTCTTGTGAAATCAATTCCACGTCCGCCGCCTTTTCAACTCTTTCGGTATCTCTTCCAACACGCGGCTTTGGACGGCCGTTGCTTTTCGCGGTCATCACATCACATCAGTCGCCGTAGGGTACCACGACATCCGCCGACTCCCTCAACCTCTGCACCGTTTTTTCCTCGGCATTCATTACGCACTGTCTGGTCTCGGCTTCCGGCCTTGAGAGAGACAACCAAACAATTAATTACTCTGCCCGTCGCTCGCTTTGATCTGGTCTCTTTTCACTCGCAAACACACCCCCACATATACTCAATACCGCCATCGTGGAGGAATACAAGGAACGCAAGTCGGAGAGCAGCTTCTCCAGCGAAGCCGGCGAGCCGACGCAGTCCTCAGCAATGTCTTCAATGCCGCGTCTACGGAATCTGAATCCGCTCAGACTCTTTCACAACAACTTTTCATACCAAGAGTTGCCCTCGGACAGCCGCAATGCTTCCCCCTTTACTCTGCAACCCCTCAAAAAGGTGCGCTGGCCGTCACCGAGGCGCGGAGTAGAGGCTGTCCGCAACGTTCGATGGTCGCCTTTGCGTATCTTATTATGGGGCCTGACCTCGCTCTTCCTACTACTATTGCTTGTTGCAACCCGCCAACAACGCCACTTCGCTGCAGATGCGCCTCCCGCAAAGCCCGACGACAAACCACCGGGCTTTCCT
Organism: Dothideomycetes sp. NU30; assembly: GCA_026013035.2. Taxonomy (NCBI): domain Eukaryota; kingdom Fungi; phylum Ascomycota; class Dothideomycetes; species Dothideomycetes sp. NU30. Next base: position 151,699 of record BSBH01000040.1, read on the forward strand.
TGGGAGAGCTACGATCTGTACGATTTGCCTTGACTGCAGACATATGAACGAGAGCGATACTAATATATTTGCATAGATTAAAGGGCTTTTATTCAGGCATCCGCACTCTTGTGCCCGCCGACGAATGGATCCCGCAGAACCGCTGGAACAAGACACTCCCCGCCGACGTCATGAGCCACTCGGAGGCCAAGAAGCTTCCTAAGCAGCCTGCCTTTGATCCCGTAAAGCTTGACGTCTACCCCGATTACAACTCTTACGAATACGTCCAAAAGCACGGAAAGGTCGAGACTTGCTACATTGATGCTGAAGAGAAGGTCACCGTGCCCGACGTCTACGTCTACCCCGGCGTGCCTAAGAACCTGACGGCTCCATTCTTTGGCTCGTACAAGGAACTGGGAATCAAGGATGACGTGTGTTACGACAGATTCGGTAGACTCGGTGCTTATGGCTATGGCTACAACGCATCTTCGGGTGGTCTCGGTCCCGGTCTCGATTCCGAAAACGTCGGCGCGAACAAGGTTTTCGAGCAACAAGGTATTGTCGACTACACCAACGTCAACTGGGGTGAAGCCATGAAGAAGTGCCACAAGAAGAACAAGTCTCGTTTCGAAGCAAAAGATGCCGCTCGCAAGGTCAACCGACACGCCTACATTCTGCGCATCTGGACAGGCTACACCTTCAACTACCTCCAGCTCTATTCGCTGCGTGCCATGATTGCCGAACTCTCGCTCAAGTCTGGCGGCGAGTACGATGTCTACTTCCTCCTACACGTCAAGGACGAGACTTTGCCTATCTGGGCCGACAAGAGCGTGTACCAGCAAGTCATCGAGAAGAACATGCCCAAGGAGTTCTGGAACATGACTGTTCTCTGGTCAGAATCGCAGCTTGTCAACTACTACCCTCCTCCTTACCCTGAGCCATTCGAGAACCCTTCGAACCAAGGAATCCACGGTGTTTACAGATCTGCTCACTTTGCCCTTCAATGGTTCTCTCAGCAATATCCCGACTACGACTTCTACTGGAACTGGGAGATGGATTTGCGCTATATCGGACATTACTACGAATTCAACACTGCAGTGGGTGACTGGGCTCGCCAGCAACCTCGTAAGGGTATGTGGGAGAGAGCTGAAAAATTCTGGATTCCCGAACTCCATGGCTCGTACAAGAACTTTACCGACATGATTGAGCGTGAGATTCACGATTCCGGTGCATCTCCGGTCTGGGGTCCTCCAAGCTTCCAGCACGATGGTCTTGTTCCTTCTCCACCGGAAACGACTCCACCAACTTCATACGAGGACGACAACTACAAATGGGGAGTTGGCGAAGAGGCCGATCTGATTACCTTCAACCCCATTTTCGATGTGAGCAAGACCAACTGGGTCTTCCGTCTAGATGTAACTGGCTACAACACGCAGATGCCACCACCACCCCGTCGCTGCGCCATCATCACTGTTTCCCGTCTGTCAAAACGTCTCCTCGACATCATGCACGAGGAGACCTGGAAATACAGACACAGCATGTTCCCCGAAATGTGGCCCGCGTCCGCTGCTTTGCAACATGGTCTCAAGGCTGTCTACGCACCTCAGCCTGTCTATTTCGACCGCGACTGGGACCTCGAGTACATGGACCAAACCTTCAATTACCCCAAGGAAGAGTTCAACAGCCCATTCGGTTGGGGTGAGCACAACTTTATTGGTAGTTCCTTCTACTACAACTCGGGTTTCAGTGGCGCGTTCTGGAGACGCTGGCTTGGTCTTCGTGAGAACAAAGAAGGTGGTACTAGAGAGGAGCAAGAAGGATCTGGACGCATGTGCGTTCGTCCTGCACTGTTCCATCCTATCAAGCATGAGGTGAGTTTATGATTTTGTTCTGTAAAATGTATCAGAAGACATGCTGATTCAAGAATCACAGATCGGGCAAAACAATTAATGCAGCTACCCACATAATGTCCTGGCTTATGCACATATATCGGTGTTTAGGGGTTTCTTTGTCCCTTTTTGTTTTCTCTTTCTGTAACCAGTTGCATGGCTGTTGTTTGAATGGCGTTTTTTCTCATGCAAACCCCCTCTAGATTCGCATTACCGCTACCCATCTGTCCTTTCCGCATGCAAAGTACAGGGGTTTTGTCTCAGTTTGTTTCATCGGCGTTTGATGTTTTTCTCCATCCGCTACCCAGGGCTATTATGAAGCATTGCTTTCTTCTTTTCCCATCAACGGAGCCTGGTCTCTATCTCTTTTTCCGTTCTCTGGCACAAGCATCTTTTTCGGGCGTTTTCTCAACTTTTGGCTTCCTCTACCTTCCGGAACATCGCCGTGAGCCGGACCGCACATATGACTTGCTCTATCACTTGTACATACAACAACAACGGAAGTTTCAATGAGAAAGCGGGAGAAACTGCTCTTCTTTGCTTTTTAAGTGGAGAAAAGGTGTTTTCTGATCGTTTTTCTCGGACTAGAGGGGGGAAGGAAGAGAAATCATAATTGAGGAAGGAGGATTTAACATATATCTTAATGAATTGAAGAGGGTTCCCTATTCAAATAAAAGCATCTATATCTGGTTCAGGCTTTTCCTCATGTCTCTCGTAGGTACTATATACTTCGCAATACCTTCATCCCGTGACAACAAGAATATCATTCTTTTTTCATTCTTTTTTTCTTTTTGTTATTCTTCAATTCTTTTTGTTGTCATATCTCCCTTCGCACTCCCTTTGTCTGATCTTCAGCCTTCACACCCTTTGATCCTAACAAGAGACTGAATCACTTCCTTGTCTTCCAACTACATCATCATCCTTTGGACTTGGGTATGTTTTGACACTGGTTGCATCAATCATTGCATGATGCATAACACTTTATAATACGTAAAGTCTGCCTTTTCCTTCAACTGCAAACTGTTTTAGGTCATACCTTGTACGAGACCCGACTTGCTACTTAGGCAGATAGACTCAGGCGCTCGTCCTAGCCTTTGGGCTTCTTGCTCTCACTTCGAGATGATATACATGGTCGATGCCTGGAAACCCTTCTGTAGTTGTATCCTTTTTTTTCCCGAAGGGGTGGAGATGAGAGAGAGACAGGTTATGTGTTTTGCTTGCGTACCCTGCCTTACAGTTCTACCAACATCTACATCTAAAAGCTCAAACAGGCAGCATACGATGCTTTGTAAATTTTATGCTGATAGTTACTGATCCCATCAACAACAGCCATCAAATAGGAGTTCGAATGAGTTTGCTTCATCGGTCGAAGGCAACTTTTTGTTTCTAAACCAATTTTTTCTATTTTGCATTGCTAACTTGGGTATGTATATCTCTTAAAAACCTACAAACAAACAAAAAGACCTTGTTCCTAGAAGTCTCCGGCAAAAGTGACGGTCTTCAACTTCATAAATTCGTCAAGACCATTGTGAGCGTTGAATCTTCCCCATCCACTCTTCTTGACACCACCGTGGGGCAAACCTGCCTCGTCATGCACAGTCATCTGGTTGATGTGCACAGCACCGGTGTCGATCTGCCTCGCCAGCCTTAATCCCCTTTGTAGATCCTTGGTGAAAATTGCTCCTGACAGACCGTACTCGGTGTCGTTGGCAATCTCCAAAGCCTGTTCGTCGGATGAGAAGGTCAAGAGGGAGACGGAAGGACCAAAGGACTCAGTGTAGTAGATATCCATGTCTTTGGTCGGTTGTTCGATGATGATTGGTCGCATACGGTAAGCGTTAGCATCTTTTGCGTTGACGTCGCCGTAGAGGAGTTTGGCTCCCTTGGCAACTGCGTCTTTGACTAGATTGTGGTTTTTCTCGACTGCGGGTTTGGCGACCAGGATTGGTGCTTCACCTCCTTCGGGATAGATTTTCTCAACAGCAGATTTGAGTGCTTGAGAGAAAGGTTCGAGGATGGAGGAGTGTACAAGGATGCGTTCGGTGGACATGCAGATCTGGCCTCCGTGGACTAGAGCTCCCAATGCGCATTGGAATGCTGCGGTTTCGATGTCGGCATCTTCGAGGACCAGAGCAGAGGCTTTACCACCGAGTTCCATCAATACTGGTTTCAGGTTCTTGCCGGCTGCTGAGGCGATGATGCTTCCGACAGCTGTACTGCCTGTGAAATTGACCTTTTTGATCTCGGGAGCTTCAATGAGAGCGGTGGTCACTGCGGCAGCGTCCGAAGGTTGATGGTACAAGACGCTGAGACATCCTTCAGGCAATCCAGCTTCGGCAAACACTGAACCAATAGCCCAAAAGCAGCGAGGAGAAAACTCGCTACCCTTGAGAATGACAGTATTACCTGCAGCCAAAGCGTATACAGCAGCTCGCATGCCCAAGATATAAGGACCATTCCAAGGTGCAATACCCAAAATGACTCCATAAGGTTCCTTGAACACGAATGCGCCGCCATGGTTGGTTTGAGGGATAGTTCCGACTATCGAGCTGACTCTACCAGCCACATCTCTCAACATTTCAATCGTGGTGGGAAGATTGAAGTGTTTGACAATTACTTCTGGTGCTCCCGTCTCTTGCATTTGGTATTCTGCCAACTCATCCATGCGACGTTCCATGATGTCTGCTGCGCGCAGGAGAATATTGCGGATCTCGGGGGCCTTTTTGTGTTTCCATGTCTTGAAGGCATTCTGGGCAAGAGAGACGGCTTTCAGGGCGTCAGAGGTAGAGGATGAGGCTGCGGACCAGATTTGGGATTGGGTGCTGGGAGAGTTGACGGGGAAGGTGGTTGAGGTTGTCACTTCCTTGCCTCCAATCCAAAGTGGTCTGTTCAGGAATCAGTATACTTTGTCTACACTGCTTGTTGTCGCGTTTCCTCGGAACCGCTTCCAGAGAAATTTTAGACTTACACTGTGTAGTCTGACATGGCTGCGATTTCTTTTTTGGAACAGTGATACAAGAACGTAGAAAAGCTTGGAAGAGATAAACAAAGGAAGACAAGAGATAGAGGAGCAGTCTACCTCGGTCCAAACCTATCAAGTCCTCTGAAACTATTACTCAAAGACATATGTCCCGTTATAAATTGCCATCAGCCCATCATCATACTAATGTGCCCTGTGGGGGTTTCCTTCCCCCGGGTTGGTTTTTCGGCAGACGTGGTCTGTGTATGCCTGACTCCAACCGCTTTGATCTGCCGAAGGCCCAGGTTCTGCTCTTGTACAGTTGTAGCCCTCCGACAGATGAGCCGAGTAGTCATGTGGTACAGTATAATGTGTGATGTGTATGGGGAGAAAATGGAGTAAAAGAGCGGAAGCGGCAGATATGTCGGATGTTTGGCCAATCAAGAATGTCAAATTAAGCTTCTGTCGCAGTCTTTTTTGCAGGAGGTGAGAACTTTGAACCGATCCAGTAGATTGTGAAACAGTACGACACTGTTGCTGTTGTACCGATATTATCCAAAGACTCACCAATTCCATGGTTGACTATTATAATGATGATCATGTCTCTCATAATTTCTACCTATAGCACGTGTGTATATCAAGTAGCAGGAATTGGAGGTAAATCATTCATTCGCTACGCTATTAATCTAAAAGAAGCAGCGAAGAACTAAGTCCAAAATAATAATTCTGTCTTGGCCAGCCAAGCGGACACCAATTCAATCCTCCTCATAAGAATTCATCGTAAAAAGTCATGCCAACATATTCAGATCAGCAAGGCCGCCACTTTACTCGTGACGCTTGCCGAAAGCCTTGTCGAAGTTAACAAGGGTGAAGCGGTATCTGACATCGTTCTTCGAAACACGCTCAAGAGCCTCCTTGCAGCCAGCCTCGCTGATGTCGATTGTCTCGACCCAACTCTTGATGTTCTGCTTGGAAGCAAGCTCGAACATAGCCAACATCTCGGGGCGGTTACCAATGTGCGAGGCACCGATGGAGCAACCGTTGCCAGCAAACTGCTGGGGCATAAGGGTAGGGATGGGCTTGTCACCGAAACCAACAACGTGGAACTTGCCCCACACGTTGAGAGTGCTGAAGTAAGCGTCCATATCGAACTGGTCAATGGCATCGGCAGTGTTGATGATAAAGTCAAAGGCCATCTTGTAAGGCTCGTTCCAGCCCTTCTCCTTGGTGCAGATGAACTCCTTGGCGCCCATCTTCAAAGCATCGTCCTTCTTGTTGGGAGTGTGCGAGATGGCGTAGACCTCAGCACCCAATGCCTTGGCCCACAAAAGGGCAAAGTGACCGAGACCACCGATACCGACGATACCGACCTTCTTACCAGGACCGCAGCCCAGTCGGACGAGAGGAGAATAGACGGTCAGACCGGCACAAAGCATGGGGGCTGCGATAGAGGTCTCAATGTTGTCTAGAATTGAAGTTAGCATGTTTCTGGAGCGTATTGGGGGTCAAGATATACCGGGAATGCGGAAGACAAAATAAGAATGCGCTCTGATATGCGAAGCGTAGCCACCTTGCGAGAGAGTGCCGTCCGAATAGGGGGCTCCATAAGTGTCAATAGAATTAGGACAGTAATTTTCCTGGTCGGCCTTGCATTGGTTGCAAGTGAGGTCAGCACCAATTTGAGCACCAACACCGACTAGGAACGTGTTAGTAAAGACTGAGGCTTATGATTAAGTGGAAGCCACGAACCTCTGTCGCCGACCTTGATGTCCTTGACATTCTTTCCGACCTTGATGGCTCTGCCAATGACCTCGTGACCAACACAGAGGGGAAGAGGAGCATCACCCCAGCCACCGGTAATGGTGTGAAGATCAGAAGCGCAGACACCACAAGCCTCGATGGCAATGTCGACATCTTCGTCCTCAAACTTCTTGAGCTTGAACTCGCCCTTCTTGAAATCCGACCTTTCGAGCTAGTTAGCCAGCTTAAAGAGAGAGATCAATTGCAATTGACATACCACTTCTTGTGGTCGTGGATCATGAAGCCCTCGGCAGTCTCGGGGTAACCCATTGTGAATAGAGTAGTGGAGTGTGTTTTGAAAAGGGCGTTTTGGAAAGGTAGCAAAAAGTATGTAAGAAGAAGAAACGAATTGAAGAGAGGAACTCACTGCTTTTGTATTTAAGCAGGAAACTTTCTTGAGGCAATCGGTGAGAAGCACCTTGCAACGCAGGTGGGGGGTGAAGGAGTGAAGTCATTCGACGTAATTGAGGGAGACATCAAACCTGGCGCTAAGAAGACCGCATGTTCCTTTCACCGCGGAAGCTTTCCAATAGCTGCTTGTGTTTACAGATCCGCTGCGAGCCGCCACGATGATGGTATTCAATGCTGTTTGGTCTTCTCCGTATCATCCTTGTAGTCCAGATTGTAGAAAATCCCAATCAGAAGACCGCAGGATCTTTCATTCTTTGCAAACGAGCCTTCATAGAGCTCTCAAGCCCTGCTGCCGGCTCAATTGGAGTTGCATTTCTGCCATAATATCCGCCCCATCGGCGATGATGTAACTCGGTATTAGATATCACGAAGGCATCTTGGCTTTTTTGGGCGAGCTAAATCCTCAGGCTACCTTCACAAGAACACTACTGTATAATCCAGAGTTATTACAGATTTCGAAATGATTCTTCATTTCTTCTTCGTTTCAGTAGATGTGGTTCGGTAGCAGCGAACAGTCATTACTTGTGATACGGAGCCCTGGCAACCCGTCATAGAAGATCCAGAATTTGTGGAGTTGACGAGGCACGGCTCAGCAAACGCAGCGAGCTCCAGGTTCCACCCCGCCTTTCCACGTGCTCCATACAAAGCAAAGTTCTGTCGTTAAGCAACTTCTATGACGAACAGGCCGTTCAACGGTTCGACGACAACAAGTCCAGCAACCATCGTTGTTCTTCGAGAAATCGAAGATCGACCAGGAAACGGTGATCATTGACGAGATCGAGCGGGCCGTAGTCGAGTGGACGGGGTGAATGTATCAGCACCCCCGCCGGGAAGGGCTGCGCGGCTCTGCGGATCTCGCTACATCTTGGTGATGAACAATGGAAGACGCAGCATCATGAGCCGCGACCAAAACATGTTCATTCCGAACACTAGTAACGGAAAGTATAGCCTGCACGACTCCAGTGCTAACCAGATGATTCGAAGCATCTGCAAAGATTCGTAAAGCAAGACGCTTGGTCTTTGTGCTCTGCTCGTTCGGGTTCTGTTCTGGTTAACGGGGTCATTGCCATGAAGAGGCATGAACACGTACAAATTTTGTAGGATGTCCGCAGCAAGCTTTAGTGTCGTATGTTCCTCTCAGCACATATTCTTCAGTTGGTTTGCAGTGGACCTGGCCAGCCTCTTAGCATTTGCGAAGCCTCCGAGTGACTCACTTATCTGAAAAGAGCTCATCATCAGCCTCAAATCAATGATTTTGGACAACACAGTCTCGATAAAGAGAACTTTTCAAGGCAAGAGTGTTTCCGAACGGAGAACGCAAATAGGTACTCGCCATGCCCCGGATCTACAAGGTCAAAAGTGCGGGGAATTGAGGGGTTGATAGCCAAAAGAGCCTCCTCAGTTGTCGGATGCCCAAGAAAAGGCATCCTTCTTACGGAGGGGTAGTCTCTGGAAGAAGTAGAATGATACAAAAGGTAGGCTTTCCTGTTCCTTTGTGGCTCGAACTCTCTTTGCGCTTCTCACATACCTCTGCTCTATTCTCCTTCTCGCTCCAGAATCTATCAGTAATTTGAACCAGTCAGCTATCGACCAAAGCAGCAACAGACATTACCAGAGCCATGATGAAAGCACTCCGATTCCATGGTAGGGAAGACTTGCGGCTCGAAGACATACAAGAACCGCAATGTGGTAAAGGTCAGATCAAGGTCAAACCGGCTTGGTGTGGTATTTGTGGATCTGGTCAGTATTGTTCTCCAATTCCTAAAGGCCACTATTGATCATTGACAGATCTCCACGAGTTCCTGGGAGGTGCCTCGATTTGCCCTACAACTCCTCATCCTATCACTGCCGAAAGCGTTCCGGTCACATTCGGCCACGAATTCAGTGGTGTCATCGAAGAACTCGGATCTGGTGTCTCTGAGAAATACAGCGTCGGACAAAGAGTTGTTGTTCAACCGATCATCTACTGTGGAGAGTGCGGTGCTTGCAAAGATGGTGTTCCGAATTGCTGTGACAAGAATGGCTTCGTGGGCTTGTCCGGCTGGGGAGGAGGATTGGTAAGCGCCCCCCTGCTTTCAGTCCGGGCATTACTAACAAGTCCAGTCTGAACACCTCGTTGTTCCAGAATATTGTGTGGTCGGCGTACCAGATAACGTGCCGCTGGATGTAGCAGCACTCGTCGAGCCGCTAGCAGTAGGCTGGCATGCAGTGAACATGAGTCCGCTCAAACAGTTCCAAGCAGGAGATTTCGCTCTTATCCTCGGTGGAGGCCCAATCGGTCTAGCAGTCATCCAAGCTCTCAAGGCTCGTGGCCATGGTACTATCATCGTGTCTGAAGTGTCGGCCAAACGCAAGGAATTTGCCAAAGAGTTCGGAGCCGACTATGTCATTGACCCAACAAAGGATAATGTTCCAGAAAAATGCAAGGAGATTTGCGGCGGCAGAGGTGTACATTGTGTCTTTGATGCAGCAGGTGTACAGGTCGGACTTGAAGCTGGTGTCGAGGCATTAAGAGCTCGCGGAACCTTTGTCAATATTGCGGTGTGGGAAAAGAACGCAGTCATCACCCCCAATCAATGGTTGTTTAGAGAACGCAATTACCAGGGAAGTCTCTCAGAAAGCGTACTAAAGCAACGTCAACTAACATAGAGCAGGGTATTGCAACCTATGTCCTCGGAGACTTTGAAGAGGTTCTCAAAGCCATAAGCTGCGGAGATATGAAGCCCGAGCGTATGATAACGAAGAAGGTTGATCTGAAAGATGTAGTTGATGAAGGATTCAAGGCTCTTGTAAAAGACAAGGATAATCACGTCAAGGTTCTGATCAGAGCTAACCACCTCGAATGAGGTTGCAGAGTTGAAGTGAAGAGTCACCATAATGAGACAAAGGACGATAAATATTTGACAAATCACCTCAATGCTTTTGTGAAGCTGAAAAAGGAATCATATGACTAGAATCACCTTGATGGTGTGATCACATCCATCTTGGCTTCAGATCATACTATATTTGATTGTCGTAAGTAGCAATGACTTAGTAGTAAATAATCACAGATCTAGTGATGACTATTCACTGACTTATCAATCACTATTCCTCCAGAACATCGCGATTTACTTTCACTGATTACCATCACAACCAATCCATCACAGTGATTTGGATCACCATATTCACACTCACTCGCGCGTGCGGCAGAAGTCATGTAAAAACAACAAAACATTAGCATGCAACGACACATGTTTGCTTGCCCATCCTAGACCTTGCTCTAACCCAGACTTTGGTCTTTTACCTCATGCCCACGACCTCCAACACTTTCTCTACAACACATACACATCCAACACACAGCCACTCCGCACAAATTAACAAGCATGTTCCTTCCAACCTATCCAGGATGCCAGGCGACACAAATGTCACGAACGCAACCATGTCGATCGACCAGAATAGCGAAGATGCATTCGAGTCCCTTCACGATCAAATGATGACCCTCGCCAGAATGCACACCGAGAATCATCCCGACGAAGCCAGTGCTCTTGAAGCTCACCAAATTGCACTGCGTCTGCTCACCTATCCTGAGCTGCCTCTTATGTATCGTGCACGTTGCCACATTGTCCTCGCTTGTGCTAAGAAGGGCTATGAATGGCACGCAGAGCAAGCCGTGAGGACGGTGGAACAAGGTCGCGACATCTACGGCGAGTCCGAAACAGCCGATACGCTCATGAAAGAGGCACAGGATGTACTTCTTCAAGCCAGACGTGACGTACAGGCCAGGGAAGAGAGAAAAGGCTCAGCGTTTGCGTGCCAAGGGTAAGTCGCCATTTGTCCAGATGCGTGGAAGATTGACTGACATGTTGGAGAAGCAGCCGAAGCTCAAGCCCAGGAAGAAGAACAAGAAGTCTCTGAAGGAAAATCTGGATCCGCTGATGAAAGAACTGAATTGCCAGACGAAAAAAGCTGAGTCTTTTAACGAAGGATCTGGACCCATCGACCAACTTCCCCACCCGGTCATCACCTGAGCCGACCCGAAGAAGGCATTAGCAGTGTCAGACGAGGTGTCGAATGAGGTGTTGATGGAGGTGTCAACGGAGGCATCAATGGAGGCGTCAAGGGGATCCCAACGGTATCAACAACATCAAAGGAGGCATTAATAGCGGCGACAGCGTCCACAGAGTTGGCAATATCCAAATTCTCAAAGCGACCATGCGTAGTGAGGCTACCTCTGAATGCAAGAAGCCCGCCCACTCTACAGCAGCATAGTCGCGCCAGGGACACAAGAACAAGGAGAGAAAGTTTTACAATTGCACTTTAGGAAACTGACAATGAGGTTCTTCACAACATCAAGAGCCTCACATCGCCAATATGCGTGCGTGCCTCTTTATCGCAATTTTGGTAAATATTAAGAAGCTTACCTCATCGATGGGTTCTTGATGTCGAAAAATCCATTCTATATTCGTTCTGTTTCTCTGCATGTCCTATGTTTGTCCAAAGAGAAGGATGTCAATTGTTTGGGAGCCTCGCCTGATCAATCGTTCTTGAGCTCTTAGTGGACTTCTCAAATCTTTCAAGCGATTGATCTTTCCTCTTCACACCTGTGCCATCCTTGTGCCTTGCGATGTTCTAGACCATCACCACAAAGAGTGGTTTATTACCCTGGACAGCACGAGTTTAGGTCAATCCAAGGGGTGGGCAAGCCACCACGTCAGCGGTCTTCTTTATGGAACTCAAGAAAGCATAATCGGTATGCAAGTTGTCCGGATAACTCAGGTTGTGTTTGAGTTCTGGGGTTTGGGTTTCCAAAGTCGTACAGAAAATTCGATCTGTTGATCGGGTCGAATGCCTTGCTTGTGGTGAACTTTGCATACCTTGGACACGACTATCAATTGTAGTAACCACTATCATCCCGAGATCCAATCTTTTCTTGAATGACTTCGTTTTTCTTCTTTTTCACTAGCAAGATAGTCTCTTGCAATTTGTAAGTGGTCTCCCGTCCGTTTTGCAGAATTGTAATTTGTGTTTGTATTCTTGTGGAAATTGAGCATCAATAGGTACCTATTTGCATGTACATCTGTGCCTGCAGTTTGCTGACTGCATTGACTTTGGTGGCTTGCGCAACGTACACAGCAAGTGGCTGAAGCTGTGGCTTGGTTGTAAATAGCATCTCGATCGCGTTCTTTGTGAAGGGTAAGTAATTGTACGCTTGGACAGGACGTTGTAAGCAGCATGCTTTACCATCCACGCACTACCAACCTTTGTGATTATATGAACTTCTGTGATTGTCATGCGATGCCGTGGCCCTCGGTCCGGCCTCCCGTTTGTGTTCATCTCATGACCTCAATGGTCTTGGATTTAGCATGGCAAGCTTGGTCATACCCTACGCATATCTGTCTTTCGGGCAGCAAGACGGTCACACAGTCTCAGCGAGCAGAGGAGCAGTTGACAAACATTTTCTGACTCTGCCTTGGAATTAGCTGCAAACATGACTAGTAAGTAGGCACCAAAACAGCGTCCATGGACCGTCAGCCCTGTGGCTGTGAAGGAGCAATACACACTGTACAGAGGCAGTGACCTGCAAGCCACAGAACACCACATCGATTCAAAAACGAATATGCATATCGTTTTCTTCATCATTTCCTCATACACGGCACAGAAGGGAGATCTAAATACACAAGCAAGACTGGTGACGATGACCACGATCTCTAGCACGCAAAAAAGTAAACCGCTCCAAATCGACGAGCAGTTTCCTTGATTTGCGCGGTGAAGGAGGGTGCGGAAAGTGCGAACGATGACTTAATTTTCAGGGTCCATAGAGAAGACGCTAAACTCTAAGTAAGCCACGCCGCGCATATCCTCACTCACTGACATCATAAGTCCAGGGCATGCAACGCAACTTCCACTTCTTAGTGATGACCCATCAGTGATCCGCGTGGGAAAGCACATAAGAACAAGCACGTCTCCCCTGATCACTTTTCGAATTTATACCATTTCCTTAAGACAAATCCATCGTCTAATACAACACCTTCCTCCTAAACCAATCACTTCTCTTTCTTGTCTATCAAGCATGGGTGTCTTCAAAGGAGGTTTCCTCCGTCTTACCCAGACGGCACTTTACTTCCTCTGTTTCTGCTGTGCTGGCATTATTCTCGGCATCTACAGTTACTACCTGGCGGTCCTCGCTGACCGTGACCTGCCTATCGCAAAATGGAAGCAGGCCGTTGAAGGTCTCTCTGGTGCCGCCGTCGTCTACACTATCTTGACGACTCTCTTGACTTGCTGCCTTGCTGGCATAACATTCCTCTCGATGCTTGGTCTTGTTTTCGACATCTTGTTCGTGGGTGCCATGATTGCTATTGCTATCATGACCCGCCATGGTGCCAGCAGCTGCAAGGGCAACGTTCGCACTCCTCTCGGAAACGGACCTGCCAACAGCAACGCCGCAGGTTACGGTGCAAATGGCTTCGGCTTCGGTTCTGGCCAGAACGCAACCTATTCTCCTAACTTGGGTCTTGCCTGCCGTCTCAACACTGCTGCCTTCGCTGTGTCTATCATTGCCGCCGTTCTTTTCCTCATTACTGCTCTCATGCAACTCGCCTTGATCAAGCACCACAAGAAGGAGAAGGCTTACGGTCCTAGCCCTACCAACAACTACACCTCTGGCAGTGGCCGTCGTCGTGGCATGTTTGGCCGCAAGAACAAGAACGCAGACGTCGATGCCGAGAAGGGCCCTATCGGTACTCACGGCCACCCCGCAAATGGTATTCGTCCTTCTCACGACACTGCCTACACTGGTTCTACCGTTGCTGCTCCTGGCGCTGCTACCCTTCAGAAGGATACCCCTGCCCATGACCACCATGCTCCTCACGTCGGTTACGAATCTCACACGAACAACGCCACTCACTCTGGCTATTACACTGCTCCCCAAGGCGTTGGCAACCCTTTCATCCTTGAGGATGGTACCGTTGAGACTGGCGCTCCCCGTCGCAACTTCTAAGCTTGTCGCTAAACTTGCCATGAGCCAAAGTTAGCACAATCACACCCCCAGACACTTGTACAACTAAATCGACACAATACCCTTATGATAGACACGATTCTCGTATTCTCCTTTGTTTCCTTTTTCTTGGCGGCTGTATGATGAACAATCGATGAATTGAAGAACTGTTTTTTCCTTAAACAGCTTTTTCAAATACCCTGTTCCTAGCTTTAGCAATTAATGCCTAATCAAACACGAATTTTTCCAAATATGTTTACAAATTTTTTGATCTTATGTTGTGCTTGTACATGGAATTGCAATGTTGTGCCCAGGAACACAACGACCATGATTAAAATTTCCATTTCTATGTCCTCACGTTTAGGAGGAGGCACAACCTCCTCTTTACCCCTTACATCTTTTGTTTGATGAACATCCACATTCACAAGTATAAGAACACTCTCCCCCACATCAGCGTGGAAATACAATTCTTTCATCATTCATCATCGATTCCCATCTCTTTCCCCCCTTAGATATCGTCTCTCCTGGCCACATCACAGAATATTTGAAGGCTTCAAATCGATCACATCTTTTTTCTTTTTTTTTTTCCCTTGTCGTTCCAATAAAGTGGTCCAAATGATGAAGATAAAAAAGGTCGAGTGGAAAGAAACGAGTCAAAAAGAAAAGAGGGGAAAAAAAGAATAATTGTCTTTGTTTTTTTTTATTCCGCAATGTTCCCTCTTTTCAAGTTACTATCAAATTACTAATCCTGATGCCGTTACTGGTAAAGTAATACCTTCTCCTGATTCCTATACCAGGTTTCTCTTTCTCCTTCTTCTTCTTGTTCTCCTTTTTGTCCTTTTTACCTTTTTTCTTGTCTTTCTTGTCCTTTGCTTCTTTTCCATTCTTGTCATTTTCTGTACCCTTGATGATTTCCAACTCCCCGGCTGCATCGACAGTGGCGACAGTGACGGCCGCACGTTCCATGACATCCCAAACGACATCTCCACCTGGGACGAGTGCGAGACAGATTAGATTTCTCCGAGGTAATCCTTTCCAGGTGGCTTGTTTGTCTTCCAAGAACGGTCTCGCGATATTTCCATTCCCGTGGATATCCTCACCGTCTTCGAAACTCACTACCAGAACCAATTGAAGTCCCTTTTGAGAAGGCGGGTACGATGGTATAGCAGCCAACTTTTGCGAAAAACTGCAATTGCCACGGCGAATTACGAGGATATTGTGGGAAGAGATGAGGGACAATGGGAGGGGTTGAGACAAGGAACACAAGTCTGAGTCTATGACGAGAATGGTTTGATAAGGAAGGGAACCGAGGGGGAGACCGCGAGGGTCGGGTGACGTGTCGATGCCTGAGGGCAAGGATGCGGCGCCTGGTCCTATCGGTAGCATTGCTGGAGATGTAAAGCGTAACATTTGTTTGGGTTTGTTTTCGTTCAAGGACTTGATGTTTGACGAAGATTGAGATCGTAATTGTTTGGCGGCGTCACGGAGAGCGGCGTCAATGCTACTTGCATCAGGAAGTGCACCGACTAGGCCATCGAGTTGTTCTGCTAAACGGTGGACATCGGCAAATAAGGCCTTTGGAAGAGAGTCTAGAACCATGTCGCCAGGACTGGAGGTGGCGTCTAGGGCTTCGAGATCGATGTCGATGTTAAAGTCAAAGAGTTGCTCGTGCAAGGTAGCATTACTACTTACGCCAGATTCTGACATTCCAACTTCTTCTGCTGAAGGTACGTCCATGATCAGGTCAAAGGCTTCCGTATCCCGCATACGTGTAAAGTGCGGGTCGGTCGGGTTGATTTGGGTAAGAGTATCACGACTCAATGCAATATGCTCATCACGTCCCAATGCAAAGTTGCCAAGTGTGTAGATGCGATATTCTTCATGATCACCAATCTTTTCGAGGACCATGCCGAAACGCAAACCAGAGATTGAATTGACAAGAACACCGTCATCAATCTTCTGGAGTGTACCGATTTCAAGACCAGTACCAGACAGGGTAGGAAAGGTCAAGTCAAAGGTTGGCTTGGTGCTCAATTTCGCGCAGAAGCCATCAGAAGGGATGAGGTCAAGAGGTAGAGTCCAAGGATAATAAGTGAAGTTGGAAGGCGATTCTTGGCTTGTTGTGGATAGACTGGGATGGTCTAGAGACCAATCAAGCGAAGGAGCACCAGGGGTATCTCTGAAAGGCATGAGATGGAGACGAGCTAATGATGCGGCGTGGAAGGTATCGGGCCTGGCCGCAGTGGGTGAGATGGTGAGAGGGAGTAATGATGGAGCAAGGGGGCACTTCGCGTTTAGCATAGAGCCATCTGCAGGGTGAGGTTTTGTCTTGATGGCAGAAGGTTTGGCACTAGCTCTGTTCGATTTGGGAATGATCAGAGGGTGACCCTCAGTAGTGAAGACCCATGGAGCGTCCAATGTATTCAGAGGATGGTCAGGATCGAACAATAGATAGAGATATTTGGCAGTTTCGCCCAGGAAGAAACTCTCCATTCGATCGCTTTGCTCGCCAGTACGTACGTCTTGCAAGCCGGCCCATCCACATTTGGTGTAGCACCTTCGTTTAATGTCACGAAGAGCCATGTCACCGATATGTAGATACCAAGGATCTCGAGTGGCATGGTAAAGATACCAAGTGGATTCGATAAACTCAGGTCGACCGCCCCACCAGCGCAGACCACCGTGTATGGCTCCAGTAGTGACGTCCCATCTTTCAGGTAGAGCACCGTAGCGAGACCAGAGAGCAGTGTACAAGAGATGGGCAGTGATGGCCTCGTCCAGTTCTCCTGCGAGGACTAGCAAACCCGGATAGTAGGCACTGAGACTGTCAATCCAGGTAAGGCGAGGACCGCCAGTGTAAAGATCGTTCTGAGCATAGTGAGGGTGAGTGAAGTGGGCATCACGATAGACATGCCTCAAAATTGCTGAATGGGCCTCTTCCCAGGTTTGAAGGAAGGCAGCTGGAGAGTCTTCGGTGAAATTATGCACGTCATGGCCTTCGAGAGCAGAAAGCAAAACATGGGATTTGACAGAATACTCGAAGAAACTGTCAATGCCAGCACCAATACCAGTCCAAGGACCTATCCAAGAACCAGTCTCGGCATCGATGCCAGCACCAATCAGGCCAGAAGCACTGCGACGTTCCCAGACAGCCCAGAAGGCGCGCTTGGCAAGACGTTCGAAGCGAGTGTCGTTGGTCAAGCGGGACAGAGTGGTGAACTCGAGGACAAGACTGCCAGCACCGGCACTGCAAGTTTCTGTGATTTCTCTGGCTCCTTTTGGCTTCTGCGACTTGTGACACTGACCGTGTTCTGGGTCATTGTTCAAGGGGGAGTTTTCATAGAAAGGAGTGCCATATCTTAGATTGACACGAGGATATGGCAGACCAGTAGGAGTGTGGAAAGCAGGTAGCAGACGTTCGCCTAGATCCTGAGCTAGGCGTAGCAGCTGTCCATCGTATATGAAGCCATTTGGCCAATGAATGCCATCTTGACGATCGTCAGGCTTGTAGCCACGAATGGGCAGTTCACCAATGGCAAAGAGGTGTGCGCTCAAAAGACCACCCAAGCCACGGATGGTTGTCTCAAAGACCTGAACTTTGCTGTCCAAGTCAAAACCTCTGGCACGTCTTCCCTGACCGGCAGGACCAGATGTACCATCTCCATATTCTTGTACCAGTGATCTGACATAGTCTTGAAAGTCGTCTAGGGCGTTGTGGTTGTCCTTGTCTGAAGTGGGTGAGGAGGCAAGAATAGCGAGAGTAGATAGACTGTCGACGATGGATAGAGAATAGTTGCCCAAGACATCGTTGACTTCGATGTGGGCGGGATTTTGACGGTCACGCGAGAGTGGACGACAGGTCAAGGGCCGTAATTCGTCTTCGGGATATGCATATTGGCGATAGTTGGTTAAGCCATGATAGAAGACTGATCGTGTTTCCTGTTTCAAGTGGGCTATCTCATCCCGGGTCATTGCATGGCCGACAGTAGAAAAGCACACGAGTAACAGGGCTACTACTGTGCAGACAAGAGTCGTCGGCCATGGTGGACATGAGGCCTGGAACAGCGGCCGAGAGTGGAATAGCATCCCCAGCTCATGGAGAAACCAAATCAGAGCATTGCGACCCGTATTGTTGGAAACAAAAAAAAAAGATGAAGCGTTACCTGTCCATTTCATGAGACCCTGACCACCTTCCGCAAGGAGCAGACGAAGCATTGGGATGCATGACGGAATGCACACAAAGTGGCAGAGTCATGTCTTTTCATGGTCGAGTTGTTGCATGACTCGAAGCTTGCTCTCAATCTTTCAATCTTCTGCTTCTCTCCACCACCCACTGCCGCCAGATGCAGTGACGAAATCAGCAACCACCAAATTTGACAAATCTCTTTTCCGACGAGTCGCATATATATACGTATACGACAAGTCTGACAACAAGCGCGGGCGCTCACTTTGGCTAGTCGATCTCGTCGCATTCGTATAATCATATCTTGATCAAGATGCTGTGTCGCGCAGCCCAACTGGCGGCAAAGACGCCTGTCCAGTCTCTCCGTTTCAGCACCACCGCGCGAGCTCTCAAGGGACGTTTCGTTCCTCCTGCTGCTGCTGCAAAGCCCTCTCCAAAGTCAACTCCTAAAGCGACTGCCAACAAAACTACCGGTGCCGCTCGTCAGACATCGCCTGGCACCAGCATCCCCAAGGACCAGACATGGAAGCCCCAGGACAGCATCAACTTCGCTCCCGGTGCCGCCGCCGCCGCCGCCGCTTCTGGCGCTGCTAAGTCTGCCACCGACTCCCAAGTTGCAAGTGATGCCTCTGCCAATACCCATGCCACACCGACCGCCAACACCGAGCCCACAGCTCAACCCGGTCCCGCCGCTGAGACATCCAAGTCCACCCAATCCTCCGAGTCCAGCAACCCTGCCTTCGACTCACCTCATTCCTCAGGAGCCAACACCGCTCCCTCAGAACAGCCTTCCGAGGAATCTCAACAACCCACCGGTCCTCTCCCCGACCTCCGCCACGGTATCCCCTCGACATTCGACTTTGAATTTGCCAAAAAGGAAGCCAGCGCCCAGAACCCTACCGAGCAAAAGTTGACCCGTGAAGAGACTCCCGAGTCCGCTCCTGAAGCCGCTGGCTACCCCGGAAGTGGCAGTGGTAGACGCAGCAGAGGTGAGAGCGACGAACAATACGACCGTGAAGCCTATGAGACCTCCATCGACAAGAAGCGCGCCAGAATGGCCAACTACGGCTACCTCTCCGTCCTCGCTTTCCTCGCCGCTGGTTCCGCCTACTTCACAAGACCCTACGCATCCGACGAAGTGCCCGCCGGTCTCGAGCCCGAGCACGTAACAGGCTGGTCACCCAACAGCATGTACGCCCGTCTACGCAGCCGCATGGGAAGCCAAGCCGCCTACTACACCGAACCCACTTTTGACAAGCTCCTCCCCGAGGTCCCTGAGAACCAACGCCCCCCTTACACTCTTGTCCTCTCTCTTGAGGACCTCCTGATTCACTCTGGCTGGACCCGTGAGCACGGATGGCGCACCGCAAAGCGTCCCGGTGTTGATTACTTCCTCAAGTACCTGTCCCAGTACTACGAACTCGTCCTCTTCACTTCCGTTCCTGTCGCCATGGCCGACCCTGTCATCAAGAAACTCGACCCTTTCCACATCATCCAATGGCCCCTGTTCCGTGAAGCCACAAAGTACGAGAATGGTCACTACGTCAAGGATCTCAGCTACTTGAACCGTCCCCTTGACAAGGTCATCATGATTGACACCAAGGCCGAGCACGTCAAGAACAACCCCAACAATGCGTAAGTCAATCTTCTATCCCTCACAATCTTGTACTGCTTGAAAAAAGAGGACACTGACATCCAACTCACAGCATCGTCCTACCCAAATGGAACGGTTCGCCTCAAGATCCCCACGCCAGAGATCTCGTCTCTCTAATTCCCTTCCTCGAATACGTTGCCAGCATGGGCATTGAAGACACACGTAAAGTCATCGACTCCTTTGCCGGTAAAGACATCGCCATCGAGTTCGCCGCTCGCGAAGCCAAAGCCCGTGAAGCTTTCCAAGCAGAACTCGCCTCAGAACAATCCCGCCGTCCTCAACGTTCTCTCGGCGGTCTGTTCAACAAAGCTCTCGGCATCAAGGGTGCTCCCGGTGGTATGACTCTTGACAACGAAACTACTGTCAGTGAGGGACTGGCTCAAGGAAAGATGTTGAGTGATCAAATCAGAGAGAGAGGTCAAAGGGAGTACCAGCGACTGGAGGCTGAGATTCAGAAGAACGGAGAGAAGTGGTTGAAGGAGATGGAGGAGGAAGAGAAGAAGTTCATGGAGAACATGAGCAAGGACATGAAGAAGAGTTGGTTCGGTGGTTGGGGTTCTTCCCCCTCTAGTCCTGAGGCTGGCAAGGGACAGTAGAAGGAAACTTCTCATCTCCCACTTGTACAAAAGAAAAGGGACTGAAAGTCTCGTCATGTTTTGATGCACAAAAGGTTTTGTAACTCTAGTCTATATGTAGGAGTAGTTGTTGATTTTCAGCTGAGAAATGTCCTATTGTATATTATCATCTCATCTTCTTTACAACATCTCTCCCAATCTGTTCACTGTCTTGTTTTCCGTCTCTCACTTGCTGTCTTGTTCTCTGTTTCTCACTCGCTGTGTGTACTTCGCGTCCTTGCATAACATCACAACGCCAAGACTTGCAGCCGCCAAATCAATACATTCTATCAATCACTTCTTACTTTCACATCAATCTTGAGCCGATCTTCATGTGATCTTTGCGATGAACTTTCATTCCCTAGCTCTAATTCAACCCAGTCACGGTACGAAAAGGTCCTCAGCAGCATGCATATCGACGCACTAGAATGCTCAGCGCTAGCCAAGGATATCAACGACATCAAACGTGTCGACGATGACCCTATCCTCAACACATCGAGCCAAACCACAGACAGCAGCGAAAAAGCAGAAGAATTTGATCCTGGATCGGGTGATGATCAAGAAACTGTCAACGTCAAATCTACGGATAATGAAACTTTCAAACTCCGTTCTTACCAAGATGAGATGCTCAATAAGAGCTTAGAACAAAACACAATCGTAGTATTGGACACTGGCGCTGGCAAGACTCACATGTAAGTTCATGGATAAGGAAATATACATGTAATTATCTGATCAAGGTAACGTAAAATCAGTGCTCTTGCTCGCATGCGAGTAGAACTAGAAGGAGACATCTCACAGAGAATAGTCTGGTTCCTCGCACCAACAGTAGCATTGTGTCATCAACACTTTCGCTCAATCTCTCTGAATCTTCCTACGTATCAGACACGCATCCTTACCAGTGAAGACAACGTTGATCGCTGGACTGATCAAGCCACCTGGGACGGAGTTTTACACAACATGCGTATCGTCGTCAGTACTTACGGGGTGCTCTACGATGCCCTTTGCCACGGCTTAGTCAAGATGTACCGCCTTGGTTTGTGCGTGTTTGATGAGGCACATCATTGCATGAAGAGACATGCCTCTAATATGATTATGCAAGAATTTTACAAACCTGCTAAACAGTCAGGACAGCATACTCCTAAAATTCTCGGCTTGAGTGCCAGTCCCGTGATGAACGCAAGGGCTGGAGGGCTGGAGATGTTGGAAGCAAATCTGGACAGCCGCGCCATCACCCCTAGGTTGCAGAGGTCCGAATTGATGCAGTATGTGCATGTACCGACCTTGATAAAGCGATCCTACGCCATCACGGAGCTTGATTTGCAAGCTGAAGGTTTATTGCTTGGACAATTGACAAGCATGATACGCCGATACGACATTCAAAAGGATCCGTACATACTGGATCTTCGCCTGTCAAAGAAGCCCGACTCACAAGCAAAACTCGAGAGAGCACTCATGTGCTGGAGTACGTACTCACTCGACCAACTCAATGCTCTACGGCTGCGAGCAGAGACTATAGCCAGACACGTCAGTCTCGCCGCATCAGACCAATACATCCAGGCTTGTCTTGACAAGTTTCTACAAGGTCTGAGGCAATGCAATCCTGCTTGGATGCCTGAGTTCTCGGACAAAGAGAAACATCATCTTGCTGCTTTACTTGGTAGTCTGAATCCATCCCCTGATCCTCTACCAATCTCCACTACAAGTCCAAAGACTCAATTGTTGCTACATATCCTGATGGAAGAAGCAAGTGACACATTCACTGGTATCATTTTTGTTGAACAAAAAGCAGTCGTTGCAGCATTGGCTGAATGTTTGACCTCACTACCTGGAGTCACTCGCTCTTTCAACCCTGGGACCTTTGTGGGTGGATCTTCGTATTCGAAGAGCAAAGGGACTATCGGAGACATTATCGATATCAAAGAACAACAGCAGACGTTGGAGGATTTTAGGATTGGCAAGAAGAACCTCATAATTGCCACAAGTGTGCTCGAAGAAGGAATTGATATATCGTCTTGTCAGACGGTCATCTGCTTCGATACACCGCAGAACTTGACAGCATTTGTACAACGGCGTGGCAGAGCGAGGAAGAAGGATTCGAAATATATCATTCTTCTCGCTGATAGTGACAGCAAAGGAGAGCCTGCAAAGTGGCAGGAGCTAGAAGCACGCATGAAAGCCGCTTACGAAAGTGATTACAGAGATGCGCAACTAGCCGCGGAATTGGAGCAGATCAACGAGGAGGGTGATCGAAAGTATCAAGTGTATTCGACAGGCGCTCTTCTTACACTCGACAACGCTAAATCACATCTCACTCACTTTTGCGCCACTTTACAATCGGTACATTCTGTAGATCATCGTCCAACATTCACGTGTCACACGGACGGTGCTGGAATGGTCACGGCAGAAGTGGTGCTACCAGCCAGCGTCATGAAAAAATACAGAAAAGCTACGAGTGTCCGAGGTTGGAGGACGGAGAAGGCGGCTATGAAGGATGCGGCTTTCCAAGCGTGCGTCGCTCTGCATCAAGGTGGTCTACTGAATGATCACCTACTTCCTCTTCGAATCAAGTCAGCCGATCAGGCAAAGCAAGATCGACCATCATTGATTGATGTTGACGAGAGAATCAGTCCTTGGTCGCTGGAATCATCTGGTCTTTAGCATGAGCATGTTGTTCATGTCGAGATTCCAGGACAACCCAATACTCCGATGACCGCCTTTCTGCCCGTTGTGTGTCCGCCTATACCGAACATTGAGCTACACTGGAGTTTGTCCGTCAAAGGAAATGCTAGTGTCGAGTATGTTCGTCCTTGCACCTTGACAACAGAGGACGTGTCCAAGAGGCAAGCTGTCACCGACGTGCTCCTACAATCTGCCTTTCCGTTCCATGTCGTTGCCGACGGAGTCAGGAATTATGCCGTACTGTTCGACTCCGAACACTATCTCACTCAATCCAACTTAGATCAACATCCAGCCGCGAACATCCTCGAGGATGACCCACAGCTTACAGATGTTGGAATCGCCAACATCAAAGGACAACTAGGAAGATCCTACGTACTGAGTTCAATTCCTCCAAAATCTAGAAGAGAATTCGAACCTGACTACGAACTCGAACTTATCAGATTCCCGCGAAAACGCGAATTTCTGAACATACCAGACGCAGATTCACGCAGAAACCAATTGATCGGTTTAAAAATCCCAGTATCTCGATGCACAATCACAACACTACCAGTCCGCTACACCGTCTTCGCAGCCTGCATCCCTTCAATACTTCACCGAATGGAACAAGCCATTCTAGCCACAACACTCCAACAAACACTTCTCAAGCCAGTTGGTATTGAAAACTGGAGTTTGATTGTTGAAGCCACGACATCAGCAAATGCAGACTTCAACACTAGTTACGAAAGAATTGAATACCTCGGCGATGCCATTCTCAAGTATTTCACTCATGTACAATTGATGGCTCAGCATCCGGAATGGTATGAAGGAATCTTGACTGCGGAAAAGGGACGTACCAATGGAAATGCTTCGCTCTCGCAAGCTTGCTTGAGAAGTGGTCTCGACAGATACATATCCACGATACGATTTACATGGACTGATTGGTATTTACCTCGTCTCGTTGATGTCAATTCAACGATGAAAGAGAAACCAAAGAAAGTCATCAGATCGACAAAGACACTGGCAGATGTGATAGAAGCATTGATAGGTGCCTCTTTCATCGACAAAGGCCTCTCAGGCGCATTATCCTGCATAAAAATCTTCCTTCCAGACGAACAATGGTTCGGACTGTCAACCTGTCATGACCTCCTCTTCCAACAAGTCCCCGTCCTCGAAGAAACAAATTCTTCGCTAGAACCTTTGGAACAACTCATCGGCTACGACTTCAACAAACCCCTATTACTCCTGGAAGCCATCACCCATCCTTCCTACATTTCCACAACAACATCAACTTCATCCTACGAACGACTCGAATTTCTCGGCGATGCGGTACTAGATCAAATCCTGATTCCAATGATTTTCGACCATAAACCCGCGTTGAAGAATCATGAATTGCATCGCATGCGTCAAGCACTAGCAAACGCCCACATCCTCGGTTTCTGCAGTCTACACTTCCTCTCCCTGTCCCAAGAACGATATAACCCTATCACCCCTGACACCTCAAACGATACCGGAGAAACGAAATTGGAGAGGGAGAGCCATGTGGTACGTCTCCACGACTTCCTCCGCTGCGACACAAACACAAGACTTTCCTTCCAAGGCTGTCTAGATAGGTACAAACTCCTCTCGCACACGCTGGAAAAGGGACTTGAAGAAGGGGATACATACCCCTGGCCAGATCTCCTAGCCCTCGACCCTCCGAAAACATTCTCAGACATCATCGAAGCGGTCTTGGGAGCTATATACATTGACTCTCAAGGAGACCTATCCACCTGCAAGCATTTCCTGGAGAAACTTGGGGTTGTGGGCTTGGTGGAGGGATGGTTGGATAGAGGCGTGGATGTCATGTTTCCAAAGGAGAGATTGGGTGTCGTTGTTGATAGGGAGAGTGTGAAGTACGAGAGTTGGAAGGAAGAAGGTACGGAGGAGGGGAAAGGATGGGGGTGTAGGGTGTTGGTTAGTGGGATGGAAGTTGCAGTTGTGGAGGGTAGTTGGGGGAAGGAGGAGGCTGTTAATAGGGCGGCTGTTGAGGCTGTCAGGGTGTTGAGTATTTCGAAGAAGGAAGGGATAGCGAAGACACGAGACGATGGAGAAGAGAATGGAAACGAGGATGAGATTGGAAATGAGGATGTCGTTATGGAAGATGTGATATGACGATAAATCTTCATTCAACGACAGAGCAAAATCAAATCTTCTCATCAACAACTTCAACGCAACCAATTCATCAGCCGATATACCCCAATTTCCTCTGGGCCAGAATAAACGAAAGGGAAGATATTTCAGTTCAGAGCAAGAAGATGTGGGGGTTTATAGAAAAATCATCCACTTCTTCCTTCAACGAATGATATTCTAACCATGTTCCCAATCAAGAGTCGAGAATAGGTGAAACTTCGGTGGACAAATCATACAGAATTTTCTCTTCTTCATCTCAGGCCAGGCCGGCGAAGGTCTGAGTAGACAGCCTGAATGTTGATGAAGAAAAGGGGGGAAAAGATAGAGAAATTTAACAGGTTGTAGGCGCGCGGAGAAGCTGGAACATGAAAGCGAAGAAGAAGGGACAAAGGGAATCAGCGTCGCAGAGAACCACAAGCTTCACCTTACACGAACGATAGATGACATGCACGACGATACCGCGAAATCAAGGATGGTTTTGGGTTAAAGATGTTGTGTAGTTTATAGTTCTACACTCCAAAAAAAAAAAAAAAAAAAAAAAAAAAATCTATGAAGAAGCCAATGGTCTAATATTTCGAAGGGGGGGGGGGGTATTTCGTCGTAACTCTCTTCTTACAAGCAAAATTTCAAAGCATGCTTTTCAACTTCTCGTCAAACTCGAAGAACGAATTTAGTTCTCAAGGACGAAACGGTAACGGGGCTTGCCGTCCTCGAAGTCGACAATGGCCTTGTTGGCATCCTTCATGGGGATCTTCTGGATCCAGGGCTGGATCTTCTTGTCGGCGGCGAGCTGGAGCATCTCTCTGATCTCGTCGGGGGTACCGATGAGGGAACCACCGATCTTGATACCATTGCCGATGAGGGTGAAGGCGTTGACGGGAGGGAGGTTGCCACCGTCGGGGGCACCGACCTGGATGAAGGTACCGTGGACCTTGAGGAGGGAGAGGTACTCGGTCATGGGCATCTTCTCGGAAGAGACGGTGCAGATGATGAGGTCGAGAGTGCGGGCGTTCTCGGAGGCCCAGTCCTTGTCCTCACCGGTGGCAATGTACTTGTCGGCGCCGAGGGCGAGGACGTCGTCACGCTTGTCGTTCTTGCGGGAGATACCAACGACGCGGTCGGCACCGAGGGCCTTGGCGAAGAGGATACCGAAGTGGCCGAGACCACCGACACCGACGATACCGACAGTCTTGCCAGGGCCACAGCCGTTCTGCTTCAGAGGAGCGTAAACGGTCACACCACCACAGAGCATAGGTGCAGCTGATGCGCTGTCGATGCCCTCGGGCAGCTGCACAACAAACTTGCTGTTGGTTCTGTTGTAAGTGGCGTAACCACCGTAGGACTTGCCCTTGTTCTCCTTGTAGACACCACCGTAGGTGTGGACACCAGAAGTGCAGTAGGTAACGTTACCAGCCTTGCAGTCGGCGCACTCGCCGCAAGACCAAGCCTGGGCACCGACACCGACGCGGTCACCGACCTTGACGTTCTTGACCTCCTTGCCGACGCGGACGGCCTTGCCAACGATCTCGTGACCGACGCAGCAAGGGTAGGGGGTAGGGCCCCAGCCGGAGCTGAGCATGTGAATGTCGGAACCGCAGATACCGCAGTGGGAGATCTTGATGTCGACATCGGTCTCCTCCCAAACCTGTGAGGTTCGTTAGTATGATAGATCCTGGCGAAGGTCAAGGATTTGTCAAGAATAACATACCTTGGGCTCAAACTCGCCCCAGGTCATGGTGCCCTTGGCATCCTCGGGCTTGTGGCCAAGCCATCCCTCGAACTTGTAATCGGCAGCAGCCATTGTGTATGTGTATGTGTGGATGTGAGGTGTAAAGGTGTAAAAAGTTGCAATGAAGCAGAAGATGGAAAGTAAGAGAGAAGGAAGAGAGTGAAGAAGCGGTGGGATAAGTAGTGGAGAGAAACAATCAAACGTCAACGTGATTGATTATATACGAAAGTGGATGCTTCCAGAAGTTCTTCTGGGCCCGGCTCTGGGATAATAATTTCCCTATTCAACGGAAGAGAGCTTTTGGAGATGTTTCGGCCGATGATCTTTTGCTTGCCCAAAGCTTCTACCGTCGGAAACGTTTGCACATGGCAGTCTATCTCCATGCTTATGTCCGTGGTGTGCCTAAGGTTGCTGTTTTACTGCTCCATGTCCAAATTCCAAGATAGAGAAAGTCAATGGCTATGCCTGCCTATCGAAGACGGTCTGACTCTCTTCTTTGTTGCTTCGAATCTGTATAAAATTCCTAGAATCAGAGTAAGAACAAGAGTCAACAGCAATTCCAGTTTGCGGTGAGCACAGACAGATCTTCTGCCATGACGCACAACAGCGTCTCTTGAAAACCGTTTGTTCCTGAGAAATTTCTCCTGGCTTATCGGGATTCGGATCGTAAGCGAAAAATGGCCGCGCCACCATCAGTATCTCAACCGCTTTGTAAGCCTTCGGCTTTGCTGTGAAACACGTGGGAAAGAGTCAAGTGTTCCCTCATAGCAATGTAGGCTGTTTCATTCTCATGCGTGGTGAGGTGTAGCTTAAAGTGGTCCAACGTCGCCACTCTTACACGACTCGGTGAGTGGGGCTATTATTCGAGTAGCACAAAGTACCAGAGACATTTTAGAAACATGGGAACTGTCACAGCTCTTGCCGAGGGAAATGTTGTAGAAGGAATGTGGAAATAGGATAGAAGGAATTGAGTTCATTGATAACACACCGTGCGCCTTACGCTTCCAAGTAATGCATGCGGATAGATATGTACAACATCCGTTCTGTGAACCCTTTCTAGGATGTGATTGTTCTCGTTCGACAAGCTCAGATAGCCAAAGAGGCCATTGCAGTCTCCAAATGATTCCAGCTAGATGGCATGCTCTCTGCTTTCTTCTGATATGGACCCCATGTCAATCTCTTGTTGGCTCGCATAGCTTCCCCAATCAACGCCTGAATGAGCGGAGAGGTCCTAGGTATGTCTGACCAGGCGTCCACTTCGATCAAGTCCAGGCTTGGTACTTGTTCTATGATCCCGTGCAACAGAGCAACGCACATGTTCTTGTACGCATTCTTGTCATGAGAGCCACGGAACCCGTCCAAGTAGCTGGCACTGGGATCTAGTTGAACAAAGAGCTTGAGCGTGCGGAGAGAAACACAATCTGTAAGACCAAGTGTGGGGTTTGTGTTCCAGCATTTTGGCACTTTGCTCCATCCTGGGCCCAGTCGCAACTCAATCGTATTTATCGCTCCTCTGTATTGTGGGCCAATGCGCGAAAGCAGTGGCTTCTTTGTGTTGAAGAACTTTCCTTCGGCTCTCGGAAAGAGGAGAAACGGCTGTTGTGGCGAACCGTAAAAGACAGGGTATGCCTCATTGTGCATTTGGCGACTTACGAAAAAACATGAGATGCGAGGGACGATTGTTCGAAAATTGTATGGATCAAGGTCTATGGTTTGACCATTACCACCACGGCCGAGTAGGACGAATTCGTATATGCGTAATCGTAGTTCGGAAGGCAGATCGAAAAAGCGAAAGGGTTGAATGGGTTTGTCGTTCAAAGACAACGCAGCAAGAGCCGCGACAGAAGACTCCATGGTAAAGAACGTGGCTAGGCAGGACGGTTTGTATGAAGATCGTGAAGTGGGTATGTAGGTAGGTATTCTGTAGGTATTTACAATGAGGTCAAAATCAACCGGTCAAGATCGACTCAGTTGGAGGATGGCCCAGCGCAAGCCATGATCACGTGGCTCCGCCTCTGAATTAGTCCATTGTGAATGGACTCGCTTTAGAAGATGGTGTAATAGAGGAGGCGGTCCAGAATGCTTGTGAGGCAATGGAAGACTGTATTCACGTAACGGGAGTCGAGGCTCAATGAAAGGGAGCCGCGCTTCTTAATAGCGAAATTGATCTCTTCAGACTGTTAAACCGGACGCGCACGTTCCAAAGGGAATGAAATAAATCGCAGGTCTAGTCAAATTGTCTGAATGTATAAACTTTCTGAAAAAGAGAAGAAGGGTAGAGTCGAAGGGCGAGAAAGGATTTTATACTCTCAGAGGACGCCTCCGCGTGCGGAGAAAACGCCAAGCATTGGTCCACTCCTGCAAGCCTTGCAATTACAAGCGTTGGTCGGACAAGACTGAGTAGTATGACCACGAATGCATGTATCTCATGACAATGGTACAACACAGTAAAGTACAGTACAGTACGACTTGAGTGATGGTCATAGTTATTGTAATCTGCTGTACTTTAACTCCAACTACAGAGGTTTTTTACATACACAACTTCAGCAAGGCTAGACATTAAGAACCAGTACCATCAACCTACCAAAGTCTCCGAGCGAACTAGGGCTACTCCGATACAACGGATGCTGAGCTCGTCTGTGTGGACCCGGTATATACCTATGAACCAACAAGAACCTTTCCCTCCGGATTACGCTGTGAACCCAGGACTGGCTCTATCTGCGAACAGTTCGCCATACATATTGCTATGAACCACTATCATAGACATGTCGAGAGACTTCATTGATCAAACCTGCAAACGGTCTCAGGCGAGTAGTGATGGGGTAGGCCGACCAGGAATCGGTTCTTCATCAACCTTGTGGATGGATGGGTGTTTGCATCACATGACAGTTGTGTTACATGTTGACCGTACCAGTTCATGACGCCTCGATCCCTGCAGCTAATGAGTGAGCCGCATGCGCTGGCTCGCACGAGATGAACTGCTTTATCTGGTAGGGTTTGCGTGTCTCTTGAACCTTGTATTCTCCAACTCAGAAAGCTTCCTTTACTATTCCCTAACCGCAGACTGGTTCGATATTTTCAACCCTCTAAAATTACATACCGACATTCATATTCGGAACTCCTTTCAGAATCTGAAGGAAAATATCGTACAAGACGAACTATGTGCATGAATTGTCGGAGTCCTGTCCATTGGCCAGAACAATCTTCTACCCTTTCTCCACCATGAACATAATCAATGATTAGAGCTACCTTACCCCGCGTTGCCCCGCCATCGAAGGACGAGTAAAGACACACCAAAAGTATGTCAGCCACCGGCCCTGTCACCACTTACCTCGGTCCCTAGACTTTTAATGAGGAGTTATGTAGCAGATAGACAGGTAAGTCGTCGGTAACGTCTGACCAGATTAGAAAGTCTTCCTTGTCTGCTCCTCTCCAATTTCCCTGATTATATCTTTAACCTCTTCTTTCCCCTCCCCCCATAAATGCAATAATAGTACCTCAGAACACCACCTCAATTGATCAAATAGCTCTCTGCAAAAGAATTACAGTCCAGTCAAGATGTCCAGTTCAATCCCCCAAAAGTACAAGGCCTGCATCTATGACAAGCCAGGCCAAGTCTCGACCAAAGTCGTCGAACTCGACACACCCACCCCCGGCCCAGGCGAAGTCCTCATAAACCTGTAAGTCCTTTCCTAAATATATCTCTGTCCCTCAATCCTTGACTTTCAATCACTAATTCAAACTGCGACTCCAGCACCCACAGCGGTGTCTGCCACAGTGACTTCGGCATCATGACGAACAGCTGGAAAGGCCTGCCTCACCCAACCTCAGAAGGCCAAGTCGGCGGCCACGAAGGCGTCGGCAAAATCGTGTCCATGGGTCCAGGAACCGAAAACTCTCACGTGAAAGTTGGACAACGTGTTGGTATCAAGTGGATCAGTGCCATTTGTGGTTCTTGTCCTGCTTGTTTGAGTGGACATGATGGTGTTTGCTTCAACCGTAAGTCTTCTGATACCTCGGGGAAGAGATGGGAAGTGAGAAGGAGTGGAAGAAGAAGAAAGAGAAATGGCTAACTCATTGTGGTGGCGTAGAAAAGGTTAGTGGATACTACACGCCGGGTACTTTTCAACAGTACGTCTGTGGACCGGCAGACTACGTTACTCCCATCCCTGAGGGTCTTGACTCAGCCATGGCGGCACCAATGTAAGTAAAAAAACTTCCCTTAAACCTACTATCCAAAAGAGAAAGAAGAACAAAAAACTATACTGACACTTCATCTTAGGCTATGTGCCGGTGTCACAGTTTACTCAGCCTTCAGAAAGAGTTCCGCACAATCCGGCGACTGGGTAGTCCTCCTCGGCGCTGGCGGCGGTCTCGGTCATCTCGCAGTGCAAATGGGAGCCCGCGGCATGGGCATGCGCATCATCGGCATCGACGCCGGAAACAAAAAAGACCTGGTCTTGCAATCCGGCGCCGAACACTTCATCGACCACACTACATCCAAAGACGTCGCCGCCGATGTGCAAGCCCTTACCGGCGGACTTGGTGCACAAGCTGTATTGGTTCTGACGGCGGCAAACGGTGCTTATGCTTCTGGTATGCAGTTGTTGAAGTTTGGTGGCACGCTGGTTTGTGTGGGGTTGCCCGAGGGTGATCTGAAGCCTATTGCTACTGCTTTCCCACAGATGCTTGTGGCGAAGGAACAGAAGATTGTGGGAAGTGCGGTGGGCAACAGGAAGGAAGCTATTGAGACGTTGGATCTGGCAGCGAGGGGCATTATCAAGACGCATTACCGTACTGCGAAGATGGACGAGCTGACGACTGTGTTCGAGGAGATGGAGAAGCAGCAGATCCAGGGACGTGTTGTTTTGGACCTGCAGTGATCTTGCGCTTAGGGACTAGGAGTTTAGGGCTTGTCTTTTGGTGTTTTTGACACTCCTTTTTGGTGCTTGGGATACTTGGGCTCATTTGGAGCAGAACTCTTGGATGTGTATGAGGAACGATACTTGTTGAGAATGAAATTGGTTGACATGAATCCAGAGTCCATACTCACTGTCTGTGAGATGTTGGGGAGTTATATAATCGTTGTCTCGGGCTTCATATAATATTTGGTGATGTTACCCTCTCTATATCCTCCCTGCGGCGAAACAAAAAAGAGAAGAAAAGGGAAAAGAAAAAGAGAAGAAAAGAAGAAAAAAAGAGTCCCCGAGAATCCTTCCACACACCTAGGCCACTATACTCCCACCTTGGCCTATGCATTAATGTGACATGTCATTTGGCTTACTGCGAGTCCTCCGCTGGATTAGGCGATTGGGTATTTCTTTTCGTCACTAGGGGTGCATAAAATCTGCCGGAAAAGAGTCGTATCCATCAGGAGCCCGTGAATGGAGGATTACATAGAAGATTGAGGGCTCTTCACGGACACTCCTGACCTGTGGCCATACTCACACGTTCCAATGACTGATCAAGAGGGCTAACGTGTACGTGAAAAAGCCTGGTACGCATTTACTATGCTCGAAATGGTCTTTGATGTAGAACTTGATATCATTGTTGGACTGGCTCATAACAGGCCATGTTAGTGTACAGGGAGCCATTCATGATGATGGTTTGCAAGATGATGTGAAGAGGAAAAGAAAAAGTTTGGATATCATCGCCTCGTACTGCTTGCAATGCCAGATGTCTACAAACTCGTCAAGTAATCCTCAATCTCCTGCGAACTCAACTTCCTGAAACGAGGACCTTGAGCACCCTCGACACCCTCGTATCCAAGCAAGTGGTCTGCAGGAGGACCGACGATACCAATCTCGATGGTGTCACCGTTCATCTCGCCCTCGATGGTCTCCTTCAGTGTGAGCAGAGCAATGTGGATGGCATCTTCGAGCTCGAGACCGTCGGTGTAGCGCTTCTCAAGGAAGGTCTTTGCTGAAGTAGCGCTCTTTCCGATGGCAGTTGCCTTCCAAGGGAAGTAGGAACCACTGGGATCGACCTGGTACAATGAGGGACCACCTTTGAGGATTCCGCCAGTCTTGCCCTTGACAGCCTTCTTCTCTGCATCATCACCAGCATCTTCGGCCTCCTTCTCGGGCTCAATGCCATCATCCCAACCAGCGACCAAGAGTGAGACACCGTAAGGCCGCACGCCACCAGACTGGGTAGCTTCTTGCATGACACGGGCGACGTCTTGAACGAGGATACGGGTAGGAGGGTATTCGTTGTAGATGCGCTTGTAGTTTGTGTGGGAAACCTTGCGGGCCTTGTCGACGAGAACGCGGTAATCGGGACCCATGCCGGCGTATACGGAACCGATGTTGGGTGTGATGAGGGAGATCTTGCTACCGGACGCAGCATCGATGAGGGGTGAAGACGACTTCTTTTCCGTGGCGAGGACGATTCCGTTGGTAGCTGAAAGGGCAGAGTCAGAATTGTAGGTCGATGTGAGTAGTGCGGCGATGGAGCGAACCTTTGATGCCTAGGGCAGTGACACCTTGGTTGACGGCGTTGAGGGCATATTCTGGGTTGACATCAGCTGTGTTTCAAAGCATACATAGCTCCAATAGGCATACCAATCTGTACCAGCTTTCCGCTAAGTCAAATGTCAGCACAGCTCCCGCGCATGTGATTGATGGATGAATGAATTGCGTACCTGGGCGAGAAGGTGGTGAGCGAGAACGAGTAGCGGTCCGCCATGTTGACGGATGTCTAGGATGTGGAGGTGACTGAAACGAGGTGGGTGCAGTTTCGAGCAGAAGAGGAGCAGGGAAGAGATGGAGACGGAATCTATCACAAGCTGAAAAGACACAGTAAAGACGAGCAGGTGGTTGCTATGTTCCTTCCTTCACCTTCACTTGGCCGCTGCTGTAGAGGCGGCGCTCCATCCAGTGACGCGCGACAATAACGTCCGAGCTCCGACGAATGCCAAGCCTAACCTCCGTCTGCTGTTGCTTCAATTGAGGGCAAGAAGTGCCAAGCACAAGAAGCTGCAGCCTTCACTCTTCCATCTTCTTCCGCTTGCATCACGTTTTCCTTGAATTCTGAACAGTCCCCGTCAGCTCAGGCATTGGCAAGCATAGAAACACCAGGTGGCCTCTTCGATCTGGCCTCTCATACATGACCATGGTCGTTGGCACTTCTGTCTGTTCCGACCTTGATATAAGCTGAGCTTGCAATCTCGTCACCATGGCTGCATCCTTTTCATCCTCGGTCGACCCTCCAGCCTGGAGTTGGCCAGAGGATCTGCCTGGCGCATGGACTGCAGACTCTCATGATTCCGCTCAACCGAAGACTGAACCTGCCGACACTTCGTATCCTTACCAGCGTCATTCATCTACACCACAGTCCTCGGAGGTGCCTCCATCTCAGTCTGCTAATCCCCCGCCGCCGCATTCCTCAGGTTCTGCCCATGAAGAGCGATCCCAGCAACAGCAGCGCGAACGCTTCTACCGTCCTCGTACTTGCAGAATCTGTCTAGAAACAGTCCTGCCTACATTCCATCCACCCTCCGAGACAGTGCCAAACTTCTTACGGCCTTCGCCGACTGTCACTTACGAGAGTGAAGATGGTGGTCGTCTACTTCGCCCATGTTCATGCAAGGGCAGTCAGAAATATGTCCATGAGGACTGTCTACAAGCATGGCGTATGCAGGATCCTCTGACTAAGCGCAATTATTGGCAATGCCCTACCTGTAGGTACAAATATCGTCTGGAGCGCATGGATTGGAGTCGCTGGATCAGCAGTACTGGTTTGTACCCTCTGTCTACTTTCATTCTGCTCTGTCCTGCTAACTCCCTACAGCCTCCCAAATCCTTCTTACCCTTGCCATCTTCATCACTGTCTCTTTTGTTCTAGGATATGTCGCCGATCCCATCATAAACCTCTACCTTGATCCCTATGACACCATCGCTTATGGCTCCCAGCCTCTACTTGATCCAGATGAGCCTGTAGGCTGGGCTGAACATTTCATGAAAGGACTAGCAAGTCTGGGTCTGCTCGGCTTTGCCAAGTTTCTGTTTACTTTGAGCCCTCTTCAGTGGTTTAACATGCGTGGCTCTGGTTTGATGGGAGGTACCAGAGCTACTGGCCGAGACAGAATGGCCCAGATCAGCTGGATCGCTGTAGTTGTTGGTATCCTGACCTTTGTCTGGGTATGTCCACCGTCGCTCGGTCTGTTCACTGCACTTACTGACACAACTCAAGGCTGTATGGAAAGGTGTGAGAGCCTGGAGTCGTCGCGTCCTTGCTTCTGCATCAGAACGTGTCGCAGATGTTCCCGGCGCAGAAGACGACGACGATGAAGATTGAAACAACCTCCACCCATCCACCCTACCCATCGCATGTTCTTAAGTTGCCATTGCCTTTCGCCCTGTGGCATGTCAATTAGTCATATTGCGAAGAACAAACGCCCTATGAGCTATTATGCCAACCGATTCGAGCGTCTTGTTCATTTCGGGGGGAGGCTCTTGGGCATTGCCAGCTCGTTTAAAAGGTAGCCAATCTGCCGTCGGCAACGAATTTCCATAGCGGAATGGCTTCACGAGAATGGTACATTTCAATCATTCATTGTACTGGTTTGTAGAACCCTCCAATACAAATCCATTATCATCGCAATCTGTTTTTGTCATTACCACTTCTCAAAAGTGCTTGCGTCAAACCAGACTGCAAAACGACGATACAAAAGTGACAGGCAATCGCACAGCGCGCTCGCTGAGATAGCCCCTAGTTTCTGTCCATGTATGCCCACCTAGCTCTTGAGCTAGCCTTGTCTCCTGCTTTGCCAATCGCTCTTTCCTCAATCCGTCACTTCATTCTTTCTCCCCTTCGTGTCACTCTCATTCTTTGAGCCTTGATCGATAAAAAAAATGTTTCTTTGTCTGCCTGTACACCAGCCATCATCTAGACAACCTCAGAACATCTCAACTTCTACCATACACCGTTCAGTAGCAAACAAGGAACAAAGAATCATCCACCACCTCAGAACTTCTCAGCCTTTACTATACCTTTCCCAACACCAAAGAAAATCATAGACAATTACACCTTCGAAGGGCGAAAAGGATGCCACAACCAGTAGTATCGCCAACAAATTCGCGCAGACGAACGATCTCATCCTCAAAACCTCCTACCAGCGCAAGCGCAAGTGCAAGCTCAACCTCGCTATCACAAAGCGTGCGCAGCAAAGCAGATTCATTTTCCACTATACAAAGCGATCCATTCATGCACGCGGAAGATTTATCGGAACAAGAAAAGTACATTCCTTCTTACTACTTAAGTGATTCTCCTTTGCCATCGCCTACATTACTTGATACTGGAAAAGGTGATGGCGAGGAGGGTCAAGAGATACCTTCTACTGATATCTCAGCTTCTGTGTCTGGAACAAAGGATTGTCCATCTCCGAGCAAACTCCTCCGTCTGATTAGAGAGTCTTGCTTTGAGGAACCTTTGCAGAAATGTCTTTTCGCTATGGTGAGGATGATTGTGTATGTCTCGGCAAAGCTTTTTCCTACTTCGCATGTTCTGCGTGAGGATGTCGCTAGGGATGTCAAGGGTATACTGTCCGATATGTCCGACTTCCTTGACAAGGTTTCTCAGAAGGTGGAGCAGAGGATCAGTGCAGCTGTCGAGGCAGAAGCCAAGTTACCGCAGCAGCAAGGGTTGGTGAAGCTGGCGTTTGAGGAGGTTGCCAAGTGGGTTGAGCTTGTCGAGTAGGTCTTCTTTCATACCTACGATGAACGCGAAAACTGATGGTTTCTTCAGTGCACTGCATGATGCCACAGGCCATGAAGAGCATGTCTTCCGTCAATTGGCCTCCCTGTACGAATCATCCGTATACACGCCATTCCTGCAACTCCACCGTCTGGAACCAGAGCACAACATGTACACCCTGGACTCCTACCTCCAAGGCATCTTCATCCGTCTGCGTCGAATCTCACACTCCGCAGCCTACGCCGACACTCTGGTCTGTCACGTCGAAGAATCCTTCAACGCAACAATGACGCCAGTAGTCACACAGGACCCCTCTTCCAAAGGCCATTCGACGTCCAAGTCGGTCCCGCTTGTCGCGGCTCGAAAACCTCGTTTGCGAGAAAACACTCTTTGACTGGTGACAATCTGTCAGAGAAGTTGTCTTCTTCCATTTCGTGGTCGAGGTCGTCGTCATCGGGAACGTTGTTGTCGTGGTCCATCTCTTCCATTTCTTCCTCGCTGTCCTCGGCTCTGGTGACACAGAGTACCTTGGCTTTCATGATGAGAGTTTTGGTATCCATCTGGGAAGGATGGGTTAGTGTTGCAATGTCTGAGAAGGGAAGGAGATGACCTTACGTTTTCGCCTTTCTCGTCGCCTTTCTTGAAGAGTGCTGGGCATGTTATACATTTGATGTCCCTGGGAGACTCCTCGTCATTTTCTTGCCCGTCGACGATGTTCTCCATCATAGCCGCATCGAAGCTCAGACTTCCAGCCTCGGGGGCATCAGGGAAAACGCATTGATAGACAGCGAATTGAGAGCTGAATGTGCGGGACAGTGAGACAGCATGCTCAATGACAGTACGTAAAGTACGCGATTGAGTGTCTGAAATGACGGCGCCGGTCAAATCGGACATTGCATCACAGATTTCACCAGCGAGCTGCCATTGAGCTTTCTTGTTAGCGGCCTCAATGTGCTTCTTCAGACTGCCGTCTGCACGTTGCAGGTACTCGGCAGTTTGCACACGCCATTCGCTGAACTGCGACGTTGATGCTAGATTGTTATATATCAGTATGCGATCCCTCAAATAGTGTATCGATCGACTCACATCTCAGTGTGTGTACAGCGAGTTCCAGTCCTTGCAAATCTTCGGGTAGTCCGAAGAAATGTGGTTTGAATACACGCATGAGCATGTACATGACTGTCGCTTGAAGTGCATACACCTTTGTGCTCGCATCAAACTCCGTGTACAATTCTCGTAGTAGAACAGGACCTTGAAGTGCCTTGACACCCTTGAATCTGCTTTGAATCTGCGTCGAATCTGTCAAATTTGTCAGTAAACCTAACGTTCATCAAAAAAAAGAAGAAGCACCTCCGACTTTTTTGAAGAATACATACCAATCTTGACACCCCTAAACGTATTGATAACCCAATTCTGCACCAAATGATTCAACCTGCCCATACTCTCCCCAACCTCCTGATCACCAACCGCACACCTCTTGACCGTGTTGGCCGCAAGCCTCTGCTTCAGCAACAACATCTGACCCCTCAAAGTCTCCACCTGGGCCACAGCAGCCTTGACCCTTTCATCGGCAGCTTGCGCCTCTCTCTCGGCTTGCAAGCGTTTCTCGGCCGCTTGAGCGGTTTCCACCGCGCCTTCCAGTACTTTCAGACGCGAGGTCAGAATCTCGTTTTCGTTGGCTACGATGACCAGTCTGCGTTCGTATTCCGCTCTTTGGACTTCATCTCTGGTGGAGAGTTTTTTGGTCAACGTGGTGGTTTTCGCTTCGAGGTGGGTGACTTGTGATTGCAGGGTTTGCCGCAGCAGGAGTTCGTCGTCGAGTTGGGATTGCAGTGTCGAACGTAGGACAAGTTCGTCGTCGAGTTGTTTTCGGAGGAGGTTTGCTTTTTCCTCGGATTCCTTTGCGAGACGACGGTGGGATTCGGTTTCTGAGGTCAATTTGTTGATGAGACGAGTTTCTTGGTTCAGACGTTGTTCTAGGGTGGCTTCGAGGCCGGAGAGGGACATTGTTCTGTCATGGTGTTGACGGGATTTTGATTTCTGGGATGAGGAGGAAGGACGAGATGATGTTGTTGTCGATTGGGAACGGCATATTACTGTTTGGGGTGCTGAGGTTTGTGTATTCCAAATGTCGATTTGGATTGATGGAGTGGGACCGAATTGTTCGAAGCGGTTTACTAGGGTTGAGACTCTGCGGTGGCAGGCTGGTCTCTTGGCCGTTGACATGGTTGTGGAGTACAAGTCAGAGGCAGGGAGGAAGAGGAAAAGAGTGCAAAGGAGGAGGATGTCCAGGGAAAAGGGGGTAAGAAAGAACCGTCGAGAGAAAGGTTACCTCGAAGGTATAGATTAACAGGACTATCGTGTTCTAATATTTCTGGATTGAATGAAAGGAGGCGGCGCAATGGGGTCACAAGAAACATAGCTCACATCAGGCGAAATACATCGAGTATCCCAGACGTCCTAAATCTGTAAACAATCGGATGCACTGCACCCACACGAGCGACACAAAGAAACGGACACATAGAATACACACAAGACATGAGGCAGACCGTAGCGATGCCCTGGCAGGCCTTACCAAGATGCCAAAGACGTCATCCAAATAGCTGGAGAGCGAAATTGGACTCCGTGTCTTGTTTCGAAGGGTTGGAAGTGGTCCCTTAAGATAGTATCATCTCGAAGCACATCTCAAACAAACCGGTGGAAGTTCTTTTTTGAATGGTGGTCGTTGTGGTGGTCGGTGCATTTGAGACATCCGGATCGGCGGCCTGGAAAAGAGAAGCCTTATGGAACAAAAACACATGTTGGTCATGTGGATGACATGGATGTTTGGTAACAACATGCACGCCTTATCGTTGCACAGCAGCTGAAGAGATGCTGTTGCCTGTCCGCGTCGAAAAGTTGCTTGCGTCTCTCGTGCGAGAAACATGGTGTTAGCATCTCCTATGTGCCCAGCTGCAATAAACAATAAAATCCCGATGTCGAGGCTCAAAACGTAGAATGATCGGCTCTGAACTTGTCCGAAAAAAGCCAAGCTCTTTTGGGACACGGGGGTGTTCCTGTCTGACGATGAACCTTTCTTGAAACCACCATACAATTGATGAGTTTCGGAGTCGGATTGAGGGGGCGTTGGTCTGCTTTATGCGACGGGATTACTACTGCGCTGCACATCTCTTACTGTACCTGTACACGCTGTTTGATGAAGCCTCGGGTGTCTGCAGAAGCGACCATCAGCCAAACTCAAAAGAGAGACAAGCCTTTTTCTCACGTTTGCCGTGCCTCGTCGCATATCAGTCGAATTCGAAGGTTGATGAAGCGCTTCGGCTTCTTGCAGGCTTATTGCGCGAGGCTAGAGAATATGTGGATTCTTTCTTCTCTTTCCTCCTCCTTGTCGGTATCTCACCTGAATTGAAACTGATTCTCTTCAAATCACCATTCTTTCTAATCTTTATTGTCGTTGTTCGGGTTTACAAAACCGACTTCAAGCTTTACAGCTTGGAACACTCTGACTTTCCGTTGCACCGGCAGGTTTTATGACCTCATTCTACTCGGGTGTTCTACCTTTCGTCGTCAAGTATCTGGTCGATATCAAAGACCACCAACAGTTGTAGTCATTTAATCATGGCTGGTCCTAATGTCGTGAGCTTTGCGCCGGCGGTGAGCAATGGCAACGCCTCTAGCCAAGGCATTGATGTCCCCGCCGTATCGGCAGACAAATTGATTGTCGGCATTGACTTTGGAACCACATACTCGGGGTGAGAAGAGTCAATGGATTACTTATGTAGAGAAAGACAAAGACTAACATGTATACAGTGTAGCAGCAGCTTACAGCGCCAATCCGGACGACATCGAGATTATCAAAACGTACGGCACGTAGCATACCGGAACCGAGCATACTATCTGACTGTGCAATAGATGGCCAGGAGGCAATGGAATCACCTCAGACAAAGTACCGACCGAGATCGCATACGAGACGGCAGAATTGGCACCCAATGCCAACAATGGAATCACACCCGAGCAAGGAGGAGCAAAAGCCACTGTACAAAAGATCAAATGGGGCTTCCAATTCAAGCCCGAAGAGCCTCGATTACGATGTATCAAATTGTTCCTGGATCGCAACCAGAAGCTGCCACACTTTGTGTCTCCATTAGAGACCGCCGCACATCTACGAAGCTGCGATAGAACGGTCATGGACGCTGTCTCGGATTACCTTGGCCAGTTGTACGCACACACCATGGAAACCCTCACACGTCGCTATGGAGAGACATTCATGTCTATGACAAGGGTCGAATTCGTCCTCACCGTCCCCGCTGTCTGGTCAGACTCGGCAAAGAACGCAACACTACAAGCGGCAGAAAGAGCTGGAATGGGGAAGAAACACGAATTGAGGTTGATCAGTGAACCTGAAGCTGCCATGCTGCACGCTCTCAAGACGGTACAACAGCAAAATCTCAAGGTTGGCGACAACTTTGTCATTTGCGATGCAGGTGGAGGTACCGTCGATCTGATCGCGTACAAAATCACCCAAGTCTCACCTCTGAGAGTTGAGGAGTCAGCTGTGGGTACTGGTGGTCTCTGCGGTTCTGCTTTCTTGAATTACCGCTTTGAAGATCATGTCAGGGAGAGACTAGGCGCGGAGAGATATCTTCACATGCGTAACAGGAAACCGAAGACCTGGATGATGGGACTCAAGTATTTTGAGGAGTTCGTGAAGCGCAACTACAACGATGAAGACATGTCCGAGGTCAATGTACCGTTCCCTGGTCTGCCAGACGACGACGATGCTGGTATCGAGAGTGGCTTCATGATCATGACGGCTGAACAAGTCAGGGACATCTTCGATCCCGTTATTGACGAGGTCATCAAATTGCTGCAGGGCCAGATCGATGACATTAGAGCCAAGTCGGATACTGTCTCTGGAATAATTCTGGTCGGAGGATTTGGTCAATCAAATCACCTGTACAAGCGACTGAAGCAGCATTTCAACACTCCTTCCTCGCAGCAATTACCAGCATATTCGGAGAAGCCAGAACAAGTGGAGCACGATGAGTATCCGACTGTCGAAGTTATTCAACCTCTGTATGCCTGGACAGCAGTTGTACGAGGTGCTGTCATTCGTGGTCTTGACGACAGCATGGTCTTGAGCCGTCGCAGTAGATTACATTATGGAACCAGTTATGCCACGGTATACGACGAAACGAAACACCACGTCGAAGAACGATACTGGAGTCCGCTTTGGGAACGCTGGATGGTATCTGACCGAATGCAATGGCACATTGCCAAGGTATGTTCTCCCACGATCTTCACGAGTAATGCGCAAGAAGAAAAGACTAACGCAGCAAAAAAAAACAGGGAACGGCAATATCTCCAGACACTCCCATCTCCTTCCACTACACCCGCAACTTCCGCCCCGGTCAATCTCTAGTAGTCGAAGACGAGTTAATCGCTTGCGGCGGCGACGCAGCGCCCGAAGCACGCACAAAAACGCTATCAACAGTCTGCACCCTCAAAACAGATTTGGCCAGTGTACCGAGGGAGCTATTCACAAGGTTGACGACAAGCAAAGGGGTAGTTTTTGATAATCTGGACTTTGAGCTACAGATGAAGATTGAGAGTGCGGATCTGGTGTTTGAGCTGAGGGTCAATGGAGTGCAGTATGGAAGTGTACAAGCGGAGTTCCATTGATGTGTTGGGGACAAAAACTTGC
This sequence comes from Dothideomycetes sp. NU30, assembly GCA_026013035.2. Lineage (NCBI taxonomy): Eukaryota > Fungi > Ascomycota > Dothideomycetes > Dothideomycetes sp. NU30. The sequence goes on from BSBH01000040.1 coordinate 194,120, forward strand.
TTATAGTGTCCTTTTCATTCGTTCAGTTTCTCTAGTATCATTAATGTGTGATGAATCTTCCTTTTTTTTTTTGGAAACGCATCTTGACTGCATAAAACGCCTGAGCACCTTGCTAAAATGATGATAGAAATGATGATAGAAAAAAAGCTGCAATACCAGCCAGCAACAAACCGTAAAGTAGGAAACCGAGCAGCGAAGGATAGGAAGCATGATCAAATCAAGCTCCAACATCAATCATTCTTCCCAGAGCTTCAGCAACATCGATGCCCGTACCAATCTGCTCAATCGCGTCCTGAGCCTTTGGCACACCAATCAGTGCAATGCCTCTGGGCACCACAACATCTGTAACGTCGAAGCAGCCAAAGGCGATCACCTTCTTAATAGTAGGGCAGGTCTTGAAAATGCCAGCAATCACTGAAGTGTCGACTTGACTACAGAAGCTTAGGTTGATGCTCTCGAGATTTGGGTAGGTTGCATCACCGCCGAAGACATCAAGGAATGAAGAGAGGCTGATGTGACGGCAAGAGGCAATCTCGAGCGAGCGTAGATTGGAGCCGGAGTGGGCCATCAAGGCTTTGAAACCATTTGAGGCAAGACCAATTGCCTCCTCTGGACCAGTAGGATTGTTGTTGTCCACATCGCGAGTTGAGCTGAAGTCGGCGAAGTTCAGGGCAGGATTCTTCCAGTTTGTGAAGAGGTTGGTATACGCGGCATCGGTGGCAACATCGTTGCTTTGCAGACGGAACTTGGACAGTTTGTCACAAGATTCTTTGATCGTGGCAAGTACATTATCGTCAATGTCGAGAAAGTCTTCGAATGACAAAGTACGCAGGTTGGAGCCCACAGCCTTGATCAGTCCTTCGAGAGCAGAGCACTCGACCTGCGCAGACATTTGCAGAGACAGATGCTCGAGCCCAGTGAGCTTGGAGATCTCAGGAATGGATTCTGGACCGATTTGACGACACAACTTCAGCTTCAGGCGTCTGAGATTGGTACAGTTCTTGACCAGTTCGCGAACAGCATCATCGTCGAATGATGCATCGAGCCAGGACAGCTTTAGTGTACGGAGCTGTTTGCCATAGCGTTGGAAGAGCTTGTGGAACATGTCGTTAGACATGAGATTGGAGGCGTAGAACTGAATGTAGTCGACGTTGTCACACTTCTCAATCATGTAGGCGACGGCTTCGTCCTTGAGCTGGCAGGCGTTGCGAACGAGAATCTTCTGGATACCAGGAGCGACGGCGAAAATGCCCATGTAGTCTTCAACTTCGAGATAAGCTGCATCGTGAATGCAGACAGAGTCTGAGTCGGGTCTGACAAACAGCTTGAGAGTCTTTGGGTTGAGTACTCGCTTTTTGGCAAATATCTCGGCGAGACGCAGCATGACTGGTTCTGGAAGTTCGCCCAACTCTTCCACATCGTCATGGAACTGAGCCACCTTCTCGATACAGAGCTGCTGCAATGTTTTTGATCCTCCCATAGCAATTCCGTTCAGACGTTCGCTCTCGTTCTGACGACGCTTCTTGCCTGGTGCCTTGCGGGTAGTCTTCTTTGCCGCAGCAGCGTCTCCTTCCTTGCTGAGTTCCTTGCCACAAGGACTGCAAACCAATCCGCCCTCGGGACCTGTCTTTGAGTATGGCGTGACGGTGAAGCGTTTGCTGCATAGCTCGCAATTGTCAAATTGGCCAGGAAGAGGACGAGCTTTCGAGTACATTTCCTTGGCGAGGCTATCGTCGTAGTCATCATCATCGTCACTGTCGTCCCTCTTCTTCTTCTTCTTGTTGCTGTTTTTCTTTCCTCCCTTGGATTTCTTGATCTTTTCGATGGCGGCGTGTTCGTTGGCCTTGCGTTTTCGAGTGTTCTCGACAGCGGCGTCGGCAGCAGCTACAGCGGCAGCAGCGGTAGCTTCGTCGAGACCTTCGGAGGGTTGGAGATTAGAGGAACCTTCTCCAGCATTTTCCTGCTGAGCAGCTTCTCGCACGCGACGTTCGTGCTCATCTCGAATCTGGGCGGCGGAGATGTTATTTGCGGCAAGAAAGTCAGTCAAGGCCGACTGTCTGGGAAGTGTAAGTTGTACGTAGCACAGAATTTTGGATGTGGTAACTCACGGGCCGCGAATGCGGTTGCCATTACGTCTTCCAGACATCGTGAATGTCGTCGCAATGGATTGGTGAAGAAACAGAGAACCCTTGGTAGATCAATTGTAGGGTGGCGGCGGGGGTAAGACAGGCAGAAGTCGGCGATAAGATAAGGTAAGCGCGTAGGAAAGACGCAGGTAATCACGTGCCATGGTTTAGTCAGGTAGTAATTACGGGATGGTCAACATTCACCAGGATTCTCATCAGTACACACAAGTTATCAAGATGGACTATAGATCTACATAAAGACTAAGCCAAGTATGGAGAGATCCACTGAGAGGCCCCACCGAGAGCGTCTATATCAGGCTCTCAATGGCTCCCACTTCGATGGTATAGATTCTCATGATCAGGCATAGATCGAATCATGACGGTTGTGTTTACTGGGGATAGATCCACTGAGAGCCCCCACCGAGAGCGTCTATATCAGGCTCTCAATGGCTCCTACTTCGGTGGTATAGATTCTCATGATCAGGCATAGATCGAATTATAACAGTTATGTTTGCTGGGGATAGATCCCTCGTGAATATCGAACCTTACGTGCTGTCACCCCGTGTCCATCAAGCTTGTGAAGAATAATTACGCGTGGGCTCAAGTGTAAGTGGAAACCTGATCGAAATTGGATTGAAGGGTGTCGCTGGAAACCGCTCTTACCATAAAAGTTCAACTCAGTCGCTTCCATTTCTCCACGTCAGCAATTCAGAACAGCGGTATTATCATATTAACATCTGTTTTTGCTTAGACATTATCTCTCTTATCTCATCTATCAGTATGCAGTCTCAACCTCTAGAGACCATCGCCGAGTCGTCCAGTCAAGTGTTGAATCTTCCCACCAGATCAGACTCCGCCAATGCTGTCGAGAGCAATAGTCGTCGTAGCCATCGCAGTACTCAGACTGTCGTTCACAACACAAACATCGGCCTGACCAATGATCCTTACGCGTTCCATCCCATCACCAAACGTCGCAGTCGTCAGAGAAATTCAAGGTCGCATGAATCCTTTCTATCAGTTTATGTCGACGAAGAGTACTACAGACAAAACCCGGCGTACGGCTTACGGAAAGATCATCCAATTTGGGGTATTGCAAGTCCTCTTCCACATGTTGCCGAAAGATCAGAAGAAAGAGCGGAACAGAAGGAGACAGAAGAAGGCTACGATGAAGAATCCATTCTCGATATTCAGTCCCAAGCAACACCACCTCCACCACTCTCAAACCACTGGAGCCAGTTCAGACTTCGTCACAGAGAGGTATTTGCTGAAACTCTGGCCGTTACTGTGCAATTGACACTTGGATTTTGTGCGAACCTTTCTCACTACTTCGGCACAGAGACGACTTCACAAAACCCGTTGATCGTCTGGGCATTCGCCACAATGGCGGCAATACACATTGCAGGTGGTATCTCTGGAGCACATCTAAACCCAGTGATCACCATTGTTCTGTGTGTGTTCCGAGGATTTCCCATGCGCAAATTGATACCATACATTCTTGCCCAATTTTCCGGTGCCATGGTAGCCACTTACCTGGCTTACTGTCTCTTTCGTCCTCACTTTCACCTCATGACTCCGACCTTTGACATTACAGGTGCTTTCATCACTAAGCTCTCTGGACCCATGACACTTTCGACTGGTTTCCTTATCGACTTCACCGCCACGGCAATCTTGGTGACTTTTCTACTTGCACTTGGTGACGATTCCAATGCTCCACCTCCAATGGGCTTGAGCGGTCCTCTCGTTGCGTTCTTTGTCATTGCCATCGTCGAAGCTTTTTCTCTCAACACAGGCGTTGCCTTGAACCCAGCCAGAGATCTCGGCCCAAGAATCGTCCTCTGGTTTCTCAATGGAGTTGGCAAATTCCCACACGCGAATGGTATCGACCTTTTTGCGGACTTCTAGTGGTTTATTGGTCCCATACTGGCTTCTATCGCGGGTGGTCTTTTTGGAGGCTTGCTGTACGATGTGCTCATCTTTACTGGCTCGGAAAGCCCTGTCAATTTTCAAAGACGGGCATGGCGTCACAATGTCATGGAATGGGTCAAGAAAAAGATGGCCGCTTACAAGCAGAAGAAGAGAGAGGCGAGAAATGGGTTGATGGTGAATCCAAGGTCGGCGGTCTAGATACTGCTTTGTGTAGGTACCTAGGCTTGAATGATCTATCATTTTTCCTACTTTTCAAGTGGATGCGCGAACATTTTTTCTCTGCCATAATGATATTTGAGAGGCATGTTTTTTCGTCGTCGGTGTAAGGTTCGTACCTTTTCCAGTCTTGTTCTCTGATTGCAAAATGGAACTTTAAAGATAAAAATCAACGGTTTGTGGTCACTTGGTATGTTCTGTAATCGGACGATCAGGAGCGGAAAGATTCCATATACTTGACATGTTCGCAAGACCCACACTATGAAATGCTGTCCTAAGCCAGACACTGGATTTGGAAGAGAGACCTGGAGCGTGATGGTAGAAGCAAAAGCAAAAACAAAAGCAGAAGCAAAAGCAAGAATCAAGACCTCTTGGTCACTTGATATGGTTTGTCATTGAAAGGTTGGGAGGTCGGAAAGTTACATGCTCAGGCACACTGAGACGTTAGTAGTATTCCGTGTCGAGCTTCCCTCTTCACTTTCCTGAAGCATCATAGAGACGATGAAATTCATCAAAGATCTCTGAATAGAAGACAAGATGTGGAGGTAGATCAAACATGTACAAAAGCACCGAGACGTGGGATCGAAGGGCCAATGAGAGCCGCAAGATAAAAATGTCGGGCTCTCCACGGACCCCACTATCCAGTTGTTGCTATCGTACATAGGTAGGTCGATTTGATGACAGTCGTGTTTGTCGAACGTTTGAAGCTTCTATTGCCACGTGAGTGATTCTAGAAATCGTGTCTAGGTACCGAAGTGATATGCAAACATCAGCCTTCTCACGAGTTAGTGACAGGCGGCCCAAAGGCTGATAGAAGATCATCTTCGACGTTGTCACTTCTGAACCTTAGGTGTTGAGGATACTTTTCACGTGCATTTGTTAGATGACTTGGCGGTGACAAGTGTATTCGGCGACTCCGGATGTTTTTGAATCCTCGCGTATGCATTCTCCTATCGATTTCTGTTCTTGGTCCAGGTTCTCCGTATCTCCTCGATCAATAGTGTTACATTTCTCGATTGGCAGGAAGAAGAGGAAAGCCAACGTGCGTTCTAACCTAGGTTCGATAAACATGCAGCGAGGCTAAGCAAAAAGAGACACTTACTACGAGCGCCTCCTGGCGGCTCCATGGTCATGGTCTGCGGACGTTGAGAAGTCGTGATTTCCCAAGGAATCCAGCCTTTCCGCCACGAACTTGGCACCGCCGCCATGCGTTCGATTGCGGAGGGGTTCCGCCATGCCATACCTCTTCGTCTGCTGTTTCGCTAGCAGTTCAAACATCCTGGCTGAGGCTGACTCCAACCGTTTGAAATGCGATTTGAAAAACATCCATGTTCCAAGACTGGCGCTGCTTGGCCTTTTGCTTGGCCTTTCATCCGAATGACTGGGCATGGTCAGGAGAGTCGTCTGATACGATGGACAATCTGATAGAGTTTCAATAACAAGGCAAACGATTTTAACGTCGGCTGCGCTTGAGGATCTGGGATGCAGAGTAATCGCTGTCCGTGCATGGGATATGGGCAACGTGGAATAAGTCTGGGGTGTTGATCTGGGGTATGGGGTATGGGGCATGGGGTAGCGAATCTCCTTGGACTACAGCCTCTTCCTGAGCTGAAGGTATAAGATAAGGATGCCCCAGTCCTTTCATGTTGTGTCTTTTGTGTTGACAACGTTGATCGATAAGTCGTTCTCTTCTACTCTTCAGCCCTCTCATTCCCACCAGCAAGATGGAGAAGATTGTCGTCACAAACGATGAGAAAGTCGGCGGTGTCGAGCTGCTCGAGACTGTCTCAAGCAACTCATCTGAGAACCTTCCCATCTTCGACGAGAAGGCTACGAAGCGTCTCGTGAGAAAGGTGGATGCCAGACTCCTTCCATTCCTAGCTTTGCTATACCTGCTATCATTCCTCGATCGCACGAACATTGGAAATGCTCGTCTTGCAGGACTTGAAAAGTCTCTGCACATGGAGGGACTGGATTACAATGTTGCCCTGGCGATATTCTTCCCATTCTACGTCTTGGCAGAAGTCCCATCCAACATCATGATGAAGAAGACTCGTCCTTCGTTCTGGATCGCTTTCATCATGGTGTTATGGGGTATCTGCTGCACTTTGATGGGACTTGTCAAGAGCTACCATGGTCTGCTTGCTGCTCGTGCTGCTCTTGGTATTGCTGAAGGTGGTCTCTTCCCTGGGTAAATTTCTCTAAAATCACTCAGTATTCTCAAAAAATGCTAATTCTTTAGTGTTACTTTTTATATTACCATGTGGTATCGTCGCCACGAGTGCGGTCTCCGCCTTGCAATCTTCTTTTCAGCTGCTACCTGTGCTGGGGCGTTCGGAGGACTCCTTGCTCGTGGTATCGTTGAGATGGAGGGTGTCGGCGGACTTGACGGCTGGGCCTGGATCTTCATACTCGAAGGACTTATCACCCTTGTAGTCGCTGGCGTAGCGTTCTTCTACCTCAGCGACTATCCTGCTACCGCGAAATTCCTTGCTGAGGACGAGAAGAAGGAGATTGCTCGTCGTCTTGAGGAAGATCGTAGCTCTCTTGCCGACGAGTTCGGTATGCAATACTTTTGGGATGCCGTTAAGGATTGGAAGATCTGGGTTCACATGCTCATTACCATTGGGTAAGTTTCTCCGATCACGTCCTGACATCGTCGTCATCGTCGTCATCATTAAAATCTGACAAATTTTACAGTATCTACACTCCTCTGTACAGCTTCTCCTTGTTCCTTCCCACAATCATCAAGACCTTGGGCTACACGAATGAACACGGTATGTTCAAGATATACCTTCTTGCTCTTGAGATCATGCTGATTGTTGCTAGCTCAATTGATGTCTGTCCCACCATACATCGTTGCTTGCTTCTGCTGCATTACAGGAGGCTACCTCGCCGACCGTTTCCGCACCCGCGGTGTCTTCATGATCGGCTTCACTCTCACCGCCATCCTCGGTCTCATCATGCAAGTCGCATCCCAGAACCCTCACGTCAAGCTAGCCGGCACATTCTTCTTCGGCTGTGGTATCTATCCCAATGTCCCCCAGGGTGTCGCCTGGAACGGCAACAACATTGGCGGTTCCACAAAACGTGGTGTTGGTATCGCCATGCACGTTGGCTTCGGTAACCTTGGCGGTATCCTTGCTTCGTTCATCTACTTGAAGAAAGATTCACCAAAGTTTACCACTGGTCATTGTACTTTGATTGGCTTGTTGTCTATGAGTTGCGCTCTGCAGACATTCATGACAATTTACTTGAGGAGGGAGAACAAGAGGAGGGATGCTACGTTCAAGAAGCCTGAGCTGTACACGGCTGAGGAGAAGAATTTGGAGAGGGAGAAGGGTGATTATGCTTCTTTCTTCCGTTACACCGTTTAGATGTTGTCTAGGCTATCTAGAATAGCTCGGAATATCTACTTCAACCGAGTTGTTTCTTGTTCCACTTGCGTACCAAATTTTCACACTCTCTATCGCAAAAATACAGCTCGACTCCACTAAATGAACAGCCAGCATGCAGATCTTCATGGCCCCTCCACAAAGACTGTCATCTTCAAATTGTACTTCGGTAGAGACCGTTCTCGGTAAATACATCATCACTCTTTCCAACCATGATGGTCGCCAGCGGTCTCTTTCTGACGTGCTTCAAATGTTGTTGTGAGACATATCAAGTTGTGAGATGATTTCAAGCACTGCTCCTCCATGGAACCTGGCTTGTGAACATTTATACTCTTGTACACAACTAAATCTCCAGCGACCTTTTGGGTCGATTGCAAGAAGATAAATCGTGAGTCCTGAGGAGAGATTCAGTATTGCTTCTGGAGACGACAAACAGATATAGAAAAAAATCTCTAGGATCTGCTTGTCTGAGGCCCAGTAGCATGTTTTAACGCAATCGTTATGTTTGGTATTTCTTTGGCGCTGAGGTCAATCTTGTTGATTCCAGATCTTGCAGTATCAACCATGGTTTGAGACTCTTTGTAACGGTGAGTATGCATATAAGAGCAGTGCCATGGAGATATGAAGAGCGCTTATGCCGCACGGATGTTGTGTAGCAGAGTGACAATCACTATGTCGACTGTATCGTTGATATCTCCCACGAGAATGACAAACGTAAAGACGTCCTCACCTTTGGTGCTAACAAGTACATGGCCACTAGCGAAGGCAAAGACTGATCTTCTGGAACATAATAAATAGAGAAGCTCGAATTGAGAAACTACAAACTGTACATTATATCGTAAGGACTGTTTTTACATACAATAAAGACTCAAACAGACAAACCAAATCTTTCTCTTTGAGATTTCTTTCTCCCAAGGCTTCATACTTTAAGAGACAACGACAAACATACCAAGAGCGCAGGCGTTGTAGTCTTGGAACCAGCTGAACTCGACATCGTCCTTGGTGGTCATAGAGTAGACAACCTGCTTACCAGCCTGACAAGCACCGGCCTCAACGACAACAGCCTCGTTAGCAGCAGGCTTGAAAGAAGTGTGATGTCCACTAGCCATGTTGCTAACAGTGAAGGAAGCACCGGCAGAGCCAGTCAAATTGTAGCTGGATGTGACAAGGTCAGACTTGTTGGGGATACTGAAGTAGGTAGTACAGGTCTTTCCGGCATCGGAGGTAGGGATGTCAAAGAGGACAGTGGTGTTTGAGGCCTTGTCGACTTTGCCGAAGTATCCGTTTACGCCGTTGATTTCCAGGCGGTGGGGATATTCGTAGGAGCCGGCAACGAGGTTGAGAGGGCATTTGCCGGCGGGGGTGGAGGATGAGGGAGATGGGGCAGCAGAGGAGGACATTTGCTTGCTTGCGGAGGAAGACATCTGCTCGCTGGCAGGGGAGGACATCTGCATGCTTGCAGAGGTGGCAGGGATCATCTTCTCGATGGTAACAGTGCTGACGCTAGTCACTGTGACAGTAACCGCGGGTGGGGCTGCTGGGCAAGTAACACCAGCGACAGGCGAGGAAGTAGGAGGAGCAGGGGCAGGAGCTGATGAGGCAGGAGGAGCAAGAGCTGAAGAGGCGGGAGGAGCAGGACCTGAAGATGCAGATTGAGCAGGAGCCGATGATGCAGGAGCAACGGGAGTGGAAGACGCGGGAGCGGCAGGAATGGTAGTCTGAACCCAGATCTGCTTCGTGACGGTGCTCGTACAGGGCACAGTCAGAGTTGTCGCAGATGTGACAGTGATAGTCTTGGTCTTGTCGACGGTCACAACCGTGGGGGTCGGACAGACGATGACCGAATTGGTGATAACCTCGGTGGTGGTCCAAATCTGAGTGGTAGTGGTCTTGGGAGCGGCAGGAATGGTAGTCTGAACCCAGATCTGCTTCGTGACGGTGCTCGTGCAGGGCACAGTCAGAGTTGTCGCAGATGTGACAGTGATAGTCTTGGTCTTGTCGACAGTCACAACCGTGGGAGTCGGACAGACGATGATCGAGTCGGTGATAATTTCAGTTGTGGTCCAGACCTTAGTGGAAGTGGTCGTAGGGTGAATGACCGTTGTTGGTGTGACCAGAGTCAGAGAGCCGGAAGTGGAGATGCAAGAAACGCCACCAGGGTAGCTGTGAGCCGGGTTGCAGGCATAGGTAGTGGAAGAAGAAGAAGAAGAAGATTTGGCAGTCCAAGTTGCAGACGAAGACTTATCAGTCCAAGGTGCAGAGGATGACTTGTCAGTCCAAGTTGCAGAAGAAGACTTGTCAGTCCAGGTTGCAGAAGAGGACTTGGTAGTCCAGGTTGCAGAAGACGAAGGTGACCAAGTCGAAGAGGAAGAAGGAGTCCAAATTGAAGAAGAGGAGGAAGACCAGATTGAAGAAGAAGTGGACCAAGTGGACGAGGAAGAAGGAGTCCGAGTGGACGAAGAAGGAGTCCAAGTGGACGAAGAAGGGGTCCAAGTGGACGAGGAAGGAGTCCAGGTTGAGGATGAGGAAGGAGTCCAAGTTGAAGAAGACGAGGGAGTCCAGGTGGACGAAGACGAGGGAGTCCAAGTGGACGAGGAAGAATGAGTCCAAGTGGACGAAGAAGGGGTCCAAGTGGACGAAGAAGGGGTCCAAGTGGACGAAGAAGGGGTCCAAGTGGACGA
>BSBH01000041.1:0-192376 GCA_026013035.2 Dothideomycetes sp. NU30
AGGACGAGAGGTGAAGGACGAGAGGTGAAGGACGAGAGGTGAAGGACGAGAGGTGAAGGACGAGAGGTGAAGGACGAGAGGTGAAGGACGAAATGTGAGGGACCAAGATTTCGGGACGAAGCTTGATGAAGGATAAATACCGGATAGAGATGAAGAGTGCAGGAACATGAAGGAGTCAAGTATGCAGAGGACAAGGACGACATGTGCTTGCAGATGAACTGCATCTCATATCAGCTATCGTCTGACTCATCAGGTGTTTAACAGCACATATTGAAGGGCACAATGATTTAATCGAATGAAAAACACCTCTGATCTCGAGGAATAACATGTATGATTGAATTACTGTACAAAGTCTAGCAGTGCCGATTTCTGTAGAGTATAACACCATTGAATCAAGTATTCATGGTAACTTCTGCACCATTGTATACTTCGGATTTTGAGTGGTGACGGACCTTCTGCAAGCAAGGCATTAAAGTGGTATGAATGAACAAAGTAAAAAATTTCAAGAAAGCCAGTGGCCACCTCTAGTGACTGTGGCCATGGTCGTGATCGTGGTCATGGTCGTGGTCATGGTCGTTTGAGGAAGCGGCAGTGGGTGGAGCACAACAGCTCTTGCCATTGCAAGCATCACTGCAGTCGAGCAAGCATGCGTCAGCGGCAGACTTCAGGCTGTTTGCGTGGCTTGGTTGTTTGCCGATGATCTTTTGGGACGCGGTTCCATCAGTACCCTGGAAGTGAGAATCATCGGCGGCAGGGGCAGAGTGATCGTGCTCAGGGTCAAGGCAGAACTCGGGTTGGATGGTTGAAGAGTGGACACCGTACTCGTGAAGACAATCTCTGATGGCACGAGCAAGTTCCATGTATCTAGCCGAGCCTTCTCCCTTGAAGTCAAAGTCGACCTGGACGTGCAAGCTAGCAACAAGCTTGGTGTCACTAAGTTGCCAGACATGAAGATGATGGCAGCTGACAATGCCAGGAAGCTCCTCGATGTCCTCTTTGATGTCGTCAATACTAAGTCCAGGTGGCACAGCCTGGAGAAGAATGCGAGAAGCGGCCTGGCACAAAGGAATGGCGGATGCGAGAATGATGAGAGTAATGATGAGCGAGATGGCAGGATCCGCGTAGAAGCGCCAGGAATAATTGGTGAGCCAGATGAAAAGGGCAGATGCGATGACACCGACGTTGCCTAGAGCATCGCCCATGACATGGAGGAAGACACCACGCATGTTGAGATCGCCGTGCGAGTGAGCGTGGCCTCCGCCTCCGCTCTTGGACGTGTCCTTGGGCTGCCTGTGCTTGTGTGCATGGTGATCGATGGGCTTTGACTTTTGGATGCTACCGTAACCGTTTGCACCACCATTTCCGAGCAAGGGTTGAGCTGAAGTGTGTTCGGCTTCATGCCCGTGTTCGTCCTCGGCAGCAGATTCGTCGGCGCTTTCAGCAGAGTCAATATCTTGCAACCTTCCAGCATCGATGATAGAGCGGCGGAAAGACGAAGGGTTGACAGGCATGTCCTCGACGCTGGAGTGTGTCCTCGAACGTGAACGGCTGTGCTTGGATTTGGAATGGCGGTGGTTTGATGGCGAAGAGTGGTTCTCGTCGGTAGGTTCGGAGTTTGTTTTGTTGGTCTTGGGCCAGTTGGCGACTCTGCTTTGAGGCAGCACATCAGCGACATTTCCAGACTGGTCTGCGACTTGGGCATCCTCGTCTGCGACGGCACGGCCTTCTTCGGCGTGGTTCATGGCATCGGTACTGCCGTGCGAGTGGCCTCCAGCGCCATGGCTATGGCCATGGTCATGGAACAGGAAGAGACCGATGATATTGGAGGCGAGACCAAGGCATCCTACAATCAGGATAAGCTTAGGCTGAGTGACCTCTTGAGGCTCGACGAATCGCTGGATGGCTTCGAGGAAGATGGAGAGACACAAGGCGACGAGGAAAACTCCGTTGATAAGAGCTCCGAGAGTTTCGGCGCGTTGCCACTGAACAGCGTGTAAGTATGTGATGAGATGGGATGGCGACAGGCGCTGCCGAACGAGTGCTTACTCCGTATGTGTACATCTTGGACGTCGTCTTCTGGTTGGCAACTCTGACGGCCCACAGACCGACGCAGAGGGAGAGGACATCGTTGAGCTGCCATTTTGTCAGCCTCACACCAAAACAGTGCCATAGAGATATCTTTATGGCTCACCATGTGGAAGGCATCGGCGACCAGGGCGAGAGAGTGAACTGCATAGCCTGTTTTGCCGTTAGCAAGGTCGCAGAGCTCACGAGGCTTGCGCCAGCCTTGATTTCGACTGACCAGTGACAAGCTCGATGAGGAAGAAGACTGTGTCGATAGCCAGGAGGATGCTGATCCTCGTTGACTTGGAGAGGCCCATGGTGACGGCTTATGGTTTGGCGTGTCCAGGTGTGGTAGAGTCTGGCACTCAATGTACGATCAGGACCGAGCAATTACGAGATGGATGAATAATGACGGCAGGCAAACGCGGCGACGACACTGGACCACTCTACCACGCGTCGAATAGCGACCTCTGGAAGCCTGTCTTTTTTTTTCCTTCGTTTTTTTCCCCCTTTCTCTCTGGAAATACTATTGCGCAATCTAGCACAATTCTTCTTGCGCCATCACTCCTTGTATCACTAGTGCCTCTTCCTCTGTCTCCATGGGACCGCCTGATCTAACAATTACTCTGATTGTGTGAGCGGACCTCCATCACCGATAACGCTTTGAGCATGAATTCAGATTCTGGGGCAACGGTGAATGACGTCCAAGGGTCTATTCCTACAACAACAATCACTATTCATAGTAGTATACTGGAGAGTGCAGATAACGGCCGCAAGGTTGAACCAAAGTTTATAGTCATCAGACAACACCTACATATGAGATGTTGACTGCCAAGACATCCCACCCTGTGCCATCGTTCCCTTTCTTATCTCCATATCCGTTGGCACGCCTTCTGGTCCAGGACGATTTTGACATCTCGACATGCCATTCAGCATACGAGTATGTCGAATCATGGACAACAACAACACGGTTCGTGTAACACTAGCCACGATAACGGGATCTTCAAAAACGATTCTGATGAACCCGATGCCACCGAGCTAGGTCGATTGAATGTCCTACCAGCTCCGGCTTCTACGCAAGGCCTTGAGAACCCAGTAGATGAAACTGCCACTCAATCACGCATGGAATGGCGTTCAAATGTACGAAAATATTGGAAGAACTATATCCAGTTGCATGTCCCGCACGCAGCATGCAGAGATCATCTTGGTAGGTCTGCTTGATACGCTTTTTGGTTCAGATGCTATCCCAATGTTGCGGTCTAACCAATAATCAACTATTCCGATTCGTATCGTTAAAAACCAGATCTAACCTGGTCTTGACCGCTTTCTGACAACGTCCTTAGCAAACGAGAGAACCTTCTTGTCTTATCAGCGAACTTCGCTCGCGCTTTCCATGCTTGGAGTCGTCACGGCGCAGCTTTTCAGTCTTCAACACTCGCCAAATCCCAATCCTACGTTCGGCTATCATCGCTTGGGCCCAATTCTAGCGACCCTTTTCCAGGCGACCGCCATCATAGTCGTCTTGATAGGCGGTCATCGATTCTGGCGGCAACAAATGAATATGGCAAGAGGTATGGTCTGGGCAGGCGGATGGGAGATCTGGACCATCATGGTAGGCATGTTGATTGTGAGTTGGAGGACTTGATATCCATTCGCAGTTCTTCTGTCCACCATCGCTGACGCATGGCTCATCAGCTTCTTCTTCTAGTGTTTGGTCTCTTACTGGCCGCCGACATCAATGCGATTTAGTGTTTGGCCCCACTTTAGATGTACACAGAAATATCCGGCAACATGGCGGTTGCGTGATGTTCAATATGTACAGTGGTTCCTATCCTGGTAAAACGTCGACGCTGAGACACAGAACAACAACTCGGTACACATCAGATACACATCAGGCTCGGGTTCTCCCTCGGGCACGTGCATCAATTGCAGTCACGTATTTATGTGCACACACATACAGCAGCAATATGCGGCATATCTGCTCCGAGCACTCAATGATTTCTCGCTAACTGTTAGCGGCCCCAGAATTGATTGCCTGATTGGAGGCCGAGCATGAAGAACAATAACATCAAGACTCTCTTTCGATTTGACCAAGTAGCAGACTCTCGATCCGGTCTCACTTATACACGAAGTCAATGGCCATTTGCAGCAGAATACAGCTCAGACGATGTAATAGGTCTGCAGTACGCTGTTAGATGCAGCGGACAAGTTTACCGGCATCGTGTTTCGCATGGTGCCATGCGGGCGAGAATTTGTGCAGCGTACAACTGGTATACATAGTAGCAACCAGTGAGCACACGCAGACCGCTCGTACAGTTTACGTTGGTAGCCACCGTAGCCACTAAATATGAATTTTCTTTTCCACCTTCTTGTCCTGGCTGGATTCAAGAATCCTACGCGGGAGCATTCATTGTTCTGCCTGGCGAGCCGAGGACATTCAAATTTCCTTGTCACTTTGCTCGCGCCCAACGAACGGCCTCGATGGATGATTTCAATCTAAACTCAAGTGATGGCGCGGGTACCGATCACGACTTGAGTTTGCGACTGTCGATCAATTAGAAGTGGGATTGCTCTTTGAACGATTCTGAGTGGTTCCCGTCAGGAACAACCGCTAGGGCGGCAGGGCCGTGCGACCCTTGCCCCAAGTTCTCAACGTGTATCCTGAACCATGAGGCACAGCACCTGAACGTCCAGAGCAATGTCGTGTGCAGACCAAGGCTACTGGCGCAGCCGGAATTTGCACAGTTCAGTGGCCCGGTCATGCATAGAAGGCCAGCCAATTATAGCCTTGCCGTGTAGATTAGTAGTGGGTTACCAGGAACCACTTTAGTCTACTGATTTGCCAAACATTATCAGCCATGCGCATGTCGGGCGGCCTTTCGGGACCGTGTGGCATTCTTGGAAGCTGCTTTTGAATTCGTCCAAGCCGTCAAGGCGACCAGGTAGTACTATTACTTCAGTTTATCACACCGATTGTGCCCTTGAAGGATGTTTCTCTCTTGAGCCACCTCCATTGTTTTCCCCAGTCTGTCCGCCTTCTTTTCCACCTTCATCAGACCCTGTTCTCCGCAGAATCTCGAGAGTGCACTATCTCTGTTTATCCTTCGTCCTTTCCTTCCTGGCTTGTTGGGCTACTGTGCCGCTGAATTCGGTACTGGTACCTGTATCAGCTTGATCAGCGTTCAAGGCTTAACTTAACACAATCAATTTGCGCCTGGGTGGCATTCAATTGATATATACTTTTGAGTGTCTGGTACTTCGCCGCATACCAGACCAATTCGCTTCTTTTGCCCGCCTGCCGCATGGTTGCCATTTCCAACCTGCTCCGCCCTTTTCTTTTCTTCAATTGAGGTTTTGATATCGAAACGATTGTAACACCATGTTCGTCAACTCGACACTTCACGGCGCTTGCCCAGTTCCCTTTTACGATGCTTCTCTTTTCCCCCTCGAAGGTGGTTGTAAGTGCATTGGTATCGACACGACTCTTCAAATCACTAACACAACATAGTCATTGGCGGTCGTCTCTGCCAACCCGCAGGTTTGAGTCCTGACTCGCCGATATGCTGCCTACCATGTCCTGCAACATACTGGACTTACTCAGATAGTCAGTTTCAGGTGCTCCTTTCATGACGATTCTATACTGACCCTTTCACAATCAGATATTGAGACCGTCAGCACAGCTTCCGGATGGCTAAATGTCGTCAGCTTAGTGCTGCAAGTATTCATGCTCATCTCTTTCATTGTCCTGCCAGTAGCCAAGACCCGCAGCCATTATCTCACAGTATGCCTGGTCATCGCAGTCATGTTCATCAACGTGAGTGACACTTGCCCGATCCATAAAAGTGAATACATGTGACTGACAGAGCAGCTTGCCTTTGTCATCCCTCTCGGAGCGCAACCTGACCAGTGCTACAATGGAATCACTCCCAACGACATGTACTCTTCCTTGACTTGTGCATGGTCGGGTGCTTTTTTGCTCGCTGGAGCGCTTGCAGGTTCTTCTTGGAGTTAGTATACCGAATTCATTCGACCACTGTGATGCTAATGTTGCAAAGCAATGATCCGAGCATTGTCGATGCACCTTCAGGTCTGCTGGGATATCATTCCCGGTAAGAAGTTTTTCTACGCGTCGCAGGTCGCTGGATGGGGAGTCCCAGCCGCTCTGCTCGCTGCAGCCATCAGTGTTGTTGGTGTGTCTTTCCGCTTTGGAAGTGCTTGTCACATCAACCACGAAGATGCGACGGTGACTTTCTGGGGTTGGCTACTTGCGATAGCAGGTGCCGCCCTGATTATTCAACTGTGCACGTTCGGCTACTGCATACACGTCTTCATTCGCAGTCTGCGAGACACCGACAACAGACCTTCATCCAGAAGCTCGTCTGGCAGCTTACCCATGTCATCGCCTAGCGTGAAGTCACAAAAGGCCCGCGCCATTTACCATCGACTGAGGAGCGTCCTGTATCTACAGTGGCGTGGCATCTTGATCGTCACCATTGTTTTGGTTGATGTCATCTTCTTTGCCGTTGTCTTTGTTTATCTCGACAATACTGAAGCTTCGGCCTTGACAAACAACGAACCTGTCCGGCCCTGGCTGACCTGTCTCGTACTGAACAACGGCGACCGCAACGCATGCCTGTCGCTCAGTGAGGACTGGCTGGTGAGTGAGCCATCCATCTCAGGCATGCTCCTCATGATTTCGCTAGTTGGGATCGAGCTATTCTTTCTGCTCATCAGATGGTCAGTGGTCAAGGCGTGGAAGGATATCTTCTTTGGCAAACGGACGAACGAATTCGTATCGTTTGACGCACAACATCGGGCAAACAAGACGAGTCCTCCTCCATCTCCCACCAAGTTCGAGATGCGAAGCTTAGGAAATAATCTCGTCCGTCAGGACTCACTTCACCAGGAATTTGATGTGAAGAGTGTGGCATCATCAGTCGCGAATCATGAGACCGAGTCATCCCTGATTAACGCGGTCTCGGCACCTCAAAGTCCCAGAACCGTGTATTCACCAAACCGACCTCTCAACAACGGACAGTTCGGGCGTGCACCGAACCTTACTCGCAACTTTTCACATCCGCCACCTAGGATGTCACCGCCGAGAATGTCAGATAAGCTTGGCTGGGATCCTTCCTTTACGTTCGCCCCAAGTGGTTCCTCGTCTTTCCCACCACCGTGCAAAGCTGCCGAGTGGCCAGAGACGGAGCCAGGAGTCGAAAGAATCCGGTTTTAATTTCTTGTTGTTTTCCTGTTCACGATTTTGATATGTATGGCGTTTATATGGAATAATATCGGATGGGTAAAAAAGAAGGCCTGTTATTAGTTGGTCGAACTCTGGTCCTTGAGCCAAAGGACAAGAGTGTATATTCGCTAGGTGCGGAGCAATCCTTGCTTTTAGCACATGTTTACATGTATATATATAAGCATAGCAAAGAAAGCATTTCACATTTCCATTCTTGAAATTCATATAGCAGAGCTGTTTTATGCATAGTCAAGGTACATATACCTGTGCTAGAAGCACACTAGGCTCGATGAAGACTACAGCTCGTCATGAGGAGCACCATTCTTCTTGGCAGCGTTCATCAGCTGCTCGTATTGTTCGTCAGTAAGCTCTTCCATCTGAACGTCGACCTTTTCTTGAGGAACAGATTCCTTTTCCTTCTCGGTAGCCTGTACAACCATATCTTGGGGCAACTTCTCCTTCTTTCCCTCACCCATGCGAATGGAGTCGACCCAGGTCTCGATGCTGTTGAGGCTGACGTCGGAAGCCGTGGGGTATCTCTTCACCCAAGCCTTCTTGGCATTAACAGCGACAATCTCGAGAGAGTCGTCGGCCAGGTTTAGTGCTGAGCGTAAAGATTCGGCAGCAGAAGCTGGGACATTGTAAAATGGGAAGAGCTTGCCTCCGCGCTTGTCGTGCTTGTGGTGGATTTCAGAAAGTGCATTGATGGCTTGAGAAACAGGGGAATCAGTGGTTTGAATGAAGGCAGAAGGTGCAAGAAGCAAGATGCTAATTCCAGATTTTGTTGTCAGACAAGTTTGCTGTAGCAGCTCAAGAGTATCAATGGTGGTGATTCTCGCAGGAACGTCCGGGACTTGAATAGGCTTTTCTGAATCGACCTTTGGGTTAGGGCTCTCGGTAGGATTGCTATTGTCTTCGAGAGTCTCTGCAGTCTGAGATGCCTTCACGCTTGATGACTCGTCGGAACGATGAGAGGCAGAAGCCTTGGAGAACTCGGATGAAGCCTTGGCCGACTTCTTAGAGTCCTTGGAGGACGGCTTGGATTTGGACTTGGACTTAGACTTAGACCTCGCCTTGGGAGCGGGATCGGGGTTTGGCGAGGCGACCTGAGACAAGAATGCACTTATGGCGTCTTTTTTCATAGCTCCATCGTATATAATGGGATCCTTGGTGCCGCCAGGCAACAGGACAAGGGTGGGGTATGAAGTAATGCCAAACGTTGAGACAGCATTTGTCTCTTTGCTCCTAATTTGAGCGATCGAGATGGAACCAAGGTAGTCAATGGCCAGAGCCTTGATGAGAGCACTAGTGACACCCTTCTCACTGAACAGGATGGCCTTTGCCGTCGAGTTGTTCTCAGCTAGCCAACCATTCAAATCCTTGTCAGTGACGCGCTTGACATGGCTGGGAATCTTTTCCTTCACGGCTTCAACGATAGCTTTGGCACTTCTAGCTCCCTGGTAGTCCTCGACGTTAGGCTTTCCAGGCTTCTTGCCAGGACGAATGATTTTGAGGGTGGGAAAGCCTTGAACACCAAAGGTGCCACAGAAGGGCTTATTTTCTTCGGCATCACAGTTAACAGCAGCAACTTTGGCAAGTCCCTGGAGAGATTTGGCGGCTCTTTCGTAGGCAGGCTTCAAGCTCTGGCAATGGCCACACCAAGGAGCATAGAACCTTCAAAAGGTGAGATTGGTAATGACAGGAATGTGCATGTGAAATGCATGGTGCTTACTCGACTATCTATAAACATCTCAGTAAGAGTATGCAAGAACAGTCAAATAACTTACAGAAGTGTGGTTAGACCTGGCAATGACATCTGCGTAACTTCGACCATCGATGTTTATAACCCCGGAGTCCTTTGCGTAAAGGCCGGCAGCTTGACAAGGCACGAGGAGAAGAGACGCGGCCGCAGCTGCGGCGAACGAAGGGAAATTTACCATGTCTGGATATGGACTGCACTGATGGGCGAGCACAGTAGATATCAGACTTAGAGGTAGGTATGCACAAGTTGCTGGTCAAGGATGAAGCAACTTGTCCTTTGACCTGATCTGGAAAGAAAGGTGAGTGGTCTGAGCACCCCCGAGTAGTGTCATGGTCGTGATGGCCGCATCTGATGCCAAGCTCTCCCCACAGAAACAAGCCACCCAGCCACCGATTCACCGAGGCCGAAGCACTCTTACTCTAGACCATCGCGGTAGCCTGTAGTTCACTGTAGATGTAGATAGGTATCTGCTTCACTGCTTACAATTTCCCCCACTACACGCACATATCCGCCGTCCATATACCACGCTCGCAAGCATGGCGGCGTCTCTACCAGCCAAGCTGAAGATCAAAGAGATCACACCATTTGCTGCGCGTGCTGCCCAGCTAGAAAAGTACAAGCCCATTGTTGCCTATTGGTGTATGCTCCTTCCCCTTCTCTGCTCGTCTAGGCACACGTGCTGATTTTGGTGAAAGGCAATTACTATATAATCGATCAAATCCTCAGCAAAGGCTTACACTCGGCCGATGATGAGTGCATGCAATACACTACTACCCTTATGGACCGTCTCGAGCAAACCAAGACAGACCAGGCCGGAAACGATGCCATCACCGACGACATTGCTGCAAAGGCATACATAGAACAATTTGCTCTCGAGACATTCCAGCGGGCCGACGATGCTATCCACAACAATGCTGCCTCACGCCAGACCATCGACACCTTTCAAGCTTCTGTCACTTTCTTTGATCTTTTGAACA
The DNA here is from genome assembly GCA_026013035.2 of Dothideomycetes sp. NU30. NCBI lineage: Eukaryota > Fungi > Ascomycota > Dothideomycetes > Dothideomycetes sp. NU30. Next base: position 10,046 of record BSBH01000041.1, read on the forward strand.
TGTCAATATGGGCCCCTGTCAACCCCGAGATTGCCTCCAAATCTAGATACGCAAAGTTCCATGCCGTAAGAATCGCCAAAGCCATCAAGGCTGGCGAAAACCCCAACGACTCGAATCCTGTGGAAGAGGAGCCCGCGGATGCATCCATGCCTACAGAATATCAACCTCCCACGGTTGAGAGCGCCCCCGAAAGTCAGCAGCCTAGTCAACACCCTTCTCGTCCCGCCTCGGTCATGCAACTCTCACCACTCCCTTCCTCATCTTCAGCTGTTCCTCCAGCCGCTTCTGCTTCTGATCAGCCCAATAATCACGTTTCGCCCCTCGACTCGACTGTCAATCCTCGGCAGAACTCTGTGGGTGGTGGCTACTTCCCTGGTGTTCCTACCTCCGCTTCGGACGTGTCCACTTCGCACATCCCCACCGTAAATGAGCCAGACACACATGCACCTTCAGCACCATCACCAGCTTTCAACGAGACCGCATCACCTTCTCAGTTCTATACGCAACCCTCTCAACCACCTGCGCCCGTGTTCGCTCCTGCACCTGCATCTGCACCTACACCTTTTCAGGCGCCAGCGTCGGCACCGCCGCCTCAGGCTCCATTGCCTCCGGTTCAGGCAGTACCTGCGGGTGGTTACAGGACTGACGACGATTCCATGTTCCTCGCTCAGAAACATGCAAAATGGGCCATGTCTGCCCTCAACTTTGAAGATGTCGAAACCGCTGTCAAGGAGTTGAGGCTGGCCCTGCAAACTTTGGGAGCAAATTGAGCTGTCTTGACCGATAACCGGCAAATTATTCCATCACAAGTAATGTCAATTACATAGATACCCACTGCTTTTCTTCTGTAATCCTTTGCGTTCTGATATCGCAACTGACCATAACATGCCGTTTAGAAATCCTTTATTGCATACAATGTTACATGTTTCGGAGTGTCGTTTGACGTGGTCCTCAGGTCGTCGACGACAAATGTGAAAGTGAATTCTGTTTGCGACTGAGTCAACCGATCAAGCCGTAGACGCAGTTTCCGGTCCCAGGTGAAAGCTTGCGGAACTGAACTGTCAATCGGCGTCCTTTTCGTGAATCTTGATTGTTGTTTCGCCTTCATGCGCGAACGGCGGCTTTCACAACATCAACTACGCACGAGGTTCTGCGCCGTGGACTCGCACCCCTGACCTTGACAGATCCTCATAGCCTCTTTCCAAAAGAACAAAATCTTGATTGTAGACAAGATGGGACGGCGCCCCTATCGTTGCTTTGCGCCTGAAGATCAAGCAGCAGGCGACCACCAAAACTTCACAAGCAAGCCTTTTGGCGAGGAAGAATTGATCTGGATCGGTTACCGAGACCACCCTTCTAGATCATATGGTAATCACTGCAGCCTCGATGAAGTCATGGCAAAGGCCCGCACCAACTACAACGAGAAACGCAGCAAAGCATTCCCCAGGTATAACACGCGGTTCAAGTATGTCGAACATCTCGAGGAGGATGTGGACTTCACCGCAGATTGCCTTGCCTGCAGAAGAAGTGGACAGTGCAGCCAAGTGGACATGGAGTATCTCACAATTGCTATCGACAGTGAGGGTCCTGGCAAAACTACCAACATATTCGTAAGTTTTGTCCAAAGAGAGAGCGCAACGTCTGATTAAAAGAATGCTAATAAGCACATGTGACAGCTGTGCGCTTGCAAATTCGAGTTGCAAGATGAGACCATGCTTGCCCTTGTCTTTCACACTTCCAAAGGTTGTTACTGGTTTCAGCATGAAGACGGCGAGTTGTCAAAGAAGATGGCCGTTCGTGATGTACGCATGTAAGTACCATTTCCCTCGTGTCCGCCTCACCTTTGTCTGACTTCGATAGTGCAAACGATCTAAATGGATCAAATCAGCCACTTCTTGCCGAGGAAAGTAATGACATGCTGGCCGCAAATACCATTGTTATGGATGAGCAGCAGACCCAGGTAAACGAGTCTTCTAACATGTCTGCCATAGGTCATATCGCTGACTCTCGTATGTAGCCAACATTCTCACCAACTCTGTCCGGATCAACCAGTTCTGACCAAGCCGTGGCCTCCGACCTCATGTACGAATACCTGTCGGACTCCGATGATGAACCGTTGATTCAGCAACGCAGGCGCCATACAGTCGACAACATGGCAACAGGCAAGCGAGCAAAGCGTCCAACCACAGTTGGAAACCCATGTCAGACTCAACTCATCCCAAGCCTGACCAAACCCATGCCAGCCCAGGCACGACCCATCGCATCCCAGACACGACCCACCCAAAACCAGGCACGACCCTCCGTCTCTGCAACCACTTCCCACACCCTCAACGATTTAGAGAGGGAATATGGCGCCATGTTATCTACCATTGTCCTCAAGTACGGAATGGCCTCCATGAATATTCCAGAAGCTCAGGATGCGGACGTTAAGATGGTGGAAGTGGTCAAGGCAAACGATAGGCACGCTTTGTGTCAGCTTTACGGAGCACTCAACGCTCTCTTGTTGTCGCATCAACTGGGCAAGTGAGGATGGCAAAGATTGCACAACGTTGCAATTGTTACGGGTTGAGAGATGGACTACTGGCAGAGTGTAAAGATGGTAAATGATCATGGAGAGACCAAGATGTACCTAGCTCTTAGAAAGGCATGTACGTACCTAGATGGAGCATGTCAATTAGACATGGCAGAATTCTAGAGAGGTGACTTGCTTCTCAGTGTATGCGATGCCAATGATTTGAACCATGTATGCACAGAGGAATGGTGAGATATTAGTAAGAGCTCATTGAGAGCCCTGGCTTAGGTTCCTAATCCAAGGCCTTTGATGACCTTGTGTGTTATAATGTTCAGTTTTCTGTGTGTAGGTGAAGATGTAGTAAAACTATTAAGGAATGGTCCAACGAGAGCCCCAAAGACACGAGGATAGGAGTTTCACTTCCACAGCGAATGAAAGGGTGTAGATTGGCATGTTCTTTGGCCATAGGTATATGCCAAGTATGTACACGAAACTATCCAATACACATCATCGTCACCATCACCTGTTGGCCTCAACCTTCTTGACAAGCTCCCCACCCAATCTCGACACCTCAGCCAAGATACCCGTCTTGTTGATCTCAGCAACAACCTCATCACCCTTCTTGATTGGAACGGTAGAGTAAGCCAAATTGACCTTCCAAACCCTAGGTGCAGTGACAGGACTCCAGAGACCGGCAATGACACCACTGCCAGCACCACCATAGAACAGAGCCATCGAATTACCATACACATTCTCCAGTTCGTGGAAGAAAGCGTCTGTAGGTGCGAAATCGACCAGATCCGCGTCGGCTTCTTCGGCCATGGCCAAGTTCTTGAACTTGCCGGCTGAAGCCTTGGATTTGCTTGAAGTGAAAGCAGGGCTCAGATGAATCACAAAGTCGTAGTCTGACAAGGATGACACGAAAAGTGTCTCGGGGTCCAGTGCCAATGACTTTGTTTCGATCTCTGCGGTTGCGGCTTTGGCGAGAGCGGTCATGCGTCCTGCGACGACCTTGGCGGGTGTGTCGTCGGTCCAGGTGGTGCCTTCGATGTCGACACTGCTCGCTACGAATAGCACGATTCGATTTAGTGCTGGGTCGAGCTTGCGCCAGGCTTCGAAGCGGGTGGTTGCGGTTTGCACGTCTGGTTCTTTGATGTCACCGCCGAGGTCGACTATCAGAGGGTCGGTACGCCAATCCCAACGTGAGAGGAATGATAGAGCGCGCAAGAAGGCCGTCTGAGTGCTTGAGGGGATGTTGTAAGGGTAAGGGCGAGTGAAAGTGTGGATGGCGAAGAGTTCGATCAACTCGTCGGGGAAATGGTTGCTGAGCAAGTGAGCAGAGAACCACTTCTTAAGTAGGCGGACGGTGGAAGAGAGGACGGGGTATCTTGTGCATAGCTTTTGTAGTGCTTGAGTGTGAGCAGGTGATTTTAGGAAGACGCGCTTGTAAGTGGCAAGAGCAGTAGAGGCGGTTTCCTTCTCACTAGGAGCCGAGGACTGTGACTTTAGTATCCGTTCGATGAGCGTTTGCTCCCTGTCGTGATGGATACGAATGCGGAAGGCGAAGCCAGTAGGGTAGACGATGTCGACGAAAGCTTGGTTCAGGATATCTTCGCCCGTGTTTTCGAGGCCAACGCGGCTGTTCACTTCTGGCTGTGACGCTTCGAAGAGCTCGCCAATCTTAAGAAGGAAGGCAACCTTGGTGCGTTGGATAGCGACCAGGTCGTCCGGCCATCTTCCTGAACCCTCAAATTGAAGGACGACATCTGCGGGACGCTTCATCTGGCGTTGGTGAGACATAGGGGCATCGACCGAAGCGTAACGAAGCTGAGAATCGGCAGGCATGATGGATCGGATTGTCAAGGGAAGCTCCTCCATAGCACGAATATCACTTTCGAAAGTCTTGAAGGCTTCCATCAGCGGCTGGAAAGCGGCCAATCCGTTGTTTTGCTTGACGAGGTGAGCACACTCGTCACCAGAGAGCACTGCACTTTCGGCCACGGTCTTGCCAAAGTGGCGTTCAAGCAGGTAAGAGATGATCTGCTGCAGAATGGAAGTGCCACCTTCCTTAGCTGTCCAAACCAAACTCTCCAAAATGCTTCCATCCTTGAAGCGACGAAGTTCGGCCTTTTCACCCCAGAACTTGCGGAAAGCGGCAGCTTCCTTCTTGCTCTCTGCAGCTGGACCATGATCCACGGCACGAGAAGCGTTGGCAGGATCCACGCTGATCGCAATCAAGACCTGTCCTTCCCGTTCCATATTCGGCCTGGCAGATCCCAGATTCCAGGACTTATGATCAGGGCCTTGGATGAAAATTTGCGTGGCGCGATCGCCCAAACCTTCTGTCAGGACAGAGTATAACTTGGCGTATCTTTGGAGACACTGGCGGTCTTCTTGCTCAGTCGAGGTCAAAACGGAGCAAGGGACACGAATGGCCAGGTCATATCTCGTGAGGACATTGTCAGAGCGGAGGATAAAAGTAGACTCGAAATTGTCGAAAAGGTTGTTACCGAGCATTTTCAAAGTAGTGCGGGCTTCGGTACGGAGATGTTGGTAAGACCAGGCAGTCATCTTGTAAAGGATGTTCTGGCCACGAGGACCATCATAAATCATGGGACGGCCATCTTCGGCTGAGAGACTAAGGTTAGGCGCATCCAAGATGATAGGCTGTTTGGCGGCATCCTTGACGGCCAAGTACTGCAGGGTGGCCTTGAACAATTGGTAGCTACTGTAGCCGCTAGAAAGCACAGGCAAGCCAGAACCAGCGCCAGTGTTAAGCAGGTTTGCCATCAGAGCAGCCCACTCAAAGTTTCCAAACCCGCCCTTGTTAGTATCAGAACCAAGTCCTCGCTGTCTGAGCCAGACGCGACCCAATATGCATGCGTCGACATAAGCCTCACAGGCGGTGGTGGATGAGTGCAAAAGCTTGAGGTAGGATGTAATGTGGCTGTCTGTTTGCAGCGAAGCGTTGTAGAAAGGAGTTGCAGGCAAATTTTGTGAAGGCTCTTCAGCGTCCTCTGACTTTGCGGGTCGAACACAATTCTTGTTTGGCAAAAGCTTGCCACTAGAGAAGGTACCCTGTGGAATGCCCGGAATGATGTTGATGCGCCACTTGTTCTCCGAGGTGGAGTCCTTGGGAGTGACTAACAGAATAGGATGCAGAGGGTTGTTATGGAGATTGACAAACTGGAAGGCGAAGTCCTGTGAAAGAGAAGTCTTGAGGCCTGCAGCTAGACAACCAAGGTAGTAGGCACGCTTGTAAAAGTAGCGGTGGTTGAGATAGTCCTTGTCCTGGAACAGAGACTTGGGCATAGTAACGACCATGTCGACAGATAGCGGAGCATGGCTGGTACGGAGAGACAGCTTCAGAGGGAAACTGCCGACAACGTTGACGTTCTGAGGCTTCTCGTAGGCCAGCTTGTATTGGGCATCATGTGCGGGACGTGGCTCGGGGAAGGGAACGGCAACCTTTGACTTTTTGATGAGTTCACGCTCGGCTTCTAGCAACTGCAACTATTGTCAATACGTGTGCTGTGCACAGGAATAGGAAGCGTCTGTGCTACGTACAGGTAGGGCATCTCTGGCGGGAATGGCATCAATAGCCTTCTTCAGCTTGTGAAGGGCCTCGGCAGCGGTTGCTTCTCTCTTTCCCTGTCGAGGGCGAACGCTCTGCAGCATCTGGTCGACCTGCAATTTGAACATGTTGCTCTTGAAAGTCCCCCCAGTGTAGGCGGCGTTGCTGGCCTCGAGAGTCAAGGCCTGCTTGTTGCTGTTGGCTCGCGGCTTCTTTGAGTCCTTGGTCTTGTTCGAATCCCGCAGCTTCACTTGCTCCTCCTCCTCCTCCTCCTCCTCCTCCTCCTCCTCCTCCTCCTCCTCCTCCTCTTCTTCTTCTTCTTCCTCTTCTTCCTCATCATCTTCCTCGTCCTCGTCCTCGTCACCATCCTCGTCTGGGATATCCCCAGCACCACCCGCGTCCTCCATGTTGTCGTCTTGGCTCAAGACATCGTCTGCGAATTGTTCATCCTGGCTTCCAGATTCGACCGAGGCGACGTCGTTTTCTTCGACCGGCGAGGGCGAATGGCTCAGCTTTCTTCTCTTGGTCGCTGGAACAGCCATGTTGTCGAGGTACAATATTGATAGTCGCGACAGAAGGGCGATTGTTCTGGTGGAAAAGCGTCAAGATTTCTCCATGGCTCTTGGCATATGGAAATTTTGTTATCTCCGTCAAGTCCATGAGGAAGGCACGGACTCGGTTTGAGCGGCGGCGGGGAGGGTCCAGGTCCGACAATCGGAGTCATACCTAATCACACCTACCTAATGACTACTAGCCGGCCATGGCCGATCTTGTATTGTTGTACAACCTTTTCCCTTGAACAATACCATTCTTCCTCTTCTTCTGCTACCGTAGTTTGAACTTTTCCCATATCTCGACTTCTACACCACACAATGCCAGTCCCTCTGGCCTTCAACGACAATGTCGGCGAGACAATCCCTGCCGACACTCGTCACGTAAACAGGACCCCTCACTCCCCACAATCTTTTTCACGAAACCTAATTCTTGCTCTTGTATAGGCTGTCAGTGTGTCGCTACCAACATGGGCCGCCAATGTTGGCTACGAAGAAGGCCAGCAATGGGTCGTCAGCAAGATGAAGACGGGTTACCCTCGCTTCTATGTCCACAACAGCATAAACCACCTCGCCACCGAAATCGTCAAACGCCATGGTAACCCCACCACTCAGAAAGCCATGCTGTTTCCCTCGCACGCAATCGCTCTCCGTATGGTCAAGTTCATGCACCGCTTGGCTCCCGAATCTCAGTCCCGTACCACCATCGTTGACTTTGTCCCCAACCCGCAAAAGGTCTCCCACGACGAGTCCAACCGCGTCTTGCCCCGCCTTTCTGCCGTCTTGTACCCTGTCGACCAATGGCCTGTCGCAAAGCAGTTCTGGCAACATAGCGGCGATGGTATTTCTAGCAGAAGAGCAGAGTTTTGCGAAAAGGCCTTGCACGACGGCCACATGGTCGACAAGGCCTCGCTGTATGACAAGCCGCGCATGACCAAGGGTCCTCGTCGCTACCAACGCAACATGTCCCTAGACAAGGAGCCCACTCCTCCCCCTGATGACCAGGTCGACGGTGCCGAGGACGACGCCTTTGTTGAAGAACGCTTTGGACGTAACCTCAATCTGCAATTCGCTGCTCAAGCCAAACTCGCCATACGCCGTCGCATTGCTGGCTCTCTCACCTCGGACGCAGATCTTCACGAAGCCTTGAATCACCCCGAAGATATAGAGCGCACCCGAAGTGCTGACGGCTTCTCCGTTGACGATGTCTTCCTCTTCCCTTGCGGCATGAGCGCCATTTTCAACACCCACCGTACTCTTATGTCCATTCGTCCCCAGAACAAAAGTATCAGTTACGGTTTCCCGTACGTCGACACCCTGAAAATTCTCGAAAAGTTTGGTCCCGGAGCTCTGTTTTACGGTCACGGCGAGCAACAGGACCTTGACGATCTGGAGAAGAGACTCGAAGCTGGTGAACGTTACCTTGGCCTGTTCTGCGAGTTTCCTAGCAACCCTCTGCTCAAGTGTCCTGACCTTCACCGAATTCGTGCACTTGCTGACAAGTACGACTTTGCTGTTGTTGTTGACGAGACCATCGGCAACTTCCTCAACGTCAACGTTCTGCCCTTGGCAGATGTTGTAGTCAGCAGTTTGACCAAGGTCTTCTCTGGCGACAGTAATGTTATGGGTGGAAGTGCCATCATCAACCCACGCAGTCGCTATTACCACCATCTCAAGGAATTCATGGCTCACGACTATGAAGACAATCTCTTCGAAGAAGATGCAGTGTTCCTTGAGCGAAACAGCAGAGATTTTGTGTCTCGCATTGCCAGAATCAATGTCAATGCTGAAGCTATCTGCGACGTTCTCATGGCACATCCCAAGGTCAAGCAAGTAAACTACCCCAAGCACGCCCCGACAAGAAAATACTACGATGCATGTCGTCTGGCCAATGGAGGATATGGCGGTCTTTTGTCTGCTACTTTCTATTCCATGTCCGATGCCATGACCTTTTACGACAATCTAGAGACGGCGAAGGGGCCTTCATTGGGCACAAACTTTACATTGAGGTATGCTTGACTACATCAGTCACCTCCAGAAAATAGTGCTAACATGTTATTGTGCAGTTCACCCTTTGTACTCTTGGCACACTACACAGAACTGGACTGGGCAGCAAGCTACGGCGTTGAGGCCAACCTCTGTCGCTTCAGTGTTGGTCTTGAAGAGACGGAAGCACTGAAGAAGGTTTTCCAAACCGCCTTGGATGCCATGTTGGTAGTCCGTGAGGAGGAACAGAACGGTGATGCTCACTGAACACGATGTTATGTATAACGATGAGAGCTAGACCTGTACATAATTTGGCATGATAACGAAGAAAAGCAGCGTACATTTGGTTAGAAAAGGGAAATAAAGAAAGTCGTTTGTCCACTTTCCCTGCTGTGAAAAAACAAAAAGTGTGCTTTAGCATTTCAGGAGAAATACCTGAGTAATTACCATAGGTAATGTTGAAAGGCGAAGTTCGGAGACAAGGCTTGGCATGACGATGCGCCTTCCATGTGATACACCATTCTTGTTCATTGGCTCGAGTTGTTTTTCTTTCTGATCACAAACTTTCACAGCAACATTCTGCTCTGAGATCAACTTGGTTCTGTAATCAACCCTCAATATGCACATTCTTGTACGGCCATAACTCAAGTGTTATTCAAGTCCCATACTAACAAGCAGCAGGTAACCAATGACGATGGACCACCATCAAACGAGTCTTCACCTTATGTGCTGCCCTTTGTGCGCGAGCTAGAGGCAGCTGGACACGAGGTGTCGGTGTGTCTTCCGAACACTCAACGTTCTTGGATTGGTAAAGCACATATTGTCGGACAAGATGTATCAGCAACATACTACTGGCCCGAGACTGGCGAACACGGAGCACCACAATCACAAGATGCAAAGCAAAGCAAGCCGTGGGTGCTGGTCAACTCGACACCCGCTACATGCAGTCAGATTGGACTAGCGCATTGCTTCAAGGACAGGTCACCAATTGACTTGGTCGTGTCGGGACCAAACTACGGACGCAACACTACGGCCATTTTCGCTCTGTCGTCGGGTACATTGGGGGCAGCGCTAGAGGCGTCGGTTTGTGGATACAAGGTCATTGCCATCTCATTCGCCTTCTTCGACCGGTTGAACGACCCCAAGATTGTGGCACAAAGCTGCAGACAAGGCGTGCGTGTTATCAACTACCTGGCCAAGAGTGCAAGCTGGGACGCCGGAAGAGTTTACACAGTCAACGTACCAGTCAAGGAGGGAGTGGAAAAGGAAAAGGTGGTATGGACAAAGATGCTGCAGAACCAATGGTCGTCGGGATCGTGCTTTGAGGAGACAGCGGGAGTGGTCGAGGATGCAGAGACGGAAGAGATGAAGGTGAGAAGACAGGAAAGCAGAGAGGACGATGCAGAGCAGTCACAACAACAGGTTGGGCAAGACAAATGGGGACCTCGACACTACAAGTGGGCACCCAAGTTCAAGGACGTGTACGAAAGTGTCGAGAAGGCTGGACCTGGAAGTGACGGGTGGGCTGTCAAGGAAGGCCAGACATCTGTCTCTGCCTTGTATGCCAACTTCATGCACGTCGAAGGCTTCAATGGCGAGATTAAACTTTAGGAACGCATGGAATAGTCATACAGATTACTGCTAGCATACGATTATGGTGATGCGAACAGAATAAAGCATTGCATCAAATCGCAATACTAAGATAATAATGATCGAGTAGCTAGCTACATACACGTGAATAGATAGATCATAATGGTTATGACGCGGCAGGAACGCGTTGTTCGGAGGTCGGCGAAGAACAGCCAGCCAGCCAGCCAGCTTGGGGAGAAGAATATTATTGTTATGTATCGTCCGTCGATGGAATAAATATATTGTCCGTCCAGGGTCTCATCCTCACACGACCATCACTTAGCGTAGTGACTCAACCACAGCACACAACCATGGCCGAAGCATTCTTGGGCATGACCATCAGCGTCACTCTCCAGTCGCCGCCTGGAGCGGTGCTGATTGGGCGGGTGCTCAATGTCATCGCCGGCCAGACGCTGCAGCTGGAACACGTTTTCTTCCCTCAGTCTGGACACCACGTCCCGCTGTACAATGTGCCCGCCAACCTGATCGCCGACCTGCACGTCGTCGACGCCCCTTCCAGCCAACCCAATGCCACTCCTCCACCTCCAGCCAATGCGCCTGCCACCCGTGCTCCCAATCTTCCTCCCAATTCCGAACCGCCCGTCCAGAGTCCAGTCAAGCCCCAGTCATTCGTGGACCCTGCCATTCTCAGCTTTTCCAAGTCGCCTGCTCCTGCTGCTCGTAGCAAGGCCCCGCCGCCGCCGCCTCCCCCTGCTGCAGAAGCTTCTCCCGTCCCCGTAACACCAAGCAAGTCGGTTCTGACGGCAGCCGCTGCAGCTTCCCTTCCCACCAACACATCTCCGTTTGTCGCACATGCTCCCGAGCCTTTGACCCGCCAGGAGGCCGAATATATCGAGGAACAGGCTGCTCAATCCGCCAGGAAGACGCGACGTGGTCGAAGGGGTGCCCCCAGGAATCAGCCTCCTCCTGTCACCGCCGCTACAGAGGCCCAGACTGTCAAGGAGACTCTGTCTCCCAATGTTTCGCGAAATGGTAATGACATGACCGTCACACCAAGCACGGGCAAAAAGGGATGGCGCTCTACTCCTCTGCTGAAGGAACACAACCTGTCAGCCAAGGACAAGAAGAAGTCCAAACGTCAAGTCGACAGGGCCGAAAACCAGAATGGCTGGGCGACCGAGGAAGCCACGGACATTCACGACATGGGCGACTTCGACTTTGAGGCCAACTTGTCCAAGTTTGACAAGCGCACTGTCTTTGACCAGATCCGTAACGAGGATACCACGGCCGACGAAGACAGACTCGTCTCGCATAACCGACTCGCTCGTCCAGGCACGTATGGCGGCAAGAACCTGCACCCTACCGAGATGGTTCTCTCGCCTACCGTCAAGCCCAAATATCACAGCAGCGACCTCGAGTCGACCTCGGATGCCGACACGGAACTCAACTTCGGTAGCGGCGCAAACTCCAAGAGAGCCCCGTCACGCACATCAAACAAGCGCCCTTCACGCTTGAGCACTAGTGGTCTTCCTGAGGACATCTTACATCCGCTCACCGCTTCGCTAGCTTCTTCTGCTCTGAACCGCTCCATGAGCTCTCTCAGGGGATCGTCTGTCGTCGCATCCTCACCAATCCCCGGTCGCGCGCGATCTCCTCCATCCGTACAATCCCCCATGCCTTCTCTCGACCAACTGAGCATTTCACAACCACAGCAACCAGGCCCTCGACCTCACTTCAAAACACCCAAATCAAAGTACCCTTGCTCCGTCTTTCATCCAGACCGTCTACGCCAGGCCGAAGCCGACGCAATCTCAAACGTTGGCATCAGCGCCGACGCAATCACAGAAAATGCGGCCCGCGGCATAGCGGAAAGCGTCCTGGCCAGCACAGCAAAAGCCAACGGCGCCAACACCTCCTCAACAAGACGAAACTCCAAGATCCCGTCAAACAACCCCTCCAACCAAAATCCAAACTCCAAACCCGTCGTCGTGATCCTAGCAGGCAACCACATCACAGGCGCCCGCGCCATAGCCAGCGCTCGCCACCTCTACACCCGTGGCCACAAGATCCTCATCTCGGTCCTAGATTTCTCAAACCCGAGCATATGGCACCCGCAACTGGCCAAACACATCCACTCGCTGCAATCCCTGGGTCGCAAAGCCGCGAGGATAGAAGGATGGCGCAGCACATCCTCGCACATCAAACGCCTCGAAGGACCTCCCGCACTAATCCTCGACGCATTGCTGGACGGCAATCGCCACACCTCCATCCGCGACCAAGAAACGCAATCGGAAGCGAGGGAAATGATTGATTGGGCGAACCGAAGCCGCGCCGGTGTCGTCAGCGTGAACATCCCCTCGGGTTTCGACGCGGTGGATGGGACGAATAGTGTCGTCGAGGGCGAACCCCTTGCCATCAGACCCGAAGCCGTTCTCTCCCTCGGAGTCCCGTTGCTGGGTCTGTTGGAGGCGATGAGGGAGGGTGAGGGTTCCGCTTGGAGTCTCACCGCTGTCGATATCGGTATCAATGTTGTCTTGGGCGACAGGGAGAAGATCATGTTTGGCACAGAGTGGAACGTCGGGTTCAAGTTTTTCGCCGGTGAACAGGCTTGAAGTTGGAAAAGGCAAAAACAACAACACCAGGGGGTTGAAAAAAAAGGAAGGTGGAAAAATTGGGATCCTGATATTTTATTGTTTCTGATTCCTAGGTCGTTTGCTGCATAGGAACATGGGGGCGTTTTTCACGGCGAAGGGGAAAATCATGCATATATGCATACACATGTGGATTATCGAGGACAAAAAAGCGACTGATCATGCTTTTTCTTCATCAAAGGGATGGGAATACGGAGTGCTGGTTACTTATCTTTAGCTCATCGGTTGGAAGGGGAACGTGTATCATGTGTAAAACAGTCTAGTAGTAAATCAACATGTCGTTGACCTTTCTCGTATCTCCATTTGTCGACAGAATTCGAGATGCGTCTTGAATGTAACACGGGGGTTCCATCCCGAGCACAGATACACCATCTAAGCAAAGCGTGCAGTGGACGATGCAAACGATACTCGTGATTTTTATGATGACATATCGAACAGAGCATGAAGTCTAAACTATATAAGATAACCTGGACATGGAGTCGACCAAGAACTCGTGAATCACCTCCTCCATCTTCTCCATCATTTAAGCAAAAGCCTGTATGAAGCGACCTCAAAGGCTCTAAGCTCAATCTCGAACCCACCATCTTCAATCTTAACCTCCTCAATATCATCCTCCAGAATATTGCACTTCCATACCTTTGCCACAGGCACTTCCCCAAACTCAATCTTACCAACACTTCTGCCTCCCAAGCTGTCGTACACGCGAAGAACGACGTTTCTACCTTTACGTTTGGGAAGCTCACCACGGCTGACATCCTCATCATCTTCGCCTCTCTTGATTGTATCGAGGATAAGACTTTCGCTGCTATCTTTGGACAACTTGAGCGAAGACATGAGGCCCTTGATATCTGAAGGAGAAGGATGTGAGTGTACTGCCATAGGGTTGTTGAATTCGAAGCCGGCGCGGACGGTACGATGATCCAGAGGTCCTTTGTGAGGCAAGATGGCCCAGCGAATCTTATGTTTACCCATGTCGGCGTGAGCGTCAGGGGCTTTGGGTGCACGCAGCAAAGAAAGTCTCATCAAGCTTCCACAAGTTGCGAAACCGTATTTGGAGTCATTGAGGATACTCACGCCGAATCCATTTTCGGAAAGGTCGGCCCATTTGTGGCAGCAGACTTCGAATTTGGCCATGTCCCAGGTCGTGTTGTAGTGAGTAGGTCGACGGACAATACCGTACTGGGTTTCGTACGAGGCTTCTGTATTGATGATTGTGGTTGGGAACTCAACCTTGAGGAACTTCATGGTTTCGTGCCAGTCGACCTCTGCTTCGCTCTCAATGTACGAGCTACCACCCGACGTTGGGGAGGAAGACAGAGAGATGGTTAACTTGATTGAGGACTTGTCAGAAATCTTTGTCGTCGTTGTTACTGCGACACGATGAGGACCGTTCTCAGTGATCATCGTTGAGCTAGTCGCATGCAATTCTTTGCGAGATTCTAGATGGAACACCTCCACGTCCCAGGCCTGCCAGTAGAGAGGCTTGTCGTCAAAAATGACCAGCTGGTTGGCCTTTCCCCCCTTGGGGATGACTTCACGGCGAGCATGCTTGTCGTACAATGAAGTGATGACTCCATTCTTGACCTCGACAACGTAGTCACTGTTGACTAGATGAAAGACATTGTTGCCTTTGTCTTCGACGTGGACGTTCCTTTCTGACGATTTCTCCGCTGGAGAGACAGGAACAATCCCACCGTCGCCATGCAACAATGCGTATTGGCTAGCACCATCAGATGAGATATGAGTGCTAATCTCTTCTCGTTGCCAACCCAGAGTGTTCAAAGCGACCTTTTCACTCTTTGGAGAATGCTTCTCATCAAACCCGAGAGCGGAAAGAGCATCTGATAGCACTTTCTTGCCAGTCTTGAAAACCTTTGCATATAGCTGTAGATTATTAGCTTCATGGCTTCGTTCGATTCTAGCGCCGACTAACCTTGTCTGAGTCATCATAACACATCTCAATACTGCTACCGGGCAAGCAGTCATGGAATTGACACAAGAGAACGTCTTCCCACATGTCGTCAATATCTCCCTTGGGATACTTGTACTTGGTGCCACTCTTGGAAACAACATCTCTAATGCTAGCCATGGTTGCGAGATACTCAATATCATGAAGCATGATCTCGGCCTTTCGGTTGTTGCGCTTGTTGTTGGCCTGAGTGGTGTAGGTTCCACGGTGGAGTTCGAAGTAGAGCTCGCCATACCAGGTCACGAGATCAAGGCCATCTTCGACCTTCTTCTCTAGCGCAGCAAAGAATTCATCGACGGTTCCACCCATCTTGACACGAGGGAGAAGGCCGACCTTGTCACTGATACCACGGCATCTTCGAAGCTTTTCAAGATGTCCAAAGGTGGGGCCGCCACCTCCATCTCCCTTGCCAAAGACAAGCAGGGAAGAAGCATCCTGGTCCATAGACTTATGTTGTGTGATGCTACGTTTGACATCACCGAAGTGAGCTTCCGCGGTGTAAGTCTCGGCGGGTGTCATATGACAAAGTACTTGACTGCCGTCCAGAGAAACCCAGTTGAAGGTTGTGTGAGGGAAATTGTTGATGTTGTTCCAGCTATACCAACGGTCAGCAGGTTGCTTGTACGTGGGAGAACGAGACATTGGTAGTGATTGAAATAATACTTGGGAAGGGGTTCACGAACCTGAGCTTTTGTGTGAAGAACCTAGTCATGCCAGCGAGTCTACAAAGCTGAGGAAGTTGGGTTGAGTACCCGAAAGTGTCAGGAAGCCAGAAAGTGTTACACCTCTGACCGAAGCGACTCTCGAAGAAGCGCTGGCCATACAGGAACTGGCGCACGAGAGACTCACCGCTGGGCATGTTGGTGTCATGCTCAACCCAGCTGCCTCCAACGGGCTGGAATTTGCCCTCCTTGATTTTGCTCTTGACACGATCGTTCACACTCGGGTACAACTGCTCGAGCCACTTGTACTGCTGTGCTTGGGAGCAGCAGAATCTGTGCTCAGGATATCTATCCATTAGATCGCACTGGTTGGACCATGATCGAGCGACTTTGCGTTTTGTCTCCGCCCAAGGCCAGAGCCAGCAAGTATCGATGTGGCAGTGGCCAATGGCGCTTACAATTGCGTCCTTGTCAGAATCGTAGATTTTGGCAGAGTCTACGTCGCCGAGGTACTTCTTCGCAATCTTTCTACACTCGGAGATGGAGTCGTTGCTTCCGTTGCCAGCAATGAAAGTGTCCATGATGGAGTTGCAGATCTGTAGAGCCTCATGTTCCTCCCAAGAATCTTCGGAAAACTCTCTTGCAGCATCTCCAATTATCCAGAAGTCGTAATACAGGGCTCTAGCTTCGAGGTTGATGGCAAGAATGTCGGCAGTTTGGAGAGTGAAGTACTTGTCAGGTCTAGGAGGCTGAATACTGTCTCCTCCAGGGGCGTTGCCAAACATGCCATTGCAGGCCATCTCAATGTAGAAGAGATGCTCTCTGCCATCTCGGAAGGCCTTGGGCAGAATCCATTCGATACGCTCGCCTCCTCCTGTGAGACCCTGCAGAGGCTCGCCTTTGTCGTTCCAAATGAGACCTTCGTTGTTTGCATCCCAGTGTAACTCGAGATGTTCTTTCTTGAGGAGTGATGAAGGGACAGTGAGGCGAACACGGAACCAATGGGTGGACCAACTAGGACCAAAAGAATCGCCGACTTTGGCGGGCTTGAAATCGTGTGAAGTAGCTTCCTTGAATGTCGGGCGTGAGAGGTTGGGAGGAGAGTAGACTTCTAGCTTGATGTGAGGGGATCCGGAGACACGAGCTTCATTGATCTTGCTGTTCGGGTGTTAGTGGTGAGATTGTTAGAGACTAGATCAGCAGTAGTAACATACGGAAGAAGACCTTGTTCTCTGTACTGGCCGTTGTCGGTAAACTGGCCTAGTCTGTCTCTGTATAGCTTGTGGATCTTTACAAGGGTAAGTCAGATTGTCTCGACCAAAGAACGAGACAGAGCCAGACATACCTGCTTGCCTACGGGTCGTGAAGCAAGTCGGGGATAGGACGAGGCCGGAGCCATGCTAGGATGAGAACCACCGCCCATGATCAACCAAGTATTAAGATAGCTGGAGTTTCAAGACAGCCGAAATATGAGTGGCTTTTGGTGCAAGATAAGAGTGGAAGCTAGGGTTATCAGTCAAGTTGGATTAAGTACAGGGACAGATACAGGAACAGGAACAGGAACAGGAATAGGTAGGAGCTATGCTTTCTCCGCACTACTGGTACTTGGCCGCCGTTGCACATGCTCCTGCCACCAGCCTCCAGCTCTTTCCTCATGCACCACCATGTGCGGGGAAGATCGTCTGCGTCATGCCCTGTCGTTATCTCCGAGATCTGATCTGCATCCCTCAGTCGACGGAACAGGTGATTATTCTCTAGAATCATCTTCTCATGTTCCTGCACAGCTCATCCATGGCTTAGTTACGGTGTGACAGGCCGCCTGGAGAGACGCTGCTAGAAGTCAAGACAGACTGTAGTAGTTGTCGTTCAGAAAGCCCCAAGCCTAGATGGTTGCCTATTACGGCACTAGTGCGGCGCTCCGAGTGGGACCGCAACTCCACAAACTGTTTCCTATCCAAACTTTGTCAACAACAAAGCCAACCAAAAACAACAATCAGACATGCAATGGCCCGACTGGTTGACTTTGAAGTCATCCAAAGAAGAAAAGAAGGAGCCTGTATCATGGGCCGATAGTCTGAATGCAACCGACTGGTCGGCTTTGACGTCTCCACGTCACATCATCCCTTCGGCCATCCTGACCTTCTCTACACTCGCTCTGGTCCGCATATACCGAAGAAATTTCCGCCGGATACCCCAAGCCCAATACATTACCCCAACATGGTTCCACAAGCGTAGTCTATTTGGTTATGTCAGTAGTGTCGGTGATGGTGACAACCTCCGCCTCTATCACACCCCTGGCGGACGCCTAGCTGGCTGGGGCTGGCTTCCTGGAAGAAGACTCCAGCATTGGAAGAAATCTCAATACAAAGACAACACAGTCCATGTCCGTATCGCTGGTGTTGATGCACCTGAGCTCGCTCATTTCGGACGGCCAGCTCAGCCATATGGTAGCGAAGCCTTGGAGTTTCTCAGATCTCTGGTCCTCAACCGCTACGCCAGGGCCTACGTCTACCGCATAGACCAGTACGAAAGAGTCGTCGCAAGTGTATACTATCGCAAATGGGGTTTCTGGAAGACCGACGTCGGCCACGAAATGCTGAAGAAGGGCATGGCTACCGTCTACGAAGCAAAGTTTGGCAGCGAGTTTGGCGACAAGGAGGCTGTCTATCGCCAGGCTGAAGAGACCGCAAAGCGGAAAGGCATTGGTCTTTGGGGTGGCTCCAAACAGCCTGGCTTTTTTGCAAAGCTCATGGGACAGAAGAAGACGGAAGCTTTAGAAACACCACGCCAGTACAAAGATCGCATCAGTCAGATGGAAAAGGCCGCAGCCGCTACTAAGAAATGAGCCTCGGTGTTGCATTGATCATGAAAGATGCCGTTGTTTTTGTCCTCAACCTTCGCTATTGGCACGACTTGCCAAGGTCAACTCGGCCTTTGTCTTGGCCCTCTCTTGCCGACCTTTGGGCGCCACATTCAACTTGAACTCCTCCTCCGGAATGCTCATGGAGGCCAATGAGCCTGCGTTCGTACTTTCGACACTCCCTGGCGTCTCGCAAGTCTCAGAACTCGTCAGGCTGTCAACAAGTTCCACGCCGTAATTACTCAAGCTGTCCAAACCACCATCAAACTCTCTTTTCAAGAAGCATGCCAGCAACTCCTCGGCTCCACAGTCATTGTAATCCACCACATCCCCTCTCTCCGCCATACCCGCATGAACCCCAAGAAAGTAGTTGATGACGTTGTGGAACATCTGGTTGTGAACATGCAGAACACCGGGCTCCTTGGTGAAGGGAAGCATCATTTCTTCGTGTGTCAACTGCCATACGACAGGTCTGAATCCAGTAGACTTGCCGCGATCACGCAAGTACACGAAACCAGCCTTGTCATCCCTCCAACGCGGTGCAATATGTTCCCGATCCTCCATGTCCGCAGGCCACAACTCCGGTCCATATTCCTCCATGAACAGCCAAGCAGCATGCGCGATATTGCTGGCACCGTAGTCGTCGGTCAATTTTGCCATCTCCCATACCCAGCGGCTGACCAACCTGTCGAAATTGTGCTCGCGCTCTTGATAGTGATCGAAGCCGAGAGATCTGTACAAGTCCCACTGAGACACGACGAGCTTTGCCCAAGCACGTGCATTATGGGGCCATTGGTCGGGTATGATCTCGTTCCAGACGAGGATCTCTGCGTGGGCTCTCTTGGTCTGTTTGTCGTCCAGTACGATTCGCTTTGGCACGGTGCGCATGATTTGATTCTGGGCTTCGAGTTGGGTTTGAGTCCAGTTTGATACCCATCTTAGGGCTGAGAAGAGACATCCCATTGTATTGGCAGATGTGTTGTCAATAGAGTTTGGTATTGTCTGTGTTTTCAATACCAATAGGTGGAAAGGGTTGGTGTCGAAGCACCAGTAAATACATGTATATATAAGTATATTCTGTGCATATTGTCAAGTCAACCGTCGGAAGTGAGACACATCACACGGAGACCAAAGTGCGAGGTTCAAAACATGATTGAAAAACCAAAGTGCGAGGTCGAACACATGAATAAAACTCAAGTGCGAGATAAGAAACACGAGACATGAACAAAATCGAGTGCGAGGGCGATGACATGGACTAAAGAACGACAAGTGCGAGGTCGCAGACATATAAGACTTGAACAAAGGCCAAGTGCGAGGTTCAGTTTATAGTGCGAGGTTCATTTCATGGTGCGAGGTTCAGTTTGCGAGGTTTATAGTGCGAGGTCGTAATCTTTTCCTCCAGGACCTGCCTAAACGGTGAGAGATTCCGACCCCCATTTAACCTCTTGTTTCCATTTGTCACTTTGTGACATGTTCCATACCTATCCCACATCCTTGCCTCCCTTTCCGTCCAGAAAGTTCAACACTTCAATACCCTCTCTTCCTATCCACAACATTGATAAACTTCTCCCCTTTCCTCTTGAGATCCACCTGCATCTCCAAAATCTGGAACGCGCGATCCGTATACGCAGATCCATTCCCACTGATATGCGGCGTGACAATCACATTCTCCAAATCCCAGAGTTCCGAATCCTCAGGCAAAGGTTCGGGGTCAGTGACATCCAAAGCCGCACCAGCCAAAGTCCCATCCTTGAGACTTTCAATCAGTTTGGGTTGGTCGATTATGCCTCCTCTGGCGATGTTGGCGACGAAAGCAGGTCGTTTGCCGTTTTGACTCAGGATGTTGAATTCTTCGGTCGAGAGCATGTGGGTTGTCTGTTCTGTTAGGGGTACAGCGATGAGGAGGAGATCAATGTCTTGTTTTAGGAAGTTGTGGAGGGAAGGTTTGTCGAGGCCTGAGTACCAGGATGAGGGGAGTGAGCCGTCTGGATCGCCGGTTCCGGGGACAATGTAACCATTGTCTTTTTTCTTCTCTGGGGTGTCTTTCGGTGAGGCTGTGAAGGCGATTACGTCCATACCTTTTGATCGAGGAACATCGTTAGTGTACTTAACTTGGAAAAGAATATGAACCAATGGAATATGGTTTTGAGTGACTTACCCAAAGCCTTGCCAACTCTGCCGACTTGACGACCAATACTTCCGTAGCCAAGCACACCCAACCTCAACCCAACCGAATCACGAATGTTCTGGTAAGCACCCTTGGCGCCCCATTTATGCTGCTTCTGCATCTCGTACAAAGAATTGTATTTGTGAGAATTGACGAGGTAAGTCATAATGACCCACTCGGCTATCTGGGGGCCATGAACACCAGAAGCGGTAGCAATGGGAATGTCAGTATCCTTGTAAATGGGATGATTGGCCACGTGATTCGATCCAGCAGAGAAGAGCTGGATCAGCTCAAGTACAGGTGCATCTGATGCTTTTGGCGGGAAAGCGAAGAAGGTCGACAAGATCGTGACGTCTTTGTATATCTCTTTGATGGTTTTGTTAGTAGATATACGTTATAACAGGCTTCAAGTTTGATCAAGCTTGTCTTACCTTTTGGGACTTCACTCTCCATTTGAGCTCGATCTTTCGACCATGAAACGTTTCGATAAGTCACCTTGATGTCAGGGAACCTCTTCTGTAATCGCTCGATGGCACTCTTGGGCTCTTCCATCGGAAGGGCGACTAAGACATGGTCCTTCATTTCTCCTCCACCCATGTTATAAGATGATGCGTAGTTTGGTGGTTGTTTGAATAGATCGGCCTCAAGCAGAACTGTATAAAGAAAAGGTTGAAATGCACGAGTACCTACCTTGCCTGTCTCAATGGCAGCAATATAGCTTTGATGACGCGATAGGCAAATCACGGGCAAGACGGACCGGCTCGGCTAAAATGATGAGGCACCGAGCAAGGTGACCCTGATCATGCTTCTACTTCTTGTCACAACACATTCCCTAATCGTTCAGCAGATAGAGTTGACTCGCAATTGGTTCTGAAGAAACTATGGGAAGTAGGTTATAGTTTTTTTGACTTTTTTTTGTCAGGTATATGTTCAGTACTGTGTGACTTTTCATCATGTCATCTACTAAGGAGTTCATCTGAGATGCCTGTAACCATCCATGCCATGTCATAAAGAAAAGGAAAACATCAACGCCGCGTCATAATCCGATATCGCTGTCGAGATAAATCATTCAAACACCGTGGAAATGCATATCTACTGGGATGAACCACCAGAGATGGTAAGGACTTGGCCTGTTCACACGAGATTAGTTTCTTGTTCTTAACAAAAGGAGAAAAATGAGAGACATACCATTGACCCAGCCACCATCTTCACTGGCAAGGAAAGCGACCACACGGGCGACATCCTCAGGGACGGCGCAACGTCCGAGAGGGCAGTGGTCGGCCATGAGCTTCTCAATCTTGTCGGCAGGCCATTCAGGAGTACCGCCGGGAATGTAGTGCCAGGCGTTCTGAGTGAACATGTCCGACTTGATACCACCGGGAGCAACACCGTTGACAGTGATACCACGAGCACCAAAGTCGGTAGCGAAAGCCTTGATCATGCCAATGACGGCCATCTTCGAGGCAGAGTAGAGAACGTGGTCCTTGACACCGAGGAGACCGGCAGCAATAGATGACATGAGGATGAGACGACCGTTGTTCTCAAGGTGCTTCCATGAGGCCTGGCCAACGAAGAACTGTGCGCGGGCGTTGAGGTTGAAAACGTGGTCGTACTTTTCTTCCGTGATCTCCTCAGTCTTGTCCCAAGACTCGGTACCGCTGTTAGACATGACAATGTCGATCTTGCCAAAGTGCTTCTTGGTCTCCTGGAACAGACGCTCAATCTCAGAGGGCTTGCTGACATCGGCTTGAATGGAGATTGCCTTAGCACCAGTTCCAGTGGCCTCGATCTCACGGACGACCTCATCAGCGGAGGACTTGCTGCTCTGGTAGTTGACAACGACGGAGGCACCACGCTTGCCGAGCTCAATGGCGCATCCACGACCAATACCGCGACCGGCACCGGTGACCAGGGCAACCTTGCCGTGGAGAGAAGCAGTGGGGACGGTAACAACGCCTTGAGACATGATGGTTTTGTGATATAAGGTTATGGGAGATAGTTTGGAAAGTTCAAGGGTTTTTAGCGAATGGAAGTGGTAGGGATTGGAAATGGGACAGGAAGATGAAGAGAAGAGCAAGTGGTGGATTGAGGAACATCTTGCCTATAAGTACAGATTCACAGATGGGAATCTCTCGCACCAATTTTTGCTCAAAGCAGTTCTACGATCCATAGGTATGTTTGATACACAGCAGAGAGCCCGAAGTGCTGAAATCTGAGGTGGGGAGCCGAAAGGTTCGAGATACCGAAGGTCGAAAGCTCCGAAGCAGCGGACGACAAGACGAGACACTGGGCAGCAGTAGAAGCATGTCCGCCTCACCAAGTCCGACTCAACATGAGCATTGATCTTGTTCGGAGACGCCAAAATAGAAGCCGTTCGGAGAATTATGACGACGATCATGCCCATCCGACCGCGGCAGGGCAGAGTTGATGCAGCGGATGGTTCCAAACTGTCAGGGTCGTGTGGTGATGTGGGGCTGGTCGATTCAAAAGTTCGGAGCTTCGCTGCGCCTTCAAAGAGCGAAGTCCGTTGCTACAATAACAATGCTGCCAAGGTGCTACCGAGGTCAATCAATTCACGACAGATTTCACCAGAGAGGCTATTCGGAATAATGGTTGGTAATTGAATTGGTTGCTCGCCTGATTCTTGCCTATTCTTCTCGTTATGAACACCTATCGTTGCGGCCTCTCTGTGTCGTCGGCTGAAGGCCTATCCTCCACGACCTCGAGCAAAAACGTGCAATTGCAATCTCAAAGCAACAGAGAAACAATCAAGTAAGCTCGAACAAAGTACGGTGCTGATCGCGCGAGAGAAAGAGAGATAGGGGGAAAAGAAAGAACAGCAAGGTAATAAAAGGTGTCAAAAACCGCTGCTGATGAGCGATGCGGATGACAATGGAATATTAAGGTAGTGCTCGTGTCGTCGTGCCGTCGTAGAAAATCCCTTCCAAGAAACCTCGCCGAAATCTGCAAAGCGACGCTTGAAGAGCAAAGGACGAGCATGTCGCTTGTCTCACACAAGCCTCTCCGAGCTACAAGAAAGCATGATATGCCACTATGCAAACGGACGGTGTCTTTGGAAGGAAAAGAAGAAGGAAAAAAAGGGCCCGCATACAATCAAGCAATTAGCCAGCCCAGATTGCGCAGGCCATGCAGTAGCCTCATGGGTATCATTCCGAACGCCGGTGCCAACCTTCAGCACCAAAGGATATGAGTGATGGTCTTTGAGAAAACGAACTGTCAAAGACGTTAGTCAGGACAAGCAGAAAGAGCTGGGGGAATAAGGAGACGTACTGTGTATTGTGAATGTCCTTGGATGCTCCAATCACCAGCCCTTGTGTTCAAGAGAGCTAGCTCGCTTGAAGGAAGGAAGCTTAAAGCCCTTCTTCATCTCGGTCTGGACAAAGAGCGAGGCACGCTTGAAGCGACGGTCGGTGTACTTGGTGTAGACGGCGGCGTGGTGTCCCTCGGGAGCTTCGCAGCACTCAATCATGACAGCCAAGAGCTGACGGATTTGTGAGTAGGTATAGTTGGAGTAATAGACGTGTGCCTGCGTCCAGTCACCCTTGCGCAACATCAGACGGGCAAGGCAATGGGCACCCGCCGCTAGGAAGCTTGGAGCACAGCCAACGAAGCGTTCATCCATGATGGTGATTTCGAGGAAATACTTGGCCAGAGTCCTGGTTTCCAGATCATAGTCGTCGGCCTTGCTGATACGACGTAGGAAGCTCATGGGTCCAGGCCAGCCGAGCTCAAATTGGAGCATGCTGAGCATGTAGCGCTCAGCCTTAAGGATCTCGTCTTGGGTGTAGCCGTGATCAACCATGTAGACGACCTCTTGGACCGAAGGGCAATTGACCTCCTCATACTTTGCAGCAAGGAAAATGGCTGTAGCGCCGACGAGCTGAAGCTTGCCCAATGAGATGACCTTACACGACAGGAAGCGATCAATATAATTGACGGCCAAGAAGAGAGTCTCGGGCAGCAATGTGAAGCGGCTGTGAACCTGGATGAGCCAGTCCATGAGTACGGCACGCATCGACCATTGGCATTCGTTCTGGTAGTCCATGTAGTGAGGATTAGGGCGCATGCGTTCCTATTTCAAGTCAGTGTGGATCGAGGAACAAAAACCAATCGCAAGGACATACCTCGAGCTCCCGCATGTAGTCGAAAATCTCATCACCATACTCGGCCACCATCGAAGTATCCCAGGCATCGTCCTCGATATCCTCAGCTGTACGATTGCTTTCGACTACCATCTTGGCTTCCTCAATCTCTTTGAGCACCTTGGCCGTGTAGCGGGGCAGGAGCACCATGGTGGCGCCAGCAGTCGTGTTGTCTGTCTTGACTCCTGTGTAGGCATCCTCGTAAAACTCTTCCTCTTCCTCGTCGTACTCGTCGTCGTTGAGGGAGATGACAGATTGGCTCAGGACGACAGCCTTGTCCTCACTCTCCTCTGGTGCGAATTGAACCTGGACGTGCGACTCGACAGTGACGGGAGATAGATGGGCCTCAGCCTGAACTGGCTGCACGACGCCAGCAGCATTCACCGACTCGATGTCAACGGCAGAATCAGCGTTGGTGTCTTTGTCGGGATCCTCGGTCGTGGCTTCAGATGATGGCTCGGTGGTAACAGGTTCGATTATGTGTGACACTTCGGGGTCTCGAAGGACGGGTGCGCTCTTCTTGGAGTTGATCTTGCGCAAGGCAGCTGGTTGGGGAATTGTCGAGGCCGGCTTGACGGGATTAGTCGAGGTGGTGATGTTCTTGGCTGCGAGAGGTTTTTGTGCAGGCTTGGACAATGCGACAGGATCTTGCACTTGGATGGAAGCTGCCTTGACAATATCATGTGTCTTTGAGTTGTCATCAGTCAAGGGCGCCGCCCGAGCAGTGTTGCTGACATCGGCAAACACGGCACGCTTCAGGCCAGCTCGCACGGCTCCGTTCTGCATGAGGGTGGGCAAGGTGGTAGACGACTTGTTGCGCTGGTGTGTATTCTTAGTGTTGACGGGGTGGGAGGGAAGGGCGTTTTCATCGTGGACGCGCAAAGGGCGTTGGGGTCTCTGAGGCTATATAAACGTCAACATGATTCAGGTACTTGTGAATGCACAATCAAGGACCGTGTGCGGGTGCATGTAAACAACATGAGAATACACATGCGCTTCAGCGAAGCATCATGATCGTGTAGCGAGGAGATGATATCCACAATAAACAGAGCTTCTGCAAGGATGCACCTCTTGAATAACAGTTGGATAGGGCGAGAGACGGGACAATAACAAGCGGGAGAAGCGATACCTTTGCGTCCATTGTGATGATCTGAGACAGTGTGGATTAATTGTTGCGGTGAGGTCGAGACAAGAGCGCGTCGCTGGAGAAAGCCCAAGTAAGGAGAATCAAAGTATGCGTGATGGGCGCGGGCAAGCAGACAAGCAAGAGGCACGCGTCGACGAGCAGGCAGCTGAGAATATGATCGGGTCGAAGATTCAGCGCGGGCTCACCTCGAGTGATAGCATGTGCTTGCGAGGAAGTACAAAATATATCCTAAGATTACTCTCGTTCAAAGCCAACAGCCTATGTTGATCATAAACAAACATTACAGGTAAGTTTCCCTGCGCCAAGCCTAAAACTAAGGTTCCCATCTGCAGCTGCGGCACGGTCCAGAGAACGATTTCCGTGACATCAACAGACCTTCTCTTGCGGCGCGTCTCCCCAGCTTCTACGGAAATGAGAGGTAACCGCTACGCCCCTCAGTAACGACCAAATTTCCCTTTGATACATGTTCAAAGGACGATAACTAGATCGATCATTGCCCCCTACATCTTGTTCCAACCGCTCATGACCTCCATGGTCCGGCGTTGGCAAATTTGTCGTGTGGTCGAAATGAAGCCTGAATCAGCACGTCACGACCACATTTGCACGTGACTTGGTAAAGTGGACTTCAGTCCTCGTTGACACCTTTGTTCCTCGCACCGTCTGCCTCACATAGCGCTGAATCCATCTTGCAACATCGCGTATGTTGCACTACGTTCTAGCGACCACTCTGGAAGGTTTTTACGTGGAACGCCTGGTCATGGACCAACATCTGAAACCGACCTACGCTCATATTGGCGCGCCAGAAGCGTCAAACTTGGGCCATTAGCCGGTCGCATGCCTGAGCATCGTGATCGCACGCTTGATACTTATACCGGCAGGTGTCCTGTCCTTGCGATGCGACTTTGGACATATATCGCGACTGGTATCCATCATGCCATCGAGCTCTGTCCTTTCGCAAGCCGGCAATTATCGGCCTGCCGGCAAAACGAACGAGGGCTTTGCCCACGCAAAATCAAAGCCTGCCATTACTACAACCAAGCAGCGTCGCGCATTCGGCGCATGTGTGTTTTGCTAGTGACGATGTTATGCGCATGCTTCACAGTGATGTTATGTTGTCGCTAAGTTGTTGGGATGCCGACATGAAGGGCAGGCGGTTTTGTGACTTCTCTGTGACGGCTTAATACATATGAGCTGCTCCTCCACTCTCGCAACTCTTGTTCCGAGTTGCGCTCTTTCACATTCTATGCATCTTGGCAGGGCCTTCTTAAATGAAAAGGTCGAAACGGAGCGATAATCGTATCTGGGGATGAATGGAACGATGAGAAGAAGTTTGACTAGCCAAAAGAGCAAAAGCGATGGGGCCTTGTGATCTTCGGGGGACGGTCTTGTGGTTGGTGGTGTAATACTCGTAGTCTCGTACAGCACAGCACCACCAAGCCAAAGTATCAGGAAGAGACGGTGCGGGCGGATCAGATCTGCGGCGCGCTAGGGACTATGAGCTGGTGTACCGCAGGTACATGATAAAATAACTACGACAAATGCCACCTGATGCTGGCCGGTGCGAACACAACTTTGTGCAGTGTACAATCTTCGATATCGAAGGTGGACTTTTACTTTGGTAATTGTAGCACAAGGAGACTAGAATTGCACAGAAGGAATCTCTTACCAACAGGAGGGCAGTGCGCTTGATGAAGCAGACGATCTGGCTCGTGGAGAGTCAGACACCGCTCTTATATATGGCACAAGCGGGACTAGACATGCCACAAGCGCAACGCCTCTCATTGGCTTTGAGTGTTCCGTGGTGGGCGTCATGCCATGGACCAACAAGACAAGTTCGTTGTGCATGCATTCTCAGCTCGCCGAGGCATGCTCATTGCTCACTTGTGCAGACTAGAGCGACAGAGATATGCCATTATTGTTCAACGGCCAGGCTTGATAGTGTGCTGGTCGTGTTCCAGGTCGCCAAAAGCAGACATCAGCACATGGGGTGGATGGTCAATAATGATAACGCAGTGCAGCGACGGAACAATATCAGAGGACAGTCGCAATTGAACATCATAGCTAGAGTGAACGCGACTGCATGCCGGGCAAAAGCAAGCAAGCAAGCAGGGAAACATGAGGTGTTTCGCATGATGAATTGAGCGTGATGAGAGTAGAGTAGTGAGTACTGTAAGTCTAGTGGGCCCGAAGTCTCCGCTTCAATTGGCTGTGCAGCTTTCGCTAGGTTCAGGTTGTCCCTCGTTCCTCTCTGCAACCAAAGGCAAACTCCTCACCTCTTTCTGTCATCCATCTATCTTGTCTGCTCGATACCAGTCTTGACTTGTTCATCTCTACCCATCATCTTCCATCATCTCACAACTCGTTGTGTTCCTGCTCTCCGAGTCGTCGGCTGTTTCTCGCCAGACACCCGGATTAACCGTTACAGACCACTTGCGAGTCTGACCAAAAGGCGACAGCAAGTGTCTCTTCTCTTCTGCCGGTAATCGCTGCAGACACATCACTCGTGTCTCTTCACAGGTGACAGAGTGTCGGCGACGACAGCCGCTCACTCTCTGCGCTCGAATCGGTACGTTGGTTGTGCCTCTTCATGTCTCTGTCTCTGGACGGCTCCCCGGCACCCACCAACCCCAACCGCCATCAATGACTGCGCATCATGGCCCTTTGTCCATCTCGACTACCCACAACTCCATCAGATATGCCCTACAAGCCCGTCTAGCAAATTGAGCGCTGACAATATGTTGCTTCCAGCTC
The DNA here is from genome assembly GCA_026013035.2 of Dothideomycetes sp. NU30. Classification (NCBI taxonomy): domain Eukaryota; kingdom Fungi; phylum Ascomycota; class Dothideomycetes; species Dothideomycetes sp. NU30. Next base: position 38,629 of record BSBH01000041.1, read on the forward strand.
GCTGACGAGTCCTCGCCCGCCCTGCGCCGACGGCAACGTCACGACCGCGCACCACCCCCGCTACCCAATACCACCTTGGCAGGACTTGAAAGAGCATTGTAGAGCCATAAAACATATCAGCCAAGCGTCGACCAACCAAAACATGGATGTAGGTGACCTCTTGGCAAGGGATGCTCCGCAGGCCTCAGGCGCCGGCGAGGTCAGACCGTCGAGTCGCCAACATTCAACCCGCTACTCATTGACGTCGCGGACCGTCCAAGAACACAATCAGATGCTGTCCGACTTCAGCGACTTACCTCCCAAGTCATATACCACCGATGCACCCCGCCCCTCACGGTCCAAGCAACAGAAGCATGTCACATTCGAGCTCCTCCTGCCCGAGGGTCACAATCGTGAGAACCGCGCTCGTCTCCCCATGCGTGTCATGATCTCCCCTCATGATACCACCGACTCGATCATCACCACCGTCAGAAACTTCTACGGCCTTTACGAGGGTCCGGGCGTCAGCTTCCTCGACAAGGAAGGATGCATCCTCATTGCAACCTACGAGAACTTTGAACACAACATGGTTGTCTACGTGCGTATGACTGCTCCAGATCCCGCCGTAGCAGCAGCCAACAGTCGAGCGCGGTCGGCCACGGCGTCGCCGCGCAAGCCAAAGTTGGGCGCTCCCATTGACATGCGCCCTCCTTCGCGACAATCTAGGCCGTCCTCTCGTGCCGCTCGTCGTCGCAGCATTTCCCCTCAGTCTAGCCGCAGCGTCTCTTCCAAGCCCCGCTCGCGCAACGGCCACAGGCCCAAGGACGGTACAAGTATGCTCGAGGATCCGTATGGAGACGCGCCAAGTGACAGTGACGGTGGCCACAGCCGTCGCTCCAAGATCGAGCCCCACGCTAGCGCCGAGATCAGCGTTGAGAATATTGTCGAGGGAGGCCGTAGGAAACGGGCCAAATTCGACAGCTCGGTATGCCTTGATGCTGAGGCATGGTGCATGGCATGTTGTACTGACTCTATCCCAGGAGCTTCCTCTCTTCGTGCCGCCTCAGGTGCCAGCTGCCAACTCCATCTCTTCTGTCTCGCCCCAGCGCCGACCTGCTGGCGACATCATCGCATCTCCCTTTTCCATGCCAAACCAGCGCAACATTGTTTACAACCAGCCGCTGCCCTCGCCTCAAAGCTATACAGGTGGCTATTACAGCAATGTTCACACTCCTCACAACACGCAGTTCCACGGCCGTCCTGCTCCTACCTTCCAGCCTCGTTCATCTGTCGGCGCAATCTTGCCTACTCCTGAGCCTACCAATGCCAGCGTCATTTCTGACGAGGACGTTGCGCTTCAGCTTATGCGCCTTGGCGATGCTTCCAATTTCTCTCATGGCCGCACCTCGACTTCGACCGTAGACGATGCGCTGAGCGGCAAGGCAGATGCCGCCTCTTCCGTTGATGAGGGAAGTGATGACGATGTAGTCCTGCCCCAGGCGGTCCAGCCTCCGTCAGGTCATGCTGCTGGTCCTCCGAGAAAGAAGCCACGCATGCTTGACGAGCCTTTGCACAGCACCGACAGCATGCAGTCTAGTGGCGACGAGTACGAAGATGGAGACAGTGATGTTCGCGACTACGATGAGAACGGAGTGCGCACCATGTTCAAATCCAAACCTCTGTCGGTCGCCATTCCTCGCGACGGCGCTTCAACCATCAATGGCACTTTCAAACATGTCAAGAGCCGTCTCCCAAGTCAGCCCAGGTCCAAGCCCAAATCCGGCTCCACGTCCTCGGCCAAGGTCCCCATCTCTCCTGCCTCCCTTCCGTCACAATCTCGCAAGACCTCGTCTGCGTCGACCATCAACTTCCAGCATCAGCTTGGCGTTGACGAAGAAGACCTTTCCACCAAGCCTCGCTGTCAACGATGCCGCAAAAGCAAGAAGGGTTGCGATCGCCAGCGTCCTTGTGGTCGCTGCAAGGATGCCGGCATCGGCGTCGATGGCTGCATCAGTGAAGATGAAGGCAATGGCCGAAAGGGGCGTTATGGCCGTCATATGGGCGTGCCTGTCAAGAAGGCGGGATCTGAATACGATCCCTACGATTCCGTGTCGCTTACCGCTGGCGGCGGCGGTAACTTCCTCGCTCCTGCTCTTCCGGACAAGAACAAGAAGAGGAAGAGATGATTCCACTCCACCAAACAGAGGTTGCTCTTTCAATCGGCTGATAATTCTCGTATGTCTTTTCTCCTTCGTCTTACAAACACAACTCGTCTTGGGCATTTGGAGTATATGTGAGGGCATGGCGTTTTTCTCTTTGTTCTTTTCTTCTCTAGCAATGTCGACTATTGCAGCAAGCAAGCGTTCCTTTATCTATGATCTCACGAGCTGGCATCTGTTATTCGCATCCTCGCGCTCCTTTACTTGCAACACCTTTCACCCTCTGCAGTTTGCTAGTCAAATTTCCATCCATCTTTCACGATTGGATCACTTTCATTAAGTCCTTGCGCAGCGCTGAAGGCTGTAGTTCCGTTCTTGTCGTTTCATCCGTACAGTACTAGCAAGTTTGAAATTCTTTTTGTTCCTGTTCTTCTCAAAGTTTCGACCGACGGAAGAGAAGAGTTTCCTTTTTCCCCTTTGCTCACGTGGCACGAGGTATGGATACCTCGTGACTACGATCAAAAAGAAAGTTGGTTCAAAATCGAGGTTGGAAAAACATACTGTCCTTTCTGCATGCTTTTCTCGCTCTCCGTCAGCTTCTACTTAATATGGTAAGGCTTGGTCTTTCAACACTGTTGAACGTAGTATGTTCATAGGAATAATTGTTAGGTAGAGGAAGTCGATGGCTTGATGGACGATATCTTGGAAGGACACGAATGGCTGGATATGTCTTTGTCGCCTTTTGATCATTTTGCTGCTGCGTGGCCCGTTTTGGTGATATTATAATACACATATGTAGACTCAGCCAATACTTTTGCTTTTTACCTAAGTGCGGACTGTAGGCATCTACTTCTGAGCTTGTCGTCGTTTTTGTATAGCCATAAGAATTGCAACAGCGTATATCGAGATCAACGTTGTAAAAGACATTCGCTATAAAATTAGGGATAGAAAGCCATGTTTTGTTTGCGTCTAGGATGCCAATACACTCATTAAGCCATCATTCACGGTATCAATTCGTGCAAAAAACACAAAGACAGGGTTGTCCCTAGTACAAGATGGCACTTGGTCTGTTCGCCCGCATGAGCATCATCAACGTCCAGGCGTCAAAGACGCGCGACCATAGACTCTCGCTCTTAACCACAACCACACCCATCTAACTCAACTCTCCGATCTCCCAAATCTGTGCTGTCGCCCTGCGCTTGATTTCACCAGCACTTCACGTTTATCCTACCCATCCACGAAGCGCGACACTCCAGAGATCGTCTCGCGCAAGGCGCCCCGCTCACATCATGTCATCTCGCAAGAAGGTCCTGCTGAAGGTTTGTCTTGCCGGAAATGCCTTCTGTGCTGTCGCATAAGTTTCTGACACTGAACAGGTCATTATCCTCGGCGACAGTGGTGTTGGCAAGACCAGCTTGATGAACCAATTTGTACGATCCCCCCCCCAAAGCCCGAACACGGTCACGAGGAACAAGAAACGAGCGAGCAAAAAGCTGATGGGCACGGTGACTCTAGGTCAACAAGAAGTTCAGTGCCAGTTACAAGGCAACTATCGGAGCAGATTTCCTTACAAAAGAGGTTCTGGTGGATGACAGACTAGTCACCATGCAGGTATGCAGAAAACAAGGACCCAAAACGGACACTGGATCAGAGTTCCTGACGCTTTTCATAGCTTTGGGACACTGCCGGTCAAGAGAGATTCCAATCTCTTGGTGTCGCCTTCTACCGCGGCGCCGACTGCTGCGTGCTGGTATACGATGTCAACAACTCAAAGAGTTTCGATACACTTGACAGCTGGAGAGACGAGTTCTTGATTCAGGCCAGCCCCATGGATCCGGAGAGCTTCCCCTTCGTAAGCTACACTTGAGTGGTTGAGACAAGGCGTGCTGAGCTAATGAAAATGTAGGTCGTTCTCGGCAACAAGGTTGATGTCGAAGAGAGCAAGCGCATGGTGAGTTTTCTAACCATTCCTCCAACGAAAATTTGACTGATCACATTTCAAAGGTCTCATCAAAGCGTGCAATGGCTTTCTGCCAATCCAAAGGCGGTATCCCCTACTTCGAGACTAGTGCAAAGGAAGCCATCAACGTCGAGCAGGCATTCGAAGGTAACATATAAGTTGCTCCAGTATCCAGACAACGACTAACGTCAGCAGTCATCGCCCGCAACGCTTTGGCTCAGGAAGAGTCTCAAGACTTCAACCCTGACTTTCCCGAGACTATTCCAATCAACCTTGACAATGAGCGCGACGGCTGTGCTTGCTAGATAGGTTCCTTCAAGGATTTTGTCTACTTTGCTTTCAGATGTCGTTCGTTTCTGTGGTTGTGTCCGGCGTTTTCTCTTGCATAAGGGAGGGGGGATCCATTTTAAAGCCAGGCTCTTTTGTCTTTGTCTGATTGTGCACTGGCTGCATTTTCGTGGTGTCTGCGGTGTCGATATAGCACAGATACCTAACAGTATAATTCACCTATATGTCTCATTCATCTATTCTCATCTCTATTGTATAATGGTCAAAACTTTTCTGGGTATGGCTTCCAGTGCTCGATTCCGAGTCTCGAAGAATATTGAGTCTCGGCTCCTGATTGCTGAGTTTGTGCAGTAAATCGTGCTTTGTTTGTTTCATCGTCATCATTTCAATCTCCACACCCCGCACGTCCACCAGTGACATGCACGACAGGTTTCTTCTCATTTTAGCTTGTTCCTTCCCGCATCTTGCGTCCACCTCGCAGAATTATTACCGCCTAATTTTTTCCTTGTCCATATCTCACTACACTCTTGGCAGGCACCGCGCATACAGCCATTCTTCCGACTGGTATATACTCAAGACAATCTAGAATTGGATGTATTGGCCATCAGACTCGACAAATTCAACATTTACTAGACCAAGGTAATCGTGCTGCTGAGTGCAGCGCCTTGAACACTCCTTTATATAAATATACCAACACCAAACCCGACGGAAAAGGATTATATCGACATTTCGCAACATGACCACAGCCAGGGATTTTCAGTCGCCGGAACTTCCTGCTACGCATCCTCCCCCACAAAGTCCCCAAATTATCCCTCGCCAAAGGCTGAACAGTGTTGCTACTGGGTTTTCCTACTCGTCCGACACCGGAAGTCTTCAAAGGCGATTGTCAAGGTCCAATACTGTCAAGACATATCGAGAACCTACACGACCAAACTGGCAACCCGGTGCAGAACCTGGAATTGATACCGAGGCTGAACGTGTTAGCCCTCATCTCGAGGCACTACGCACAAGATGCGATATAATCGTCGTCGACTACTCTTCTGAAGACATGACATCTGTACAGGCGGAAAACTCGACTCTGGAAGAGATTCTGGAACAGGATAGGCCTTCTGACATGCCATGTAGATGGATAAGTGTGAACGGATTGTCCTGGGATGTTATTCGCATTCTGGGCAAGCACTTCAGACTTCATAGACTAGCCATTGAGGACTTGATCAACACACGTACCCGTACCAAGGTCGATTGGTACGACAATTCCGCATTTGTAGTGCTATCGTTACAAAAACTTGTCCGAGTGCACAACCACACTGACGCCGAGGAATGTGATTGTTCTGAAAACGACGAAACGTACCTGGATGGAATAGAAGAATCGCACGAGCCTCATCCGGAGAGAGATCGCGTTCCTATGTGGCGACGACCATTTAACATGGCAAGAAAGAGAAAACCCATCAAGCCACTAGCTCGGGAGGACAGTGTCGACAAGATGGGCGATGTTATAAAGGCTCACAGCTCTACTGCAGACGGTGCCCCGTTACAAAACATCAGGACTTTGCATCGTTACGAAAGTGGGATGCAGTCGCCTGATCACACAATGTTTATGGAGAAGCACTCTGCACTTTTCGAGGAGAACCTGGTCGTGAGCGTCGAACAGGTGGCCATGTTCCTCATGTCTGACAATACGGTCATTTCGTTCTTTGAACATTCTGGCGCCGATGTCGAAGAACCAATTCTGGGACGTCTTAAAAGTCCGGCCACAGTACTACGACGAAGTGCGGATGCGTCAATGATCCTTCAAGCTATCATCGATGCAATAGTGGACTTGGCAATCCCTGTGAAAGATGCGTACAACAAGGCTCGGAAGGACCTTCAAATCGATGTCCTCACAAATCCCTCTATGGAAACTTCCAAGGCACTCCATATCTTCTCAGAGGAGATTGACATGCTTCAAAACCTTTTCAAGCCAATCATCAACCTGGTCAACTCGCTCCGCGACCACAAAGCAGAACCTTTTGGTTTACAAAACACTGAAGCGTCATATCGCAAGACGAATGATGGCCGACGCATGCCTTTGAAGAGGAAAAACACTCAGATACTCACGAACGTTGTGATCTCACAGCTCGCGCACACATATCTCGGCGATGTGTTGGACCATTGCCTAGTCGTGATACAGTCGTTGGAACAGATGGACGCATCGGCTAACAATCTGTCGTCTCTTATGTTCAACACGATCGGAGCAAATACAAACTCTTCAATGATGATTATCGCTCTGGTGACCGTCTTCTTTAGTCCTCTTACCTTCCTTTCGGGATATTTCGGAATGGTAAGTTGTCCAGATCTCATATATGTTCTACGGAAGAAACTGACAATCGATAGAACTTTGACCGGTTCACCGCAGTTCATACTCACTCGGATGCATTCTTTTGGTATGTCGCCATTCCGGTCACCATTGTGTTTATAAGTCTAGTTGGTGGCCAGACCATCTACAGAACGATCAGGAATTGGACGGCTAGGATTCATCTCAAGCGAATTCGCAAGGGAAGGAAGCTGAGGGAGACAAGAGCTAGATAAAGGTGATTGCTAGATAAAGGTGATTGAAGATAGAAGTCCTGTTCCTGCATGCATACCAGTTAGTCGTTATGCAGGTACGTGGGCATTAAAATTGATGCTGGGCCTCTCATCAGACCTCACAATCATTTTGGTCCCTGTGCTCAGAGATGAGTCGTCTCAAGGGTATTGTGTTTGCTGAAAGACCCTCATGAGATTTAGACGTTTGTAAGGTCCCGTCGAGAGCGACAATTAGAGATGTACGAATACAACAATGCACATATGGGCTTACTTGCATTGATCACATCTTCATTGAGATCCTAGTCAGGCAAATTTTCAGAACTTCGGCTATGTGACTGCTGACGTCCTTGTTTGGAAACAATATAGAACCGAGTGGGTCTACACCCTAGAGCAGGACCATGACCTTCCGGGTCTTCGCGACGGCTATGATAGAAATGAAGATCATGATTCTCGAAGGGGACATTGTTGAAGGACTCCATCTCTCACATAGTCAGCCATACGTACTTAGGCCCTCAATCGTGACTCGCCCTCTACTCTTAAGACTAGGTACGCCTGAAACAAGCTCTTATCGAAGTACAAGCTTCAGTTGTGTCCTTTCCAAGACAGAGGATTTCGGATGTCGGAATGATTTTCAGCCACCCAAAAACGCCAATAACGCCATGAAAAGCGCCCTCCGCTTGGCTGGCAGGCCGAAATTATCGCTTGTTTTTACATGAATACAATTCGCATGGTCGGTCAGCAGGATTTAGTGTTTCAAGACCATTCTCACGACTCTGAGGAATGGCCAACAATGAAGCTATATGCGCTCTATATGAACATATGTGCTGAGATGTACTAACATGGTCATGACCGATTCAAAGAGTGAGAATGATTGACGAAAACCAACAACAACTTCCATGCCACATGGTTGCAATGCGATTGAGGTCAATTCTTCCACATTATCCACAGAAGGGCCGATAACAGAGCTGGAGAACTTGGAGACGAGCGTGGAGTGCTTGTGGGGCGTGCCCATGGAGAAGGCCATTTTGCGAACAATAAAATGGGATCGACATCAGAATGCGACCTTTGCGTCTCACCAAGCAGTGGAATATACGAGTCTCTCACTCGGGAAGGAAGGGATCAGGTTTCATCGTGCATTCCTTGCATGCTTCGGTCACTCCAGACGACAAGTGATAGGATCGGTTGTCATGTGCCATTACAGACGTCTCGCTAAATAAAAGTGGATAGCTCTTTCTTTTGAGGTAGATAAGTAGCATCTTCCGCCTCGCTCGCTCTCCTAATCCATCCATCGCAGTCATACCTGAGCTCTCTATCACATCTGCCACACTTGCCATTGAGGCTGCAGTCACAATGAAACGCATCTCCAATGTCTACTTCATCGCGAGTATTGCCATCATTGGCGGAGGGCTCTTCGGATTTGATATCAGTTCGATGTCAGCGATCATCGCAACTCAGGCATATCTCTGCTACTTCAACCAAGGCGGTACAGTAAGTCAATTATATCAGGCTTCTTCGTGATAGGTCCCTATTCGACTAACTTCCCAATCAGACCTCAGATGGCTTGTGCCTAGGTCCTCATCCCAATGTCCAAGGAGGCATCACTGCTTCCATGGCTGGTGGCTCATGGCTTGCTGCTCTTTGCTCTGGTTACATCTCAGATCGGTTTGGCCGCAAGACCGCAATCCAGATCGGTGCGGTAATCTGGGTGATCGGTTGCATCATTGTCTGCGCGTCCCAGAACATTGCCATGCTAATTGTTGGCCGTGTCATCAACGGCTTCTGTGTTGGCATCTGCTCTGCTCAAGTCCCAGTCTATATCTCTGAGATTGCACCACCCAGCAAACGTGGCAAGCTCGTCGGTGCTCAGCAATGGGCCATTACTTGGGGTATTCTGATCATGTTCTACATTTCGTAGGTCTAGTGAACTCATAGGAGGTTGAAAAACAACTGACAATTCTAGATACGGCTGTTCTTTCGTCAAAGGCACTGCTGCTTTCCGTATTCCATGGGCACTTCAGATGATTCCCGCTATCTTGCTGTTCTTTGGCATGATTTTGCTACCGGAGTCTCCTCGTTGGCTTGCTTCCAAGGATCGCTGGGAAGAGTGCAAGGAAGTCTTGGTCCTGATGCACGGCCACGGTGATCCTGAGAGTCCCTTTGTCGCTCGCGAGTTTGAAGAGATCAGAGAATGGATCAGACTCGAAACTGAGGCCAAGAACGCTTCTTACCTTGAATTATTCCGCCCTCGTATGATCAATCGTACTCACATCGGCATATTCGCTCAAATCTGGTCGCAACTCACCGGAATGAATGTCATGATGTACTACATTACCTGTATGTCATTGCTCATGAAATTCCAGCCGAATCATACTGACCATATCTGCTAGACGTCTTCAAGATGGCAGGACTCGAGGGCAACACCTTGCTCGTTTCTTCGTCCATTCAGTACATCATCAACGTTGTGATGACAATTCCTGGTAAGCCAAGACATGTTTGTCACATATTGATTTACCAACCACTGACTCTGAATCAAGGTATGCTGTTAGTCGATCGTGTTGGGCGCAGACCTCTCCTCTTGATCGGTGCCGCCTTGATGGCATGCTGGCTCTTCGCTAACGCCGGAATTCTCGCTACGTATGGCACTTACCCTGGCCCTGAAGGAGTCGACGGTATCCGTGAGGCTTCCACGGAGGTCAGCGGCGCAGCCTCAAAAGCTATCATCGCGTGCTCCTACCTCTTCGTCGCATCTTATGCGCCAACTTGGGGACCTGTCAGTTGGATCCTCCCCAGTGAGATCTTCCCAAATCGTGTTCGCGCGAAAGCGACAGCGCTCTCAACCTCGTCCAACTGGGCCTTCAATTTCGGTCAGTTCAATCATTTGTCCTCATGAAATTTGAGTATCACTAACACTTTGCTAGCTCTTGGTTACTTCGTTCCTCCAGCTTTTGTCAACATTAGATGGCAAGTCTACATCGTCTTTGGTGTCTTCTGCGTTGCCATGTTCCTTCACGTCTACTTCGTCTTCCCCGAGACTGCTGGTAAACCCCTAGAGGAGGTCACAGAGATCTTTGAGGATCGCAGCGGTATTCCTTACATGGGCACACCCGCTTGGAAGACGCACACTGCCACTAGTCTCACTCGTCGTGCCGAGAAGAACGAAGATGTGGAAAAGAAGTTGACGCCTGAGCTAGTCTCGGAGAGACACGAATTCAAGCAGGGTTGATATTCTCAACAAGGGACTGAAGAAAGCGTTAGTTCTACGTGGAAGATACTGTGAGATTGATGAAAAGCATCTGACCTCTCCTGCTTGCTACATTGTTGATATAGCATTATTACCAATAGTATATATACCATTACCCTTCAATTTTGTGCACTTCTCTAAGCATATCAAGCATGTGGGTATATAAGTGAAAACATCTAGCCATAAAAAATAGAATCCCTATGGGCGTTGCTCAAAGCAAGAAACCCATAACATAAAGAAGCAAGATCCCAGCAAATGACCTCCGGATGCAACAGTCCAAATCAACTTGCCCATCTGTCAACAGCACTTTTGACCACATCACTCAGATCTCGTATCACCTCAGCATCAGGTTCGTGCTTCTGGAGAAGCTGTTCCACCACCGTCGTCCACTTCCCCACATCGAGATCAGCAAAACTCCTCGCTGCATCAAGTTCAGCGATCAAAGCCTGAGTATTGAAACTTATAAACGAATCCCTGAAAACCACATCATGTGACAAATGTCCCGATATCGAGTCGACAGTGGCGGAAACTCTGGTGATGATATGTTGTGTCTGTGCAGATGGAGGCACTTTATCGATTCTTGACAACATGGTCGATTTTGTCCTTTTGGACGACGACGATTTCTTTCGCTCGACGGCGTTATCGTTTCCACGTTTGCGTTTTGTAGAGTTGATTTCTTCTTCGTAGTCGGAGGCACTGTCGTCTGAGATTTGTGGTCTGGCGTTATCGCTACGTTCACTCAGGACTCGACGATTTTCATTTGTTTTGCGACGACGAGGTGGGGGTCGTTGCTGTGTTGCGAATTGAGTGCTATCGAGGTCGAGGCCACTGGCCATGATGAAACCGTTAGGTCCTCTTGATTGGAGATGCTCGATCGGTATTACGTTTTCTGCTTCTTCTACTGCTGGTTCGTGAGTTGGCTCCCGAAGCATGTCTGGAGTAGAATCCAGCTGCACTGCACGATTGCTTCGACGACCCAAAAACTCGCGTATATCGGCATTGTTGCTTGGAGGCATGAGGCTGGAGTATGGCTCCCCAGCAGGGACAAAGCTATCGCCTGCTTGCCCATGCGACTGACCCTTCTTGGTGGCAAAGCGACGATTTCGAGTTTCGGGAAAGTGGAACCACGCATCGCGTTCTGGATCGATTGGTGAGACGAACGGTTTGTTGGCGTATTGTCTCTGAGCCTTCTTGGGGGGACTCCGGTTTCGTGGTGTCACTTCTGGTATTTGGTCAAGGGGCGTGCCATCCGCGTCTTGATTGGAGCGGAAAGTCAACCTATCTGGACTGAGGGTCTGGTCGGATGGCTTTTCGGAGCTGTAGTGTGTAGGAGTCTCACTTTCTCTTGGTAGATGAGATACTGCAGGTGGTAGACTTGACGGACCAATTGCGCGGCGAATGGGAGACTCGTCTCGAGCATGGAGCATTGGTGAAGATGCTCTTGGGGTAAGCAAGTCCAACGGCATTTGAGCTGCAGGTTGTGCTGTCCTAATGGGGGAGCTATCTCCTGACATGTCATTCATCGGTTCCCTTGCCGGAGTCATGAGTTGAATGTTGATGTTATTCTTCTTGTTGCCATATGAATTCATCTTGGCCATGATCCAAGGATTTGAGACCTGTGCACTTCTCTCATCTTCTTCCTCTTCAAGTGTGTCACTAGGGTCTTCGGGATGATCTAATAAGTCCATAAACGAGGTGAGGTCGTCCTCGTCCATATCATGCATATTGTCCTTGACTCCGGCATCAGTCCGCAGGTCCTCATATCCCTGGATCAAGGCAGGAGTGTTATTTTGAGTAGCATGGTTGTTCAGAGGTCGTAGTGCGACAAAAGCATTCTCTTCGGAGTCTTGCACCTCTGGCTGTTGTACAACATCTCCCTTTTCTGGATAGGCAATGACCATCAGTCTTCTCACAGCGTCGTTGACCTTATCCACCTCACCAAAGAGAACATCGTCTTTTGCCGGCTCGATGTTGGCATCATAAGTACCTGGTGGGCATGATACGGAGAGGTATAGAAATGGATCCTTGGCGTCTTCGAGAGTCGAGACATTTCTCAGGCCATCTTTATAGATCTTGATGAGCTGTTTAGAGATACCTCTCGAGGATGAAAGCGGTCGGCCGTTGACCGACACATATTGGCCCATGCCGCTAATCTTGGAAGCATGAGCATCCGTCCGTGGGAGGTACGCCTGAACAACAAAGCCGTTGACCTCTACTTCAGCCCATTCGCACTGAGATGCGCAAGGCTTGCCTATGACCTTGAGAGCAGTGTCTTCAATACCAGCGCCTATCTTTGGTGCATATGTCCAGTTTTCTTTATCGTTTTTTGCTTTGATGACTCGCAAAGACAGTCTCGTAGCTGGTCTCGCGAAAGCATAATTTTGAAGAAGAGTCTTGATTTTGGCTAGCATCTTGGTCGCGTCCTTCAAAGCCGACTGTTTGCGGACGGGATGATTCTTCAAGAAGTTTGATATTCGCATGGTGGTGCCTGGAGGATGCGTTGCACGATCCTGTGTGGTTTCACCATTTGGAAGAATCTTGAGAGCGCATGCAATACTTTCACCTTCGACTCTCGTAGTAATGAGCATTTCGCCGCTCATCACTAAAGCACTGCTCAAGGCTTCACCTCTGAAGCCGAGATAGGCACCGCCGACAGATGCAAGGTCTTTCTCATCTTCAAGTTTGCTAGTACAATACGGTTTTGCAACCAACGCTCTGTCAGAGGGTGCAATTCCATGTCCGTTATCCTTGACCTGAATGATGTCGAGGGTGTTTGCTGATACTTCGACAGTGATATTTGTTGCACGCGCATCAAGGGCGTTGTCGATAAGTTCTTTCACCACAGATGTCGGGTCTGTGAGGGCTTGGCCAGAGCGAATCGTTCGCACCGTAGAATGTGGTAACGCGTGGATTGACATTTTCCGGCACACATGATTCTCCCCTCGAACATCTTGTATCAATAGCACTGAGTTAGATTCTAGAGTGGCGGGAGACTTGGGAAGACGCGACTCCCAGCGCGTTAGTCGGTATGTCCGTGTAAATCCGAATCGGACGTCATCGATGGCGGCGAGCTCGTGCTCGCAGATGTTGGGATGGTTAGAATAGTTGATTGTCTTAACAAGAACTTACCCGCCGCTGCCAGTTGAAGACGTTCTTGTTCCCGTTCCTTATAAACATAGCAAATTCGTTATCAAAGTCGAAATGGCTCTCGCTCCAAAGTTCGCTGGCCAAGCTCTCTCCAGTGGTGTTACGCCGAAGGCACTTCATACCATTGAGCTTTGTATGTCAACTGAATGCACGTAACAAAAACACGAATCTGATTACTGCTGATAGACCTTGACTATGTCTGCCCTGTCAGTATTATTCTAATCATGCTAGCTATGTTCAACTCACTGAACTGCCTATCAGTTCTCGAAGAAACAGTTCAACACCTTCTATAAAGAAGTCGCTCCCCTGATCGAGCAGAAGTACAAAGGAAAAGTTCAAGTCATCTTCCGTCAGCAAGTCCAACCTTGGCACCCTTCGTCAACACTGGTCCATGAATCTGCTGTTGCCGTCCTCAAGACGGATAGTTCAAAGTTCTGGCCCTACTCCGCTGCTCTATTTGACAAACAGACCGAGTACTTCGACGTCAATGTCGTGAACGAAACTAGAAACGCAACCTACAAGCGATTGGCCAAGCTTGCCGCTTCTGTTGGTCTTGACGAGGGAAAGGTCTATGGACTGCTGGAAATCTCTGACAAGCCTGGCGAAGACGGCAGTTTGAATACCGGAAATCAGACGACAAATGATCTAAAGCTGCTCATCAAGGCTGCTCGCTTGGTTGGCGTTCATGTCTCACCAACTGTTCTTTTCAACGTAAGTCATGGTTCACAGGGCGTGCGACAATGAGTTCGACAATGCATGCTGACTGGTCTTACAGGGATTGAACGAACCTAGCATCTCGAGCAGTTTCACCAAGCAGGATTGGGAAGAGTGGTTGCAAAAGAACGTAGTCTGATTCCTGACTCTTTGATCCTAGATCGTAACTTCGCTTCTGTGACCAAGTCACGCGGTTGAACTACTAGGTATCCTCTTGTGAACAATTTCGTCAGAAATCATTCACTTCCAGCGGAGAGTGAGAACGCCCTAACATATTGATACTGTTGTCACATCTCTTGTCCTAATACTTGTGAGAAAATGGATTGAATAATGATGATCGCAGTCGGCTCGGGGGTCTTTAACCCGAGAAGCATCAAGACCTTCCCCACCCGATACCCCACTTCATCTCTTAAACTCTTTTCAATCGTCATACCAAGTGACAGGGCACTTTTGCATCGACATAGAAAGACATGATCAGCAGATATTCTTCTTGTACCTGCGACGCGGACCACAAGGCTTCCATTGTTATGGCAGGTACTCGGTCGGCACTTGAGGTGGGGGTTCAAAGCATAGCAAATATATATAACTACTAAGGTAGGTATTCCTCTGCTTGTTCTACGTTTTGTTCAAATCATCAATATGCATTCTCTCACCACCGCATTGCTGGCTTTCAGTGGTCTAGCAGCCGCAGCCTCAAGATATGAGGAGTACATCCTTGCTCCTGCCTCTCGAACGATACACCCCGTGGCTGTCTACCTGGACCGTATAAACGGCAGCATCACCGGGGCATCCTCTCTTGCCAGCGACTCCCAAGGCTCTGCCATCTTCAGCGGTGTCTCAGCCGTGACATATGACTTTGGCAAGAACATCGGCGGACTCGTTAGCCTGAACATTGGCGAAGCAGACCCAGATCAGTACATCGGCATTACCTACACCGAGAGCTCTCAATGGATATCCGGAGAAGGCTGCGATGCTACTCAGGACAGTGGGATTGACGAAGCACTCTGGTTTCAGTCTTCGGGTCCTGGAACCGTGTCCGTAGATCGTGATCATGAGCGTGGAGCTTTCAGATATCTCAGCTTGATTCACAACACGACCGGCGACTTGGAGGTCAAGCAGATCAGTGTTGAATTCACACCTTCGCCGACAACAGAGGATCTGAGAGACTATAGTGGTTTCTTCCATTGCGATGGTAAGCCAAGGGACCTGTGATAGAGATGTGCCATCATGGCTAATTATAACACAGATGAACTGCTGAATCGTGTATTCTATGCTGGAGCTTACACTATCCAGGTGAGTCTAGACAAAGATAACAGACCTTGAATCACAATTCTGACCAGCGAAAGATGTGTGCAATCGACCCGAAGCACGGAGACTCATTGATCCATGCGGACCAAACAAACTCAAGCGTCCCTAACAGCGAGACACCTCCGTGGGATTGGTACTACAACACCACCATTGCCAATTCTAGCGTTGTCCTTGTCGACGGTGCCAAGCGAGACCGATTGATCTGGCCTGGAGACATGCATGTCATTGCCCCATCGACTTTTGTCTCCATCAGTGATGATGCCGCCATAAAAAACTCCATCGATAGTCTGTTCTCGTTGCAATTAGCAAATGGTCAACTTCCTTACGCTGGATATCCCTTCGTTCAAGGCGTCTACAGTGCCACATACCATCTCTACAACCTTATCGGCGTGGCAGACTACTACCATTTCACTGACGACCTCGAATACGTACGCAACAAATGGTCGGATTGGAAGCGAGGATTGAACTATTCGCTCAGCTTCATTGACGAAAGTGGTCTGATGAACGTCACCAGTAGCAGTGATTGGCTTCGTGAAGGCATGGGCGGACACAACATTGAAGCGAATTCTATCCTGCTATACACGATCAACGAAGGATTAACGTTGGCATCTGCTCTAAACGATTCATCTGTAACCACAAGCTGGCAGTCCTACGCCGCATCCATCAAGATCTCCGCAAACGCCCTGCTTTGGAACGAAACAGCTGGTCTATACCACGACAACGAAACCACAACTTTGCAGCCCCAAGACGGTAATTCCTGGGCCTGTTTGTCCGGGTTGGCCAACACTACACAGGCTGCGGCAATCAGTTCTGCCCTTTCAGCTCGTTGGGGTCCCTATGGTGCTCCTGCCGTTGAGGCAAAGAACGCAATCTCCCCCTTCATCGGTGCCTTTGAACTTGAAGCCCATTTCCAAGCCAAAAACATTTCTGCAGCCCTCGCACTCATGCGCCTTGAATGGGGTTTCATGCTAGATGATCCACGCATGACAAATAGTACTTTCATTGAAGGATACAGTGCTGATGGCAGCTTGCATTACACACCATACAACAACGATCCAAGAGTAAGTCATGCTCACGGGTGGGCCACTGGCCCCACGGCTTTCTTGAGTCAATATATTGCTGGTGTTCAGCTTGTCACTTCTGGAGGTAGGACGTGGAAGATTGCGCCCAAGCTGGGGGATCTGAAGACTGCTCATGCTGGATACACGACTAGACTCGGTGGCTTTGAGGCTTGGACGAATGTTACCGTGGATGGAGGCTTGAGTCTTGATTTCTCGACACCGGAGGGTACAATGGGTAGCGTGGCTGTGCCGTATCCTGAGTGTGCTGGGCTCATGACTTTGGAAGAAGTTAATGGGAGATGTGCTGGTATCACTCTGGATATCCAGAAGGCCGAGGATCAGGATGGTGATGTTGAGGTTGCTGGACTTGTAGGTGGTGATTGGCAGGTCAGATTTGCTTGTTCATCATAAAAGAGTGGTAGCTTTATTACACCGAGAAGTTGGAGCAGCTTTATCACTTGCGGTCACACGGATTGATCACCAAGAACATCCTCCATTTTGATATCTTGGTTTCCGAATATCCATCTTCTAAAAAAAAAGTTTGTCCCTTCAATGTGTTGAACACAATCAATATTCCAAAACCTCCTAAGGCCAAGGCTCACATTGTTCTTCCTTCCATTCTTCAAACTCTATCAAAGTCAAAACGCATTAGCCACAGTAGCACATAAGCTATGAAGAGATCACATGTCAATCAGACCTACCATCAATTTCGTCAGTAGTACATCCCTCCTTGAATATCACACATTTAGGCCAGAAACCCGTGATCCAATTGTACCTCTCCGAGAACTGTGTTTGTGTCTTTTAGCGCACATCATTTCGGCGGTTGCGGTCTCCATGTCCCAGCCTTTGGCAGGGGTCAAAGCACAATTTTGCTGTGTTTTGACTTAGTCGTCTTGAATATCTGGCGTGATGGAGTAGTGAAGGGGGCTTACGATGCATTGGGGCAGTGAAGTTACATCCATGGCAAGAGCTGGAGCGATTGTTGCGACCAAGACGGTGAGGATGATTTTTGTGGGATGCCACATCTTGTGTTTGTTATCCTTGAGTCTTTGAAGAGCAAGTATGATAGAAGTCCAGGGGTGAGAAAGAAAGAATTTGGAGACTTGGATATATATATGGTGAATCTAGACGGTACAATTCATCTAACGTTCAGTGAGCATGCGTGTCTATTTGAGTCAAGCGGAGTTTGAGTAAGAACGCGGTACTTGAGACCAGATCGATCTTTGACATGCCTCGTGACGGCACAATGGAGTAAGACTGTCTTTTTTTCAACGACCTCTGAGTCTGTGCCTCCCCGTGCAGGCTAGGTCTGAATGCGCAAGAAGAGAGAGAGACTATGGGTGAGTGTTGCTTCCTGTACTGGGGGAAAAGAAACTGTGTTCAAATTCATGCTATATCTTCTTTTGGGGGTGAAAAAACCCCATGCTTCGAGTTGTCTCTCCGCCTAGACCTTTCTCTTGAGCAAACCTTTGAAGAAATCGAAACTGTTGCTGTCACTCTGCAACTCCCATTTCCTGCCAGTTGGTCTGTCCTCCCAGCCCAACTCTTCTGCAACAAGTAGACCCCAATCCTGGGTGATACCCTTGATTCTCGCCCTCACACCTCCTTCCTGCTCCAAAGTGACGATCTGCTCGCTATGCAACCAGTTCGCGTAGTATTGGTCCAGCAATGGTGTGAAACCTCTGGCACAGAAGCGAAGATAGATGGTCTCGAATCTGACTAGAATGGATGCGAGCAACTTCTCTAACGTCATGGGTGGAAGCTTGTGTGCTGCGCAAAGAGCGTTCAGACTGGTCGTTGGAGCAGGGTTACTGACGTTGATACCAATGCCAGTGATCAAGGTGTAATCTCCACCACTGTACGAGCTGTTCACAAGGATACCGCCAATCTTTACGTAGCCACTGCGAGAGTCCCCTGCGACCTGCTTCTTGGTTGGGTCGAGTGCGTAGATGTCGTTGGGCCATTTGAGCTTGACGGGCAAGACATTATAGCCACGATCATAGTTTTGGATACCTTCAACGATGGCGAGGGCGGCGAGATATTGGACGAAGACAACAGGCGCGGTGGTGTTTAGGGATAGAGAGTGGCGGAACATGGTACTGAACATGAGTGATCCAGGAGGCGAGACCCATACATTGTTGCCACGACCTCGACCGGCGACTTGGGTTGTTGCGGTCGCAGTGGCACCGATAGGAAGCTTGTTGAGTAGTCTGGGGTTCTTCTCGAGGAGAGTACTGGTGCTGGTGACTACTTCGCCATAGATAAGTGTATTGCCAAAGGATTCGTCCATGTGATGTGATGACTTTTTGTAATGTGCGAGATTAGCAAAGTAAGCGTGATGGTTGAAATAGGGTGTTTCCTTGGTGTCTGGCAGGGATTGGTCGTGAACTAGCATCCTCTTAGTGAGCTTGTCGTAATCGACGATGCCTGCATCTTCCGACTCGGCAAGCTGCTGGCTTGAGTTGCTGGAAACACCAGAGAGGGTATCTTTCACGACATCAGGTAAAGCGTCTGCTACCTTTTGCAAGCTGAGATTCGTTCCTCCGCTGGTCCTCCAAGGTCCACTCTGTTTCTCCAAGAAGAACGTATCGTTCTCGCCTTTGATATAGAAAGCCTGATCCTCTTCTTCCACAATGTCGGACCACGAAGATACAAATTCGGCAACCTCAGAAGATTGAAGACTGGACAGATGGAGACGAGAGAGTGAAGGTACACCCTGGTTGTCCTGGCTTGGTGTGAGGCCAAGTTTTGCAAGACAAGCTTTCATGAAATCGACTCGCTGCTTGTCGTCCGCAGCGAGTGCCTCGACTATTCTTGGGTATTCGGGTTTTCCATCACCCTTGGTGAGGTTGACAGCAGCAAACCTAGGGCGCTTTTAGCTTCTTAGACAGAAAAGCAACACGCGAGAACTTACTCTGGATGTGGGCCTGTCAAAACAACTGAGCCCTCTCCGACCTTACGATAAACCACTGCTGCAGTGTCCTCTCCGGAATCCACTGCAAGCGGCTCCGTGTAGCTCGCCAATACTTGCACGCCTTGTTCTTTGTACTTGTCTGCGTCAACAAAGACACCACCTCCGTTATAATAAGTACGGAAGACTTCAGGCACAATACCACCAACGTGGTCGAGAGTTTGCTTGTTGACCTTGATCTCAGCCGCTCTAGTGCCAGCCTCGCTATGGTAAACGAAGCCAGGAAAAGCAAGACCTCTACAGATACCGGGATAGAAACCCAACTCACGGTCACCGCATACTTCCATTCCCTTTTTTCCCGCCTCAAACTCGCAGCGCTTGGAAGCGTAGTAGCCACCGGCACAAAGACCCAGGTAAGCACCACCTTTTTGAACATACTGGGAGATACGGCGATTGCCTTCGCCGTTCAAAGTACGACAATATCCTGCGTCTGCACCACCGGGCATGACGAATAAGGCACATGAAGCCGTCCAAGGTTCTTTGAGAACGGCCTCTCCTGAGATGGGGATAACAGCATAATTAGGACCCAGAAGTCGGCGGAGAGACCAGAGACAATGTCGAACAGATTCGACGGTAGATCCGTTGCCTGAGAAATTATGAGTAATACCATGGAAAGTAAGGCGAAGAAGATCTTACCTGAGTAGACAAGGACATTGACCCTTTTGTCGACCATTTTGGTTGGATAATAATAAGTGGCAATTACTCGATTCGTACAGATGGCCGAAAAGCCTCGCTCTCTTTCTTCGGAGAACAGAAATCTTCTCACTCTAGATATTCGACAAAATCTCGGATATGGCAGCCGAAAGAGATCCCAAGCAAAACACAACCAAGGTGGTGGAAGATGACGATGAGCCGGATGACTGGTAAGTCGGAGAGGTCCTGGGATTGTGGTTGGACAGAAATGCTGAGCGAGATTGGTATAGGGATAAGCGAATCTTTAGCACCGGCTGTGCAGGTATGTACCGGTCTAAAGAATGGACAAGAAGAATTGCTGAACGAGTGCAAGTCGAGAACACACGCTTGAACGACTGCTTCTACGAGAAGAAGGACTGGAGACAGTGCAAGGCCGAGGTGAGTGAGATATGGTCTGGTCGGCTTTGTATACCGAAAGCTTCGGACTTTTGGCCTAGAGAGTCCGAGACACTATTGAGCATGAAACTAATAATTTGTGATGTATACAGATGGAGCAGTTCAAGGAGTGCTGGAAAAGACGCGGAAACGATCAGAGGACTGCTCAGAAGGATGTCTGAATGTATAATATTCGCGCGAATGAGAGGTGTACGATGTATGAACGACAGACGAGAGCCGACGGAACCACAACTTTTGAAAGACGAAAGTACTATTGTTACAACATGTTCTATCCACATGGATGTTGATATACTTGCATTGATCAAATCAACATGGTACTTTTCCGATTGGAATGGATAAAACAGTGAGAATTTATTGCGTAAACAGTAGAATGAACAATTTTGGCCGCATCGCCACGTCTGACTGGCAGAGACGATAGGCACCATGCGTAGTCCTGCAGTATAGTATTACGTCGGCGGTCAAATCTTCACAACGCAACTACCTAGACAATCCACAAACACAATGCGCGTGAACTTATTACGTGAAGTGGCCACTGGCCTCGAGTCGGCCATCCAGTCGTCTCATCGCAGTATTGTGCGCAATCGTAGTTCATCGCAAATTGCGCCGTCATGGTGCAGGAACTTCACCTCGCAAACACGCCGCTTCCAAGGAACCCCAAACAGCACAAAACCCGCAACACCTGCTGCAGGAAGCGCAGCAGCGCCATCTCGCGCTCCAGCACCCGTCTCAAAGCCCGCCTACAATTCCTCAGCAGCCCCTGCCCCGGCCAAGGCAGAGAATGACACTCCCCTTCGCTCCTTGACTGAGGGCCTGGACGATCCACCACCGACCTTGAACGAGAATGAGAAGCAGGTCGATTGGACTCGTTCCTTCCATGGCATCTCCTCTTCGCCCTTCAGTGCAGAAGCCGCCGCTATTCTGACACAAGACATTCCCTTTGACGACATCGAGATCAAGCCCGATGGAATCATCTACCTGCCCGAGATCAAGTACAGAAGAATCCTAAACAAGGCATTCGGCCCTGGTGGCTGGGGACTTGTGCCTCGTGGCGAGACTATTGTCACCGGCAAGCTGGTCACCAGAGAGTATGGCCTCGTTGCCGGCGGAAGGTATGTGAAATGTTGCCATGCCATGGTCATTCTGCCCGAGTAACACACACTAACACGAACCAGACTTGTCTCGATAGCTCGCGGTGAACAACAGTACTTTGACCCCGACGGTATCCCTACCGCTACTGAAGGCTGCAAGTCCAACGCCCTCATGCGCTGCTGCAAGGATTTGGGTATTGCCTCGGAGCTATGGGACCCAAGATTCATCAGAAAATACATGAGCGAGATGGGCAGAGAGCTTCTCGTTGAACACGTCGTGACCAAGAAGAGGAGAAAGCACTTTATGAGAAAGGACGACGAGCTGAAGTATCCCTTCAAGGAGGTTCCTATTCCTGGCGCTGCTCCTGTCAGAAGATAGAGCGGTCTGCCCTTGGGCATAGCTGGATAGAAGTGTAACATGTGTAAGATATGGGACAAGTGCTGAGAGTATATACCAAGACGACAATGTCGAATGAAAAGCCGACATCGTCGAATGAGAATCAATTACTCCCCGAACCCTGGCTTCAACGATATCATGGTCATGACGAAGATGAGGACAATATAGTACATTCGGCTAATAATACAATCATATGCCCATAACGCTGTGGCAGTCCACTTTACCAGACCTTCCACCAGGATTTGGACTGGTCGTCGGGCGCGGCGGCCACACTGCCTCCCAACTCTGCGTACTTTCTTGCTTCCTCCTCTTCCTTCTTTTGACGGCGCAATTCTCTCGCCCTTTCCATGCGGGCTTCCTTTTGCTTGCGCTCGATCTGTTTGCGATCGATGATTTCGATTGCGCGCTTCATGCCAGCCTTTTCGGCTTCACGTTGATATTGGCAGTACTGGTACATGGAGAAGGAACCAATACAGAAAGTGCCGACTGCCCAATTACAAGCGACCTGGATCGGTGCTGGAGATTAGGTTAGTGAGGGGAAGAGGATTTGAAGAGGCAAAGGCGATAGTCGTACCGCGCCAGATGGCTCTGACACTGCCCATGGCAAAACCGGCCGTTATTCCAGCAAGAAGGGAGTCCTTGACGCATGGCTTCTTGGGAAATTTAGCAAAACTTTCTGCAGAAATTGCTTTGGCAGCGTCTGCGATTGTGATGTCTCCGGCCGAACCACCAGCAGTATGTTGGGCGGCGGCGGCGGCGTAGACGTTTGCATTCTCCGGTGGTTTATATGACGGCTCGGCCTCACTCCATTGGCCAGAGGTGAAGGGTTTGTCCTCTCCTGTCGGGCGTGCGCCTTGCTGTTGTGTGTCGTCGGCCATGATATGTGTGTGAATCGTGATAATGCGGAAGAGAGATTCTGGATTGTTAATTAGATGCAGTAATAATCATCGAAAGGCAAAGCACGGCCAGACCCTGACCATGCGACATCGACCGTCCGTCAATCTCAGCCCTACGCGACCTAAATTGATTGTCACGTCCGCGTCGCGGCACCCGCGTTTGGTCGTGCATACTCGCTTTGTTTTCGACAGTACTACTCTCACGTACACAGCTAATCTTTGCATCATATTATTACATGCTATTACCTTTTGACACTGCTTCATGATTGACGACATCCTCCCCTGGTAGAATAGACATCAACATCAACACCAACACCATCCATGGTCGCATCCACATAGAGAAGAGGAGAAACAGCATACAACATAAATACCACAGCAACCATGGCAGCAGGGCGAAAGACAGGCCAAGGGTTCCGTCGCATGGGCAAGACTGGCCAATCCTCGTACGGTCCACGGAGGCCGAAAACAGTCGATGCATCATCATTGAGAGCATCCGAACAAACTTCACAAAATGAGAAGCTCGAAGCGACACGCCTTGCCCACCGCATAGATGAATCCATGGGTTTCGAGCGTTTCGAGGCTGGCAAGAAAAGAGAAGGATGGCTGGTCAACATGCACAGTACAAGTATTGAAGATTCGAAGCATCCTGCTGGTCGCGCTGGCGTCGACTTTTACTTTCTACAGGACGACGGGAACTCCTTCAAAGCCACTCTCGAGTATGACCCGTACTTTCTGCTGGCCGTCAAGCGAGGCAAAGAGCAGGAAGTCGAGGAGTGGTGTCGGAGGACATTCGAAGGTCTTGTAAAGACAGTACAAAAGCTGGACAAGGAGGACCTGTCCATGGTATGTTTCCATACTGCTTTACCCGGGAGACGACCATCGACTAACTTCGTCACAGCCAAATCATTTGCTCGGTCATCGAAGGAATTTCCTCAAGCTCACATTCGCCAACGTCAATGACCTATTAGCAGTCAGAAAGGGCATCTCACCCATCGCAGAGAAGAACAAAAGCAAGATGAACGCCATGGATACATACGCCGAAGTAGCAACAGCCAATGCCGGCATGGACATGTTCGACGACGACTTTGAACAAGCAAACAAGGCCAGCATATTTGACGCCAGCGATTTCATTGTCGATATACGAGAATACGATGTGCCCTACCACGTTCGTGTAGCCATTGACAAGGATATTCGTATTGGAAAGTGGTACACTGTCGAAGCAAAACACGGTCAAATCTCCCTATCTTGCATCGAGGAGAGGCTTCAGCGTGCCGATCCTGTTGTCCTAGCCTTTGATATTGAGACAACAAAATTACCTCTCAAGTTCCCTGATGCCGCAATCGATCAGATCATGATGATATCCTACATGATCGATGGCCAAGGCTTCCTCATCACCAACAGAGAAATTGTCTCTGAAGATATTGCCGATTTCGACTACACCCCCAAACCTGAGTACGATGGACCTTTTCTAATCTTCAACGAAGCAGACGAGAGAGCTTTGCTAGAACGATTTTTCTCATGCATCAAAGAAGCACGGCCAACCATTATCGTGACTTACAACGGTGACTTTTTCGATTGGCCTTTCGTTGAAGCCAGAGCTAGTATCCAAGGCATCGACATGTACCAGGAGATCGGATTCCGCAAGAACAGCGAGGACATCTACCAGTCAAATTACTGCGCTCATATGGATGCTTTCGCCTGGGTCAGTCGTGACAGTTATCTGCCACAAGGCAGTAGAGGTCTCAAAGCGGTGACAGTCGCCAAGCTGGGCTACGACCCTGATGAACTTGATCCAGAGTTGATGACCCCTTACGCCAGCGAAAGACCACAGACGCTCGCCGAGTACTCTGTCTCCGATGCTGTGGCGACCTATTACTTGTACATGAAGTATGTTCATCCTTTCATCTTCTCATTGTGCACTATCATTCCTCTGGGTCCCGACGATGTTCTACGCAAGGGTACTGGTACGCTTTGCGAGATGTTGTTGATGGTCCAAGCCTATCAGAAGGAGATCGTGTTGCCCAATAAGCACCAAGCACCGCGAGAAGCATTCTGGGAAGGCCATCTTCTCGAATCCGAAACTTACGTAGGCGGTCACGTTGAGAGTATCGAAGCTGGAGTATTTCGAGCCGACATCCCTTGCAACTTTGCCGTTGATCCCGCTGCGATAGACGAGCTCATTCAAGAACTCGATGCCGCTCTCAAATTCAGTATCGTCGTTGAAGAGAAAAAGTCTCTTGATGACATTGAGAACTACGAGGAAGTCAAGAGCCAGATCTTGGAGAGACTGAACCAACTGAAACAAACACCAAATCGTAAGGAGAAGCCATTGATCTACCATTTGGACGTCGCATCAATGTATCCTAACATCATGACCACTAATCGATTGCAACCGGACTCCATGATTGAGGAAGCGGATTGTGCTGCATGCGACTTCAACCGACCTGGCAAGACTTGTGATCGAAGACTGCCCTGGGCTTGGAGAGGAGAGTTCCTGCCAGCCAAACGTGATGAATACAACATGATCAGACATGCTCTTGAGAGCGAGCGATTTCCGGGAAAAGGTCCAAACAGCCTGGCGCGAAGTTTCCAAGACCTCTCACTCGATGAGCAAGCAGGCCTAGTCAAGAAACGTCTCCAAGACTACAGCAAAAAGATTTACCACAAGATCCACGACGCAAGGACCATCGAGAGAGAAGCCATCATTTGTCAACGAGAGAACCCCTTCTATGTCGATACTGTCAAAGACTTCCGTGACCGCAGATATGACTTCAAGGGTAAGCAGAAGGTATGGAAGGGCAAGACTGATGCTCTGAAAGCCGCTGGAGCTTCTGCTCTTGAGGTTGAAGAGGCCAAGAAGATGATTGTCTTGTTCGACTCTCTTCAACTGGCCCACAAAGTCATTCTGAACAGTTTCTACGGCTATGTCATGCGAAAAGGTTCTCGTTGGTACTCCATGGAGATGGCTGGTGTCACCTGTCTCACTGGAGCCCGCATTATTCAGATGGCAAGACAATTGGTAGAGAGGATAGGAAGGCCCTTGGAGCTCGACACAGACGGTATCTGGTGCATGCTCCCAGCCACATTCCCTGAGAACTTCTCTTTCAAGCTGAAGAATGGCAAGAAGATCGCCATGTCATATCCCTGTGTCATGCTGAATCATCGTGTTCACGATAACTTCACCAACCATCAATACCAGGAGCTTGTTGATCCTGCAACATTTCAGTATGAAACACACAGCGACAATACCATTTTCTTCGAAGTCGACGGTCCCTACAAGGCAATGATCCTGCCGACGTCTAAAGAAGAGGACAAAAACTTGAAAAAGAGATATGCTGTCTTCAACCACGACGGTACTCTTGCAGAGCTGAAAGGTTTCGAGGTCAAGCGCCGTGGTGAGCTCAAACTCATCAAAATCTTCCAAACTCAGATCTTCAAGTTCTTCTTGGAAGGCTCGACGCTCGAGGAAACTTATGGCGCAGTTGCCAAAGTTGCCAATAGGTGGCTCGATGTTTTGTACTCTCATGGTAGCACTCTTGCCGATGAAGAGCTGATCGATCTTATTTGCGAGAACAAGAGCATGGCCAAAACTCTCGAGGAATATGGCGCGCAGAAATCTACAGCCATCACCACAGCAAAGCGCCTTGCAGAGTTCCTTGGCGAGCAAATGGTCAAGGATAAAGGTCTAAACTGCAAGTACATTATCTCATCTCGACCGAGAAACTCGCCCGTCACTGAGCGTGCCATTCCGGTCGCCATCTTCTCTGCAGAAGAGTCGGTCAAAAAGCATTACCTTAGAAAGTGGATGAAGGATGACCCAGGCGACATGGATCCTCGTACGGTCATCGATTGGGATTACTATCTTGAGCGACTCGGTTCCGTCGTCCAAAAGCTAATCACTATCCCGGCTGCATTGCAAAAGATCCGCAACCCTGTGCCTCGTGTAGCGCATCCTGACTGGCTCGAGCGACGTATCAAAATCAAGGACGACGTTCTCAAGCAGAAGAAGATGACCGATCTTTTCCAAAAGAAAGCCCTGGACCCTGCAGATGTGAATGGCAGAATCGTTGGAGATCTCGAAGATTTCGGTTCTCAGTCACTCACGGTACCGAAAAGGGCCATCGTCTCCAAGGTCGCATCTTCGCAGAAGAGGAAGGCTGCTGATGCTGAGCCTGCTGCTCCGGTCAATCCATATGACAGTCTCCCCTCAAACATGCCGTCCATCACTGAGGATTACGAGGGATGGCTAGAATATCAGAAAAAGAAGTGGAAGATCCAAAAGCAAGCACGTAAGAGGAGACGACAGCTTTTTGGCGAAAGGCGCGTGGACAATACCGATGCTATTGGAAACATGTTCCGAAACCAGAGTGAAATGATGTACAACTCCACATGGCAAATTCTTCAGCTATGTGATGGCGATATCCCTGGAGAGGTAAAAGCGTTCGTCTTGATTGACAACAAAGTGCACCAACTCAAAGTTGTGGTACCTCGTCAGATGTTCCTGAACTTGAAGGAAGATGAGTTGCCTGACGTGTCTGTTGACGGCGTGGAGGCCGAGAAGGTCGTCAACTATACCTTACCAAACGGACATCCTTCCGTGCATCTCTTCAAGCTCACAATGCCGGAACAAACCTACATCAAAGAGGCCGACAAGCTTGCCGCTCTATTTAACCACTCTAGTGTCGAAGGGCTTTATGAAACACAGGTCCCTCTGGATGTCAGAGCAGTTCTTGCACTTGGAAGCACATGTACCTTCGACGAAAAGCAGAAGGGTGTCCTTGGTAAAGGTATGAGCCACGGTTTCGACCTGGCCTCTTTGCACTACGTGCCTCCAAAGCATCCTTATCTATCGAGCGTCTCCATGACCTATCTCTACCTCTACCATGTTATCGCAGGAGAGAGACAAATTTTTGCCTTATTCTCCACGTCGAGGAAGGAGGCCCAAATTGTGGTTCTCAATAGATCCCGTGCTGATCAAGGCATGCCCAACGTTGACCGAATCTATCAAGACCTTCTTGCAAAAAAGCTAGAAGAGAATGGTGGAGAACAATGGCAAGATGTTTTCGAATATCAAGAAGACATTCACTTCAAGACTGTTCAGGTCACAACCAAGAAAAGAGCTTTGCAGGAGGTCGGTGATGCCATCAAGAAGATACAAAAGGAGGAAACTAGTCCCTCAATGGTTGTGATCCAATCCCAACAACCCCGACTTTTAAGACACGATCTGCCGAACCTGCAGGATATGCCCATGTTACCTCTCAAATCAGACGAAGATGACAAACGTCTCCCACCTTTGGGTTGGCAGTCGTTTGTTGCGAAGAGACTGGTGGGCCACTATCTGGATCTAGGTTCTTGGATAACGCATCTTATTGAGCTCAGTCGTTATGGCAATGTGCCCCTCTGCAACCTCGAAAAGGACGACCCGCGTTTCTTGATAGACATATCCTATGCTCGCAGACTACAGAAAGAAAAGGTTGTTCTCTGGTGGTCGGCGAACCCAAGGCCAGATCATGCCGGTCATGAGAAGGACGACATTCTAGCTGCCATGGAGACGGTCGAAATGCCTTCAGTCAACAATCCTGGTACTTATTCATCCGTGTGTATTGACTTGAGTGTCAAGAATCTGGCCATCAACACAATCCTATGCTCTGCTGTGCTCAATGATGCAGAAGGCAGCGACTCGATGGGTCTGGCTGTTCCACCACCAATCGAGGACGGCGTCCAAGAGATGTCTCATGTTCAGTCAGAGAATGCCTTTGCACAAGCTGGTATTATGGCGCTGAGGGAGATGGTCAGGGCCTGGTGGGAAGAAGCCTGCAAAGGCAGTGGCATGGCAGATGTTATGGTTCAACATCTGGTGCGCTGGATTGAAAGTCCTGGTTCATTCCTCTACGACAAGTCGTTGCACTATTACGTGCAGATGATGTCGAGAAAGGCTCTACAACAACTCATGTCAGAGTTCCGCAGAGTCGGCTCCCATGTTGTCTTCGCAAGCGCAAACAGGTTGCTGTTGCAGACCACGAAGGCAGAGGTTGGAAATGCGTATGCGTACAGCCAGTATATTCTCAAGACCGTCAACGCCAAGCCATCCTTCAACTTCCTCGACCTCGGCATCACAGAATACTGGGACTATTTGATCTGGTATGATGAATTTAACTATGGTGGAAAAGGATGCGCAGAAGTCGTCGAGGCAGAGAACCAGACATTGAACACTATCATGGAGTGGCAGATTGGCACCTTCTTACCCCCGATCTTGCAACCAATGTTCAATGACTGGATTGTGGAATACATTGACTTGATGCATGCTCGCAAGAGACCTGCAGGACTGATCAATGGTGCGCCTCGCGCGACACAGCTGCCTATTCATGCATCCATTTTCGCCTCAGAAAAAGACGACCAAACAACACCTGGCGATGTTCTAGCGAAGTCCTTTTCGAGGCCGCTCGCGAAGCAGATCAAGGCATTGATAAAGCGCCAACGCACTGAAGCGTTGCATGACGAGTTGATGTCAGATTGGACGTTCCCAGAACTACCAGGCTCACGACAAGACCTTCAGAATCCAGTTCTCCAGCTTGTGAAGAGCATCATGCAAGTATTGAGTCTTGACAAGACGATCACTCTAGAAGCAAGACTTTTACGCAAGGAACTGCTGCATCTGTTTGAGATTCGCGAGTTTAGTGCGGAGGGAGCGTTCAACAACCCAAGCACAAGTCTGGCGATCAAACAGCTCAGTTGCCCCGAGTGCTGTCTGCCACGTGACATTGATCTATGTCGTGACGGAGACATTATACCAGCTGAGGCAGCTCAAAATCGGACATTGACTGTGCGGTGCCACAATTGCGATGCGCTATTCGATAGGCTAGCAATCGAAGAACGACTGCTAGGCGAGGTGCAGAAAATGGTACTGCAGTGGACAACACAGGACTTGAAATGTGGAAAGTGTGGACGAATCAGGACAAATGACTTTATGGATCATTGTTCGTGTGCAGGAGAATGGACGAGCACGATCAAGAGAGATGATGTGACGAAGCAGCTCAAGGTTTATCGGTCTGTAGGGCAGTTTTACGGATTTAGGATGTTGGAGGATGTGGTTCACAGCGTCGCGGAGGCGCTCTGAGTCGGCATAGCTTTTGACAGGCGTTTGAGGTACTGGCATGGTACGACACGTAGAGTCGATGCAAGGGGATTGTTTTCAAGGCAAATAATCATGTACATTAATAGTTGGGGGCGGCAATAATGATCGGTATGTTTGAACGTTTTAGATCAAGCAGCACATGGCATGTGAGACAAGCAAGCAAGATTCGGACCGGCAAGAATGGGGCAACATTGCATTGTCACCCGCAAAACAGACACGCGATGTGTTCAAATTCGAGCGGGTGTTGAGCAGACAGATACAGAAAGATGACTGGTGCGACTGATAGCTCGGCAGGAAGAGCATGGCAAGGAAAGGTAGGTAGGTAGATAGAGTATTAAGTAGTGTATTATGACTAGCGGTTGTGGAGCAGCGCCATTCTGATTACATGCGGTCGGTCCAAGAACAAGATCCGCGCCTTTGGAAGGCACAGTCCCTTCCGAATGGGTCCAGAGCAAGTGGTTCTTTTTCTGAGGGCGACTGCTAGCCTGAAGTCATCCATGTCTTTTACATCTGAATTATGGACAGGTCTTTTCCCGTGATGTTTTCTTCGATTTCTCGTAGGTGCGAGGAGCGAGGTTGTGGGCGAAGCAGCGAGCAGCGGGCAGGGAGTTGAGCGGAAGAAGCCGACAGGCATTGCTGGCGGAGGGACCACGGGCGGTCTGTCTCTCTGGTAGACAGACAAGCAACTCCGAGGCAGGCATCAATAGGCGCGTGCCAACGACTCGATCTATCGACTTGTTTTCATTTCCAATCAGGTACGTCTATTTTGACTCTGCCCCGTCCGTCTGTATCTGTGGCTGTATCGCCATGACCCTCCCCGTCTCGCTGGCGACCTCGTCTCCTGCCAAAACCACCACCACCACCATCACCACTAGCACCACCACTGGCCACCACCAACCAGGAGCTACCATCCAGGCCGCCTCTCCAGCCAACCCATCACTCGCATACCCATCTCTGTTTTGACCTCTCAGCCCGCACTCTGTCGCATACTCTTCCCTCCTCCCCTCATCGTCAATTGTCGCGTATGGACGCGTCGCAAAGACAGGCCGGCTAACCGAGGCGTGTATAGGGCGTGTGCCCCATGCTGTAGCAGGCCCCAACCATGAGCGCCTGGCCTGGCTCTTCGAGCAATGGCGTTTACATGAACCCGAATATGTCGTCGCTATACGCCAATCCCAACCCAAACAATATCGATCTCAATTCCTTCGTCCCCAATGGCAGCGTCAATCCACATCAAGCTTTTGGCAACCAGCAAACATACAATGTTAATCCTGTCGTGCCCTCGAAACGCGCGCGACCCTCGGATGATCCAATGCACCAGTCGCCGCATATACCAAACACCTCGATAGACATGTCGCGATCGCAGACGCCTATGCAGAACCCAACTCCCTTCGGCGCATACCCCCCTCAACAACAGCAGCAACCCTTCCAAGCTCCGCCAACCCCATACCAACATCTGCAACAGAACGTCTCTGCTTCGACTAATGCCACCCCTTCGCCGACCATGCAGCCACAGCAGTTCCGACCGCCGCAACCGCCTCAGCGCGTCTCGACCGCTTCGCCTGCCACCTTTGGCCAAGCTATGTCTCCAGCGCCATCCACTGCGCCTAATAACATGATGCAACCTCAGTCTTTCGGACAATCGCAGCAGCAACAACAACAACAACAACAACCATTTGCTGGCGGATTTGGCCCTGGCACGTCATCGGCTATGAACATGGGTGGGAACATGGCTTCTGTGCCACAGATGCAGCAGCAGTATCAACAGAAGCTATATCAGCAGCGTCTTCAGGAACAACAGCAACGTCTGCAGGCTAACAGCATGGCTGCCGTTCGCGCGAACGCCGCCGCTACACAAGCGGCGACCTTCAATCCTGCAGCTGCTGCAGGCACACCAAACGCCAATGGTGCTGGAATAGGAGGCCAAGCTGCTGGAGCATCGAACGCGCAAAAGCAAGAGCAATGGATGCGCTCGGTGCAGCAATTCTGCCAGCAGCACAACTTGCCTTTCAATCCGAACCCACAAGTTTGTGGACGCCCTCTGCCTCTCTATGTCTTCTGGGTGGTTGTGCTGCAGCATGGCGGATCTCAGAGAGTTGCCCAGTACAACGGCTGGCCTACAATAGCTGCCAAGGTTGGCTTCAATGTTCAGCAATATCCCACTGCACCACAAGAACTGCAACAGCTGTTCGAGTCTGCCCTGGGTCAGTACGAGCGCCTCTTCCTCACAGCCAGGATGAATCAACGACAGCAGCAGGCTCAGCTTCAGGCTCGCCAGATGGCTGGACTTGGCAATGCCGGCCAAGGTCAAGGTCAAGGTCAAGGTCAAGGTCAAGGTTCTCCTACTCGTGCACCGGACCAGCTCTCTGCACAGCAACAGACCATGATGCAGATGCAGCAGAAAGCTCAGCAACAGCAACAGCAGCAATTGCATCAGGCTCAGCAGCAGCAGCAACAACAACAACAACAACAACAAGCCCAGCAACGGCAGCAACAGCAGCAGCAGCAGCAGCAGCAACAACAAATGCAGATGCAACAAGCGCAACAAATGCATCAAGCCCAAGCTCAGCAGTCTCAACAGCACACTCCAGCTCCTATGATGAATCCACAGGCGACGCCAATGCAACGTCCCCCTTCCATATCGAATGGTGTCATGACACCTCAGAACAATCTTCAGCACTCGGCTTTGAACGAGTTCCGTCGCACTTCGAGTATTGGTAAACCCGACTCTGTTCCACCCCCGGACCTGGATGCAGCCCGTGTGTCAGCGTCGCCCGCCGTTAAGGCTCAGTCAGAACCCGAAGGTACTCCATCCCTCAAGCGCGAGGCCAGCACTGCAGAATTGAAGCACGTCAGTGGACAGAATACCGAGTATGAGCCTCTTCGACGCGACCCGGACTTCTATGGTGGATACGACATCATGCCTCTCTTCAAAGTCGGCGCTGATCTTGTTCGCCTTATTCCGGATGTGCCAATGGTTGATGAGATGGGCTTAATTGACATTCGCGCTCTCACCCTCAGCCTGCAATCTGGCATCCACGCCGAGGTTCGCCATGCTTTGGACCATTTGACATTGATCTCGATAGAACCCCGCATCAATCTCGACTTGGACAAATGTGAAGACCTGACTGACGTGCTTGTGGACTGCGCCGAAGCACAGCTTGATACACTAGCCGATGGAGCTGCTGAGGTATCCGACGGTGTTGACTTGACAGCTTACGAAGATGTCGTTCGTGCCTGTCGCTCTGAGAATGAGTCCCTCCAGGAAGTTGCTGCTGTAGGCACCTCTGCCTACGAACTGGACCGAGCTGCCGATCGTCTCATAGCGGCCACTACATTGTTGCGCAATCTATCCTTCAATGAGGCAAATCACCGCCTTCTTTCCGCGCCACCTGTCATCACCTTTGTATCAAACTCGATTCGCCTTCTTGGTACTCGCAACATGCTTCTTCGTACTTCGAGGAACGTTGCAGATTTCTACAAGGATATCATCACATTCCTGTCCAACATTACTGGTATTCTGGAGCTACCGAGTCGCGACGATGCTCTCCATATACTTCAGTTCATCCTGGCTTTTGCTCCTCAGCCAGCTCCTTCCTTGTCAGTCGAAGCACCATTACGATTCAGTCCCTATGTACCGCTGGCACAACGGCACCTGCCACTAGCCGTCGACTGTCTCGCCAAACTACTCGCCCGTCAAGAGCCCAATAGGTCTTTCTACCGCAGCATCTTTGCTTCTTCACAACAGTCAAACTCTTCCGACACGGCTACCCCGATTGATCTCCTCACCCGCGCATTTGGCCTGAGCATATCCGTTCTTCCTGAACGATCAAAGCGGGTCTTCTCGACAACAGCGGAACTCCGCACTGTCGAGGCGCGCAAAGCACTTATGACACAGGGGATGCTCGCGGCCGACATCCTGGCCTCCATGTTGCCATCTGCTCAATCGAACACGGATGAGAGCGACGGCGAAAAGAATGTAGCGCGTGAATGGCTTGAGTCTGAGGACCGGTGGCCTGGTGGGCTGCTACGCATGGCTTATGTTTTGTCGATTGATCGCAGCAACCAAGCACAACGCGTGGCAGGTCATGCATCCATGCCAATGCACGATTCGGACACACAGGGCTACGGGCTCATCACGCACAGAGGACTGGGAATGCTACTCCGACTCGTGGAAAAAGCAGGTTCACTGCCTTCGGCACAGAAAAGGAGACTGGCTTCGGACGGCGAAACGAGAGAGAATGCTATATCGCAAGACGGCGAGTCTGATGAGACTGACGAAGATGAGCTTGATGAGGCGGACGGTCGGATCAAGTCGACGCCATCTTGGATCACTCGATGCAATCCAGCTCCACAACGCGAGACAGTGCTTGGAGCTTTGTTGTCACCCGATGCCGACAAAACTGCTCTGCGTCTTTTGACCAAGCTTTACGACATGGCGACGGCATGAAGCACAAGAATGGAGAAAGCGAAGGAGTGGGAAAGAAGAGGAAGCAACCTCTGATATTCTTTTCCGAGGTGAAATGAAGCGAAATGTGGATAAGTTGATTGGTTGAATGTAAAACAGTGTTTTGTAGACGAATTAATCGATGATGAGATGGTTCAGCAAGTATTGCCCTTGTGTCTTCTGCCAGTGATAGTCTCACTCCTCTGCATAGGCATAGCTTCATGAGTCCAGTTGATTAGGTGGCTCCGTGCTTGGTAGAGGCTCTTGAACATATGGTGATGTAATGGAGGTGCTTCCCCACACTTTTCTATGAACTGGTGAAGCTCGACGCGTGACAGTCGCGTCGTGCCTCTGGATTAATATATTTTCCCATTGTCTATATTGCTGTCTCGAATCATCTATTGTTCTCTTCAAGTACCGTCTAGAAATTGGCAGCATGTCTCTGAAACGTAAAGCAGCCGACATTGCGGCCGCAGAGGCCAAGAAACCCAAGGCCAACAGCTCCATCACCAGCTTCTTCGGCAAGCCCAAGACAAACCCATCCAACTCATCCACCAACCCTGCAGCTCCCCCTACGGAACCCGCACCGACTACTTTCGACAAGGAGAAATGGATTGCCGGCCTGAGCGAAGAGCAAAAGACTCTGCTCAAGCTGGAGATTGAGACACTGCACGAGAGCTGGCTGGCTGTTCTCAAGGATGAAATCACCTCCAAGGACTTTATCAATCTGAAGAAGTTCCTCAAGAGCGAAGTAGAGTCTGGCAAGAAGGTCTTCCCACCCTCAGGAGATGTCTACAGTTGGTATGTCGCATCACTGATGTATGACTTCCTCACAGTATACTTAGTTCGTTGTCCAGGTCACGACATACTCCGCTGAGCACCGTCAAGGCCGTCATCATCGGCCAAGATCCTTACCACAACCTGAACCAAGCACACGGTCTCTGCTTTTCTGTACGCCCACCGACACCTGCTCCTCCCTCACTCAAGAACATGTACATTGCTCTCAAGAAGGACTATCCGTCATTCGAGCCTCCGCCAAACAATGGCGGCCTGTTGACTCCTTGGGCCAACCGTGGTGTACTGATGCTCAACACATGTCTTACCGTTCGTGCTCACGAAGCCAACTCTCACTCCAAAAAAGGTTGGGAGCGATTTACCCAAAAGGTCATCGACACTGTCGCCCAGAAGCGTACTCGTGGAGTCGTCTTCCTTGCCTGGGGTTCTCATGCTCAGGAGAGGTGCAAGGGCATCAACGGTAGCAAGCACTACGTTCTGAAAAGTGTGCATCCTAGCCCGCTGAGCGCTCATAGAGGCTTCGTAAGTCTTGCCTGTCAACCTGCCCTTTTCTACATTTGCTTCGTGCTGACAACAATCTCAGCTTGACTGTGGCCACTTCAAGAAGACCAATGAATGGCTCAAGGAGAGATATGGTGAAGATGATGTAATCGACTGGAGTCTCAACGTTGCTCCTGAAGACGCTGGCGTCTGACCACCTACCTCATCATGTATAACGCTAATCCATATGAATGTTTCCGGTCTTGTCCATGATACTTGACGATGTCTCGTACACAGATGAATGTCTGGCAGAAGCACATCATTCTCCACAACAATGGTCACGAACAATGAAAGACAAGTCTGGGTGTTGCTGATTCCGTCATTGTCCCGTCGATGGTTGCTACCATAGCATCTCTTCTCACTGGCAAGACACTGTTCTAAACAACTCCCGGCCATGTATTGACACCACCCAAAACTCCTTGCTTTCAGCGAGGACCTATCCAAGGGCATGGTAGAAATCGCCTCATGTAAGCATTGTTTCTGTGCATATCCGTAATACGATGAACATTTATCGTGTTGATTTCATTGAATTTCGAAGTACTCTAGAGATACTTGCTGTATCTGACAAAACTCTCGCATTCTGCAAGACACAATAAGTATCTGGTAGTGTTCTCAAGTCCATGAAACAGTAAAATCTCACTATATGCTTCATTGATAATTCGTCTTCCCAATATCTCAATCTCATAATCATCCCATTCACAAACATCCAGCATACTCCCATCCGATCCACTGCACGTTCGCGACTTGAGCGCAGAAGAATAGAGCATATACGTCGAGTGTTGTCCGAGACTTGCCATCACTTTCACTTTCCAACCACCTGATACAAAACCACGAACTGAACCGTTCACTGTCACTCTCCGGCCTGATATCCTGCCTCAACGCTTGCTCCGTTTCCTTTTCCTCCAACGCAATCTATTTTCTGCGCTCCCACTCCATCACCTTGCACCTCATTGCATCTTTGCCTGGACAAGCATCTCACCTCTTCTTGATCGTATCAACAACTTGCACACACATCTTCCCTAAGGTATGATACCATATTCTTCACTTTCCACCTTCAGTCTCATGTTTTACTATTCACAATCTTGACGCCTCTCGTCTCATGTCCCGCTATCCACAATCTTGACGCGATTCCCGACTGACTCAGCCATCACCAACGAACAGCACCTCCACACAACCACACTGTCAAAGCAAAACATCTCTCAACAATGGCCACCCTCAGCGCCGCTCAGATGCGCTACCTAGCCCTCACCTGGCAGTGCTTCGAAACCGAGCCCAAAGTATCCATTTCCAATCTTTTCCCCTGCCCCTTTCTTTCCCACATATCTGACACATCTCTCTCTCCTTCCCGACAGGTCGACTACGCCAAATTCGCCAACCTCGCCGGTCTCGCCTCGGCCAACTCTGCCCGCGAATTACTCCGCGTCACCAAGAAGAAACTCGTCGAGATCGCCGCCATAAACAATGGTTCTGTCCCCACCGCTGCCACTGCTTCTGTCCCCTCGACTGCCACCACAAAGACCCCTAGGAAGAAGGCCACTCCCAAGTCCGTCACCGCTACTCCTTCCACCGGCAAGGCCAAGGCAAAGAAGCGCAAGGTCGACGTCGAGAGTGACGATGAGGACGAGCAGACTGTGACTTTGAGTGGCAAGAACGTCAAGAAGGAGGTCGTGGGTGAAGATGCTGTTGACAAGGATGGATGGGTTGCTGTTGTCAAGCAGGAAGTCGACGATGATGCCGATGAGGAGATTGAGGCTTGAAAAGGGTTGTACATCTTAACCTCGAATTTCGTCCGGGTTTACAGAATCATTTCTTCGTCTTTTGTCAGATGCAATGAAATGGGCTATGGAGAGCTCGATGCAAAAACATGCAAGTAACATGGGAAATGTCACCGGGAAGGAGATATTATGGTAACAGAATCCAAGAGCAAAGAAACAATACCTTCATAGCCATTGAAGAAAGAGAGAAAGAGAGATTGAAAATCATTGCCTTCTGTGAATCTTCATTGCGCTTGTTTTCGAGTCTTACATCTCAAGGTTATCGTGCTATACATGTTGGTTTCGTCAAAAAAAAAAAAAAAAAAAAAAAAAGTGAGCCAAGGATAAAACCCTCAAGCGCAAAATCACCTAGGCCAGGAAGCGACCCTGTCCTTACGTCTCACCAGCAAAAAATTAAAAATTCTTGGCATCAAAACTGTTACTGTAGCTCCAAAGCCCGAGTTTTTTTCTGTCCCTCTGCAATCAAAGCTATACTAGTACAACATCATCAAAATCTCCCTTTTCCAACGCGCATATACTAATCACTCTCGCTTGAAACGATGCCGGCAGTGAAAAGACAAAACAAATCGGCGACGGACAAGCCAAAGAGGCTGAGGAAGCGCAAGGCCAGAACCGATGGTATGTCTCCTCTTTTTTTGTTTCTCTTCTTTCTTTTTCTTTTCCTTATTTCTATCTCTTCTTTGTCTTTTTTTTTTCAGTTCTATGCTCTCTGTCTTTGCTACTTTTCTTTTCCTTGTGGAAAAAATCCCCTTCCATTTTCTTTATTTCTGTCTCTTGTCTTCATAGGAGATTTGCATTTTCTCCGTGATCAATTTTCTTCCTTTTTTCTTCCTTTTTTTTTTATATCTTTTTCTTCTTGAGGTTGGATCTCATTCTCTTTCCTTTGTGCTGATACGATATGTGCACGTTACAGTTTCTTCGTCGTCGGAATCCGAGAGCAGCAGTGATTCAGAGTCGTCGATTTCACCCGAGTCTGAATCTGATACTCGGGCCAAGAAGGTCGTGGGGAGGAATGATAAGAGAGTCAATACCGCGTTGAAAAAGGTAAGTGGGATCTCAAGAATGGGGTTCTCACCCAAAAGGCTTTTCATTTCCTATCTGCGTTGCTGTCTTCCTTATCTCTATTCTCGCCTGCGCTATCCGGGCGATATCTTCTTTCATTTGCGTTCCTCGATATCTTTCTTTCGCTTATGACTTCCTTCCCATATATGCACGACGGAGTAATTCCCAACTTTCCTCAATTTGCTTAGGGACGATAAGATGTCTAGCAAAGGATTCACGATTTGATACTCTTCACAGACACAGCGTGCAACTTCTCCATCATCGTCAGAAGACGAACAAACGACATCCATCAACCCGAACTCCGAAGCCGCTGATGCCAAAGCTGAGGAGGCTTTCACATCATTTTACCTCCGCCAAATGACGACTGAATTCGCCGAAGATCTGGACAAGGTACGATCGGCCGGCGACTTTAACGACAAGAGTATCGGACTCTTAATTGGTGCTCTGAAGCAAGGGTCTGGTTGCTTCAGCAAGAAGGAACGCCTGGATGTCGGCAGAGCTGTCGTTGCTGCCGATTCATGAAGCATCTATCTTTGCGACCTCTCGTCTTTTCACTATTGCAGAGAGAGTTTTCTTATCTTCCGCATGTGACAGAGGGGGACAAAGAAGAGAGAAAGGGTGTGTGGATTACGCCTTCCACGACTGCCAGTACTTGTTCGGCGGCGATGCCAGGGACATTCCAGCAGACGGGAATTATTGTTGAGAATTGGGATCAAGGAAAATAATGTTAGTAGATGGTGTCATTCCGGATCGACAGAGGGAACCCCTTCACATGCTTTGTGGTTCGATGGAACTCTCTCCGGATCTTGTACGAACTTGGCCGGATCTTCGGTCAGCAATCCGCAGGTGGTAAGTTCTTGGGAGAACGCCACCCACGGATGTGTAGCTCAGACTTGGCACAACCTTGCTTGGGATAAATTGACCTCTCAAAAGGTACTTGTGGAGGATCAAGCAACAGAGACCTGGGGTCGGGAGGCCGGGGCTTGGTGACAAAGCATTGTTGAGTTTTGCGGCAAGTGCTTGACGAAAAAACTGGGTTGACAAGACAGGGACATGGATCCTACGAACGCTGGTTGGGATCCAACTAAGACACGGCGCGAGAGGCATGTCCTGATACATGAGACGAGATGGAAAGGATAACGAAACCATATCAAGAGTACAACGGAGGCTTCCTCCATCCTGCTAAGAATCAATTCAACCAATCGTGACATCGAAATGAGCACCTGTTTTTCCGCCTTATGAACCAGGAGAATTTCTGGCAAGCGTGATCCAATTTTCTTGATTGTTCCTACTGCAAAGCCAATCTGCGTTGACATGGGTACTTACTGCCAGATCCATTTACTAGCGCGAGATCTGCTCTCCGCCCGGAAACCTTGAGATGTTTTTTGTGTGGTGACTCGACACAAAAATGGGTTTGGACCCGTGTCAAAGAGTGGAGAGCCCGTGCTTACCGTGCCTGGATGCGAAAAGAATCCTGAGGTCCTGCCATGACATGGTGGCATCGTTCTCTCACGACTCGGACGACGAATGTCTACACAACAAATCGTGCGTTGTACTTGATGAAAGACGTTCTCTGAGGTAGAAGAGTACTGTATCAGTACCAAGTTTGGGGAGCCGATGCTTGTTGCCTTTGCATATTCATATCTTGTGCTTGTATATTCCCACAATTCACGAATCTTGCCATGGTTAGACGGAACTTGTTTGTACGTTCGTTCAACAAAAAACAAAGGATGGTGTTCGCGCGCTTCTCAGACACAGGCACAAAAGGCCAATGCGAAGTACCATGTCCATGTTTCCGGCACTTGTGGCTGGTTGAGATCTAGGTGTGGAACCATGGGTGGAGTATGGGGTCGGTGGTTCCTTAGATCGAGGTACAGAATCGAGATCTCTCTAAAACCTTGTTTACACGGGGTCGTTATTTGTGTTAATTTGGCAAAAACAAAACCGAAGCAGTTGTTCGTGCACGTACGTGTAAACAAAAATCTCTCATCCGCGGGCATATCCATCGAGACAGCCCGTAGAGGCAACTTTAGACACCTCTGCTGCAGCCCGTTGCAAGCGACGGGAAACTCCAGAAACCAGTGCCATGGAGGGTTCGTCTGTACTAGGAATAACGGATAAAGGTCCGCTCGTTGTATGCCATTTGACATTCTTTCTGAGGCATTGCATGAGGTTACTGCAGGCCTGCAGATTATCATGATTCCAAGCTTATCATCCGTTCCTTGTGGGGTCGCTCACAGCGGTTGCAGAAGCGAGCATATCTCGAGAATGCGTGTACGTGGTACGCATAACGTACAGGGTCTGCAGCACGCTACAATTCGATAGGCCAGTAATGTTTAATTGAGACATGGTGGGCAAGGAAAAGTGACAGCAACAGCATGGTACTTTCCGTCGATTCATGTAAGCTACATCACTGACATGAAATTGATTGTGCCTACCGCGTGCAACGGGGCGGGCGTTCTCGTGCGGCTCTTTCTGCGGCTCAACTATCATGTGCTATCAGAGTTGCTTTGTGAACTTGCGGCTGATCTTACTTTCTTTGGAGCCTTTGCATGCCTGGCGTGGAGATTCGTGTCTCTGGCTCAGCACACGTAACTTATTTTTTGGTGCTTTCAACCCTCGGAGAATTTTCTTCTACAAGTAGTGCCCGATCAATTAGCAGATCAGGCTTATTTGCCAGGCAAGATGTGTGCATGGATACAAGTGGGGTGTGCGGAGCTTTGCGGAGCAACAACGTGCCGTAGAAGAAAACACTCCTTGACTAAAAGATTTGCTATGGGTTTTCTTGATACCGCTTCTCTCGGGACTGTGCATGCGCGTTCCTGATACTTGGGATCCCAAGGCAGCAGGCAGGCGGCAGAAAGATTTGGCAACTGTCAGATTGTCGGCTGACTCGCCGAATTTGACCCTTCGTGATTCAAGAAGCAAGCCAGTACTGTATGTACATGTATGTGCATTGTACTCGGTACCTTTGCCTGCACGCCAGATCTTGACGGGACCATCAATATCGTTCTCTCCCTGGTACTTTTGATTGTTTTGGACGATCGTTGTGTGTATCAGCTTGGCTGATGCAGTAGTAGGAGACGAACGTCAATGCGGTGTTCCATATCCAAAATTCTCAAACACAACTTCGAGGACACCGACTAACGGTGCAGGCACTTGGAGTAAATTGATCATGCTCACCCTTGTATGCCTACCTTGAGATATCGGAGCAAAGATATGCGGGTTGTTCAGGGATGACAGATAACCGAGGTCAGTTCGCCACACCTAATCAATATGATCTCCTAGAGAGAACGGAGTCGCAGAAAACAATGCGATGTGGTCACGGTGGTTCTCTGACTCTGGAGAATCCATCCTAAGCGTTACTAGCTGTGAGCTTCCACAGGTTTACAGTAGAGCCGCACGACGTCGTTGTCGGACGAGCATGAGCGCCTTGGGCGAAACTAGTATTGGCTAGGTATGTATCCACCAAGCAAATCGGAGACAGAACCGAGGCATATGGGACAGTGACGAAAGGTGTACCAAACTAGATCTTAGCTTCCGCTTGTCCAACGTGCGGCCCGCTGATCTAGCCAAGCGAACTTACGATCTGTGCAAGCAAAGACAGTAGAATTATGCCGTGGGGGGTATCGTTTTCACGTTTGGCTGCAGCAAAAGACGGAATTCGAACAATTCCATGCCTCGGATTCTAGCGATCGAGCTGTTTGGTCAATGAATAATTTCGAGAGCGAGTGGGATCTGGGAACTTTAGATGTGTGCTTGGAACACTTTCGTCAGGCATCTTTGCCAGCACCGAGGCATGTCGTATCAGTAATCGGCAGCTATTAACTGCCTTTAAACGGCGAACAAGTTGGGCGCGGAGAAAGCTAACCAGCAATGGGACTGAGTTTCAGAAAGCAACAACAGCTCTGCCAGTATAGCATCATAAGAATCATCTGTTCTATAGGCTGGAGAAAGTTATATGTTTCTTGTGCTGACAGTGTGCGTGGTAGAGACAAGTCCACCTGGTTGGTGTCAAGTCCAGCAGTACCTCGGTATTGTACCAGCATTGGCTCAGCATCAGCAATTACTTATGCAGGGAGTAAAAGGGACTGACACGGCGGTCAAATGCACAGTGCAAACACAAGGGGAAATTAAGCAGCGATGAGATCTGAAGAGATGCTGCAGAGGTGACGTTGTGGTTGGCCCCGATTCCGAAAGAGGCAGGAGATCGAAGAACACGGGTGGGCTGCGTGCAGTTCTCAGATAAACGAGATCTGGTTCTACCAGTAGTGGGCCGAGCGTGTGTGGCCCGCCGTTCCACTGTTGCTCCACCTAGCAGATCGGCCAATGACAAAAGATGCCAGAAACATACCGAGCAGCCGCAAAGCTCGTGGGCCGCTTTCATGTCTCGAAGGTCAAAGCTGAGAGAGAGTTTGGCGCGATCGAAGCTCAGCTTTTAGACCTCACGGCGGCGTCGTGCCAATGACACCAGCCCTTGCAAATCCCCGAGGACTGTGCCTTCTTAACAGCGCCCTTTTCCCTCCCACGTCCTTCTGGTTTCTCTTCGT
The DNA here is from genome assembly GCA_026013035.2 of Dothideomycetes sp. NU30. Classification (NCBI taxonomy): domain Eukaryota; kingdom Fungi; phylum Ascomycota; class Dothideomycetes; species Dothideomycetes sp. NU30. Next base: position 81,796 of record BSBH01000041.1, read on the forward strand.
TTTCTCAATCCATTTGTTATTAGACAAATCTGAGGACATCGACTGCAACAAGGCTTTTGTTGTCCACACATCTAACACGCTCCTATCTTTGCATATACATAATCTGAGTTACTGGAGTTTCCCCGCCTTTGCCTTTGCCTCTACATCCTCTCGAAGTTCCAACGCCTCGCTGTTACCTGGGATTTAATTCTCCGAACCTGCCTCTCTTTCGTTCTATTCACACAACTTATCACATTACACCTTCACAAGATGCCTCCCCTTCGTTCCATGCCTGCTGTGAAGCCCGTCAAGACGGAGCGTACTCACGAAGAAAACCAGGAAAGGTCAGTCCATTCTTTGCTCATGTCAGACGCCTTGTTCAGTTCAGCCTCTAACTCTACACAGAGCATACATTGCTGCATCCCGACGCAGTGACCGCAGCCTTGAGGCCCGTGTCGAGTCTGCTCGTCGTGCTTCTGAGATTCACAAGAGACGCACTGGCAGGTCTCTTCGCGTCACTGAGCAGGACGTCGTTAATGAAGAAATGTACGAGGAAGAAGACGACGACTTGCCTATGCAATATCGCCGCCTTACAGCCCATCTCCAAACCTCAAATGCCGATTTTGACCGTCGCCTGGCCGCTTATCTGACCAACCATGTCGCCATGCGTGCAGCTCTCGGTCAAAATGCAGGCGTCAATTTCAACCCCCAACAGCCACAGTACCCCAACGCTCCCCAGTTTGCAAACCAACTGGGACAGTTCTCTCAGACCACCTTCTCAAATCCCATGCTTCCCCCTCAGATGGGCAACCGATCTCCTCAGAATTTCCGTCAATCCCCCTACCCTCAACAATCTTACCGTCAGAATAACATGCATGGCCGTTCTGCTTCTATCGCCACCCCTCAGGAGTTGCAGAATAATGGCTACCCTGTCATGCACAGCCCAACCACTATGTTCAAGCCCGAGGATCGTCGAATGTCGCTTCCTGCTCAAACGCCCCAGCACAACGCCGTCCCATCACCTCCTCAGATGACTTCAGCTTCCCGCACATCATCCTCAACAAGCCTCACCAACCTCAAGCATGAGGCTGCGAAGCAAAACAACATGGGACCAACATCACCTACAACACAGGCTTCACCGTCATCCATGTCCTTCCCAGCTCCCTTCGGCATGCAAGGCTTTGACCCCAGTTTTGCGTCGATGAACGTGAACCCTTTCTCCATGTCCCTGCCTCAAGATTCTCAACAGTTGCTGGGACCTGGACTCGACCAAAATGATCCTTTCTCGCAGATGCTTATGGGTGGTGGTTTTGGCCAGCCTTCCGCACAGCCTTTCTATTCTTACAATCCCAACGGAACCAAGGCTAAGGGCGGAAGCCCATCTATGGACGGCATCAATCAAACTCTTGCTCCTGGCATGCTTGACACCAACATCGAGCGCGCTTCATACAGCACGCCAATTTCGGGCACCGACTCTGTCATAACTCCTCAGGGCCCTATGGGCGGCTTCGGCTATGACACAAACTACGATTCATTCAAAGGCATGACCAACAGTGGATTGACCACACCTGGAGAGCATGACTGGGCCAATCTTATCGATTCCAATGCTTGGGAAGACGCAAGTTCGCAGCCGGCTCTTGTGAACTGAGCGCGACTTCTGTTTAATTCTTAATTTACATTTTCAGTCATGTTTTGTATTATAACATGGGTTGATGGGCTTAGTTATCTCCACGAGGCGTTCATGTTACGATACCTTTTGTGGGATTTGGATGGGATAGTTCACGGTTGAAAGTCTGGAAGGGTTTCTGGAGTTTTTAGGAGGACACGAACATACAACTGATGATGGCGTTGGGTTTGGTATTATCCTGATTCATCCATTGGTTCACGATGGACATGATGTTAATGACATGACAAGACAAAAACTAGTCTGATTTTTTTTTTACCGATCTCTTGTTCCCTGTCCCGTCAAACAATGTGAATTTGCCATCACTTGTATGAGCTCGCACGGTTTGACGATCTCAGCACTACGAAGACATGAAGGGACGAATTGACAATTGATGGGTGGGTGACATGCCCAATGCCGGTGGCTGTAATTGGGAGTCGATGGCTGATGTCCGTATGACGATAGCCAATATTGCATCCTTTGTCTGAGAGGTCTCGAACAACAAAAGCAAGGTAGGGTATTATTGTATCAACATAGTTGCGACCACTTTCAGACAAGCAAGCCACCTGCGTCTTGCAGCGGTATTTGTCACTGAAGAAGTTTACGAAATTAACCGGGGCGCAAACGTACATGATAGACGCAGGAGCGCACATGGGTCTTGATCGATCAGCGACAAAGATTCACAGGCCAATGCGCAAGATGGGGACGGACAAATCTCGTGGCTTTCTGCGAGATGTGGGCGTTTGAGTAGCGTGTCGTTGGAGATCTGGCATGGTGGCATGGCACTATCGATAGAAACAAGATAAAAGCAAAAAAGACCACAAACGACACAGGTGATCAGGAGAGAAAAGAGATGTCTAACAACGCCCCGAGTCGCACGCCATAGTGGATGCGAGAAGAACAATGGACGGAGGCGGGGCACGAAAATTGGGTAAGTTTCCACCACCCAAGATGGCACAGTGCAAAAGACCCAAGATGCATGTCAAGTGTCCCAGATTACCAGGAGTCCCAGACTCCTACAGACTGACAAGGTCATGGTCCTGCTGGCCTGCATGCTGGCAGGCAGGCAGGAACCCCGATGGATGGTTCCTCCGATCACGGAAAATAGGCTTGCAGATTGAGTTTGTGATACGCAATACCAAATCTGGTGGAACCTCAAGAGAGGAGCTGCGCGATGAACGATGAACGAGTGTGCGTGCCATGGCTGCTGTACGTAGGTCACAGATCGAGTGAGTTGTGAGAGTAAGACAAAACAACGGGACCTGCCTCTTTGGAAGTGGGAATCGTAGGAACCCCCGCATTTCACGTGTCGTTGAACCAAACCGATCTGACGCCCGCCACAATCCACCTCCCTCAGTTGTTCGCGATCGGCCGGACTCTGGTCGGTAGAAGGGTACACCGGTAGGTGGCAAATGGCAGAACAAGAGTCTTGGCGATTTTAATCCGGCCAGTCAGGAATTAACGTCGATGTCACCGCCCACAGCTTTCGGTGCTAATCGGAGAAAGGCGTTTCTTTACTCCAGAATCAGGTCGACCCATACGATCTGTACTACTACGCTATCTCCGAGGACAGCTACACTGGTATTGTGCAGGACACGATGCTCTCTGCGGTATGTCGCCAGCTAATTGTGCCCCCGCTCGTCTCTGTCCCTCCATGATCTCGTCGCTGTCTGGTCGCTGTCGCCTCTGTTCTTCTATACCGCATGCCACCTCCTGTAACCCTGTCATCGCCGCTCGCTCGAGTACGTCACCACTACCCAGACCTCGTGCTCGACATGTCAGCACACGACCAGCGACGGCGGTAACATCAACGATAAGACATGCATGTCCATCTTCGAGACGTCTACAACGAGGTTATGCCACTCTAGCCGGTGACCCTTCAGCTTCATTAGACTCATCGTCGTCGTCGTCGCCGCCACCAGACGCACCAGCGGCAGAAGTACCATGGCCAAAGCCGCCGCGTGGTCAGATACATCCGACTCCCTACCAGATCCTCTCTACTGCTCAAGCAGAACCATACAGCAAACGTCGTTTCTATGAGCTCGTAAAGCTCTATCACCCGGATTCCGGCGCCTGTGAGAAACACCATCACCATCACACCGGATCACATTCATTACGTCTGGAGCGCTATCGACTGGTTGTTGCTGCCCACACCATCCTGTCAGATCCGGATAAGCGCCGTGCCTACGATCGATTCGGTGCCGGATGGGGCGGTGTTCCCACCGCCGTCGGTGGTCACGCCGCCGCAAATGGAGGAGCACCTGCAGGTCCCTTCAGTGCCTGGCGCCAGCACTCCGACCCCGACATCTGGAACAATGCCACATGGGAAGACTGGGAAAAATTCTACGCCAAACGAAGCGGTGTCAACCACCAGCAACAGTCTCCTTTGTACCTGTCCAACTTCAACTTTGTGCTCTGTGTCGTCCTGGTCGCCATGATAGGAGCTTCACTAAACTTAAGTCGCGCCGAATCCGAAGGCGGCAAGGTCGTCGCATCGAGAGATTTGGTGCACGATCGTGCGAGCAAGGAATTGCGCCGCGTGCGGCAAATGTCCGAGAGCAGGCCCAAGGACGAGCGTATACAGTTTTTCATCCGTCAGAGGGAAGCGGCCATGCATGGTACAGGTGCGCAGAGTTTGAGAGAAGAGAAAGTGGCCAAGTTGTTGCCACCGCAGGAGACTTGCTTGAGCGATGACTTGTCTGGTCATGGCCCTAGTTGATGTGTCCGCTCTTAGTCCTTTCTATATATCATGTATGAACTTATATCAGCCGCATCGGAATGAAGTGATGGGCAAACGGGCACGGGGCGTTCTGGTGTACATAGTATAACAACATTGATGAAAACACTGAATTTGACATCAAATTATGATCTTTTCCAGATGAGGAAGTTGCAAAATGTTGCTCTATATTCTCAAGGATCTATATCAACGTTCATGTAGATCTAGTTTCCGTTCAATTTCGACTCGCCCCGTTTGAAGCCAGCTGTCTTGTGCACCAACCTGCCCTTGACCCAAACAGCCACCGTATTCCTATCGTCACCACCATAGACCCACTTATTGACCTTGTCACCCCAGTTCTCCCACATAAACACATCCACAGGCCCCTGTTCCTCAACCTCATCTCCATCCATTTCACCATCTGCAGTGACAGCACCCAAGCAAATCATCTGCGCATCCCAATCCATACCCACCTCAAAGCCACCGATCCTATCCTGCAGCCCAACAACCTTGGCTCCTCCCCTGGTAGCCAGATACAGCGCCTCTTCTGTCGACAACTTGGCCCGATCGCCAGAAGTCATGGCCACATGACGACTGACGAGGATAGCCTGTCTGGTTTCTTCGAGGATGCTGGCGCTGTAACCGCCGCTGACATCGGTGCCCAATCCCACGTTCAAGCCTTCGTCGAGGAGGACTCTGACCGGTGCTGCTCCGGAAGTCAAAGCTGTGTTTGATGCCGGACAATGTGAGATACCCGCCTTCCTTTCCGATACGAGTTTGCGTTCTTCGGGAGACAGATGAACCGCATGTGCCAAAATCGTCTTGGAATTCAGAAGTCCGGTTTCGTCGTACACGGCGGTGTAACTCTCGCTGTCCGGGAACAATTCCTTGACGAGTTCTATCTCGGCTTTGTTTTCGGAAATATGTGTTTGGATGGGCAAATCCGTCTTCTTGGCCAAGTCACCCAGCAACGAAAGACATTTCTTGCTGCAGCTGGGTGCGAACCTCGGCGTGATGACCGGTGTGATTAAATCGTGTGCAGGATCAATCGATCTGACATGTTCGATGCAAGACTCGGTGGCTTTGAGAGATTCACTCGGACTCTCGTCACGGTAGTAATCGGGACTCATTTGATCCATGCACACACGACCAACGAACGCCCTCTGCCCTTTTGCCAAACAGATGTCTGCGAGAAGGTTTGTCGCGGGTACGTGGATGGTGGCGTAATAACAAGCGGTGGTCGTGCCATGCGATAGAGTCCTGTGAACAATCCTGTTGTAAATCCGTTTCGCCTTGGGCAAGTCGGAATAAGATCCCTCCAGAGGAAACGTGTACGTGTTCAACCAATCTAGTAGAGTCGATTTGCCAAAGATTCCGGCATTGGGGTATTGGGATGCGTGGATGTGTGTGTCGATGAATCCGGGAAAGAAGAATCCGAGGTCTTTCTGGGGTGGTTGGATGATTCTCGCCGTTTGCCAGTTCGGATCCGAGGGTTTGTAGGTTGATGGATTGGTGTTGTCGATGTTGCGGTCTATAAAGGCGATCTTGCCGTTTGTGTCGACGCCGATAGCTCCTGTTGGACAGATTTCGAGGTCTTGGAGGGAGGTGCAATGCACGAATGTGCCTACGTAGATTGTTTTTTCCAATGCCATGATGATGAAGATGACAAAAGTGCAAGGCGCCCAAGTCTAAGACGTGTACAACCTCAAAATCAAGTAGCGAGAGGTTTAGATAAGGAGGAATTCAAACAGAAAGCTGTTAAGATATCAGAAGAGGTCCTGGGGTATCAAAGAACAAGAAGATTCAAGAAACAGATTGGAACCACCCAAACACGGAAAACAAGTGTATATATACTTCTACAAGACCAACCCAAAACAAGACAGAGGATCAAAGGGGATGTGTCTTTAACGTAAAGACTGAACGGTTATACTTATCTTTGGCCCTCATGGACCATGAAGCGAGGTTTCTTATGGTCATCGCTGATTGGTTGGAACTGTGTTTGACCCCCGGTGTACGGCGTGCTCCGATCTTATGGCGGAAGAATGACTTTCTCGACGACCACCTTTCTATCTTTTGTCTAGAGATCAAACGGAGAAAGACACTTCTGTAGAATGAAAGCCTAGGAGGTGCAAGTTATTTAGACTCGGGTCTGTGTGGCACAAGAGAGAAGCGAATCACCTTGATGCACGAAGCATCTGATTCTGACGGCCAATAAGACAACGACAATTCTCAAACAGTACGATGGCGCAAAAACAATCTAGATGTAAAAAACATCTGAAGAGCGCATCTGAAAAGTGATTTGGATAGTTTGAAGCATGAAAGAACATACCCAGGTGTGATAAGTGCAATTGTTTATCCATCATTAGGGTGACCCTGACCTAAATAATGTCACTTCTCAATTTGCAGCATCAGGCTCAAAAGGATCGAGGATCATGCTGGCATAGTCAAGCAAGGTACTCTGAATTTACACATCTAGAAAACAGGTCACGATCTCTGATTTATAACTAGCACATGGTGATGATCAAACATGCTTTTCACCCAAGTCAAGAACGGATAAGATGAACATCAAGCATAATCGTTATTGATGCAATATAAAAGTACATGGTGCAGTTTCCTCCTCATCATGAACAAAAGAAAATAGTGGCCGGGAATGCGAAAAAGGTAGTCGTAAACAAAGGACGGGTCGTATTCGGCGAAGAGAATGCAAAGAGGTTTCAAGGCTCTCTGTCAGCACCTCCATGTCCGGACCTGTTAACCACGCAAAAGTCATTAGCATTCGATAATGAGGAAGCAAGAACAACAGGCATAAAAAAAGACAGAAAAACTTACCAAAAGTCCTTGGACACCTTCTGATCCTTACTCGACTTGTCGTCAACCTTCTCATGCGCCTGCTCAGCCCTCTGATCCATTTCCTGGTTGTGTTTCTTGACATCCTCAGACTGCTCCTCCTTCTTAGGAGCATCTTGGTTCAAAATCTTGGGTTGCGCACCTTGTTGACTCTTGTTCTCGTCCTGGGACGCCATGCGACGTGAAGAAGTGGAGAAGCTCTTCTTTTGCTGGCTTTTACCGCCCTTGGCCTCACCGGTGTTGTGGCCGGAGCTGGTGCCCTTTGTGGGGGTGCTGCCGCTGCCTTGACCGGCCTTGGGAGGTGGTGGGCCAGGGTGCTCCTTGTCGGCTGAGGGGTTGGCGCCCTGAGATTGAGGGTTCTCGCCCTTGGGGTCACCAGATCCGCTGCCATAGTCTTGGGATGCGAAACGGCGGCCGCTGATGCTGAGGGTGGGAGTGGCAGAGCGCACGAGGGTGGTGGGGCTGCTGCGCAGGAAGCTGGTGCGTAGGAGACTCATGATTGCGGTTGTATATGTGTGGATTGGGGTTAGGTTAAGATTGTGAGGAAAGAGGAATTGAAAGAAGGGTCTGTATGTAGGAGAAAAAGGAAGGAGAGAACTTGTCAATCCATATGGTCATGATGCTGGTCGGTTATGTGCAGCTACGTCACTCGGAATCAGAGAGCTTGCAGGAGCTTTGACTGCCATGGAATCAAACAAATAAATGCACAGACCTTTCACCCGCATCATACAGCGTCTTTAGGTGGAGAATGACTGTCAACCACCATTACTCCTTGTACCAGGTATTCATTCATGGGTATGGAACTAAGTGCGTTGTTCATGGTTGTACTGTAGATTGAGTTGGGAGAGTCTGACAAGAGTCGACGTTGTGCATTCGTCTGAAGGCAGAAATCCATGTAGAGGTACTACAGTATGCAATCGTCGTCCCCAGAACACCTTCGCTGTACCAATGCATCGTCCAAATCCCTTGTGCAAACACAATTATGCAAGACGATAGAAACACGCTCACAAAATCTCATCCACCAACATGCTGTCAAAGTCATCCTGCTCAGCTTCCCAACTCGCTCGCCCTCCACTCCATACATTGCCCTTCCCTTCACTGTTCCAAGCTTCTCCTACACTCTCTTCAGTCAACCATGACACACCGTCTGCTGCATCACCGGTCCATCGAGTACTGTATGCTGAACGAGGCCCAGGCGGACTAATCTTCACTCTGCCCGCCGAGCCCCATGCACCTGGGCTTGCTGCATAGTACTTGTATTGCTTCTGACCCGCCACGGCCGTGTACAACCACGTCACCATAGATGCAAGTGGTGTCAAGACTGGGCTCAGAGGTCGGAGTATCAGTGTGGGCAATACGTACGGAAACTCCGGTGCATGAGGGTCGACGCCATAACCACGCATAGTGGTAGCATATCTCGGCGGGCTGAATATCGAGCTAAGCACAAATTCTGTGATAAGCCAGCTCCAAAAGAGAGTGCAGCCAAGACCCAGCCATGTGAAACGGAATCCAAGAGAGGATCGAGCATCCCATCGGAAATACAAGCTCCAATATTCTGACCATGCAGCGCGAAGTATTCCAGGTGGGTGGCCACACGTCATGCAATGTGCTTCACTCGTGTGATTCTCTTGATGTTGGTGAAGTGTTGTAGACGAGGGCTGCCTACTCGTTGCCGACGCAATTGCCTTGTCTAAAGATTTGGCCATTTCCGACTCGTGAGTCGATTGATCTTTGGCACTTGTGCCACCAAGTCTACTCTTCAAGGACTCCAAAGCGAACCATTCTTGACGTTCATCACGTTGTTTCTGCGTTGTGGGGACCAAATCGACAGATGGAACAGCATTGTTGTCTCTTTTAGATTGCTCGCTCCCTGCCTCAGGAGTCTTTCCGTTCTGCGCTTGAGTGGGCTGAGGCTGAGCTGCCGGTACGTCAGGTAGATTCAACCTCATAGTAGTATCTCTGTCAGGGTTCATGACGGCTTCCAGACTAGCGATGGTTGAATCACCCAGAGTCTGATCTTCGTCTCCTATCCTTTTACCGTTCCGCAAATCCTGAAGCACAGCATCCAACGCAGACATGGGGAGCTTCGGCTCTGGAATAGCGCGCTGATGGGGACCATTTGCACGCTCACTGTCAGATCTTGTTTGGTGCTTTTTAGCATCGTCTTCCGAGAATGTTCTCTGACTCGAAGGTCGAGCCGTTTGGGGAGTGTCGATCCATGCACCGGTAACCACAGGTGTTTTCAAGGGCAGCTCTGGTTCTGCTGGTCGCAGCGGAGTCATTATGGGCTCTGTCTGTGACAGTTGCTCTTGCCGTTGTTGCTGCTGCTGCGATTGTTGCTCCTCATATTGTTGTTGTCGTGGTTGCTGTTGTTGCATCTGCGGGGCCTCAACGACTTCAGGAGCTTGTGATGAGTTTCCACGCGACACATAAGCAGGTTCGGGCCCTTTGAGCACTTCAGGAGCTTGTGGCGAGTTAATTTGGAACAGCGATTGGGCTGAAGTCTTTGGATGCTTTTGTGCCCAGGATGTTGATGCATTGGCAGGTGCGGTACCCTGGTTGGAAGACGTGGGTGAAGGAGAAGCACTGGGAGTCCGGGACAGCCTTTTAAGCAACGCCATGGAATCCGTTCTTCTTTGCGATGGTCGTGGAGTTGTGTGGTTTGCACCATTGACTACGTCTGAAGTTCTATAAAGAGGTCGCGGTGAACGTCGGGGCTCCAGAGGAATATTTTCTTTGTTTGCGAGAGTAGGTATGACGGGTGAAAGTGATGTCGCAGGACGCGATGACTCCGCAATGTTGTCTTCCTTGCGGCGCGACGTTGTTTCATATCTTGTTTGCTGTGATTGAACACGGGGAGATGCAGTGAGATGCGATTCCATCGTCAGAATCTCACGCTGTCGTATCTGGTCGATTGTCAGACGAGAGCGCGAAGGTAGTGCTGGAGTTGAGGCAAGCAGCGAGACAGCACTGAAATCGCCATCTGAGCCCCATTGCTCCGAGTAGGGGTTGTTCTGTTGCACGGAAGGAGGCGTGGAAGCGACACGGGCGTGTCTCTGTGATGGAGAGACATGCTGGGGCTCATTGGCGACGTCTGCCCAGTCAAGATCGAGACTCTCGTCTCGCACAACTTGTTGTTCGCTGTGTATCTGTCTCATCCACGCATGATTCGGCCTGCCTTTGCGACCCCATTCTCGGGGCAGGTTGAGCGGCGGGTCGGATGCGCTGCTGCCATTGGCGCTGGCAGGGCCATTATAGTACGATGACTGGGCCGGAGGATTGCGCAGATCATTGCGCTCGAGATTGTCGAGATTGAGGGCGGCGCGTGGCAGGGGTTTTGCTTTTCTAAAGGCTTGCGACTGCGATTGCGACTGCGAGCGCAGATTGGACATGCGCTGAGCGTCTTTGGTGTGTTGTAGCAACTTGCGGCCAAAGTCGTCTGAACCTTCGAGGGAGCTGAGATCCGAGAGTACCGAAAAGTCGTCGTCATATGAGGCCATGGCTGGCTATCGTGTCGATGACAAAACAAAACAAATCAGACGCGTGAGAATGATTATAGATTCGATAGTTTTGTCGACATTGATGATGACCTGTGTGTTGGTGTAAAGTCGCCGGGTTATATAGTATGATCAGTCTTGTCTCATGGTGATAGTGTATGAGAATGCGACAAAGACTCGAGACATGCGCCTGAAAGATGGTATAGCCTTCAAGGGTATGGAGGAAGCAGGAATCTTTTGTTATTCATTGTTTACCTCACGGCTTCGGTCGTCCAGGGTCACAGTTGAGGTCCAAGCTCAGAACCCCACGTACTACTCGCAGTTCCCGACACGAGGGTGAAGCACATGTCGTACACCGAGACTACAGATATTCAATCCACTACCCTCCATACACACTCACAGCAATCATGTCCGCATCAACCTCGGCTCTGAACGGCAACTGGCGCACAATCAACATCGACGCTCTCGACCCCGAATCATCGGCCAACTTCGACCTCACAACCCTGACACCTGGAGTCCAACCCGTCAGTTCCCAAGACGTCCAAGCCATCACTGGGCAGATCAGACAATTATGGAGAGGAGGAGACGCTGAGGGTGCCCTCCGCGGTGCTCTGGAGAATGCCCCATATGGAGCCGACGCCCAATCCAAAGACTCATACCTACAAACCATCACAGAGGTTCTGCAGCAGGTTCGCACCGCTGATGTCGGTCCCATGTTGCAGCGCATCTACCAGGGAGAGGGAGGAACCGAGCTCTGCGACGCTCTGATGAAGTACATGTAAAGCTGTCCATAGGAACTCCCCGACTTTTGCCTACCATACTGACCATCTCCTTTCAGCTACAAGGGTATGGCTTCCTCGACCCCTGCCACTGCCGCTCCCAAGAACATGACACCGCAGGCCACTGGCTTCTCTCAAATGCAACCACGCAACACTGCCGACAGCCAGGGAGGAAACATGGGCGTCTTCCTCAGCTGGCACGAAAAGGTACACTTTCATACTCTCTACACTTTGTTCTGTGCACTACTGACCATGTCTGCAGCTGGTTGAGGTTGCTGGTCCTGGTACCATTGTGCGTGTCATGTCAGACCGAAGGACAGTCTAGACCTCGAAATCAACGTACAGTAATCACGAAACATATCTAGAAGCATTGCAGCCTTCCATCAATCATGCCATCAAAGCCCATTGCCATCCATCAACACATGAACATGTCCAATCGCTTTTATTGCGAAATATCAACATAATTATATGGGGAGAATTAGCACCAAAATCATGATGGAACCACATCCGTGGTTGATGAAAATTTAGAATAACATCGTTTCATTAATGTCTAAACCGATACGGCTATGCCGTTCTGTTCTGACTCTTGTTCCAGACAAATATAAACGCCATGCATGCAGTGCTACTAGGGGTATCTGCTTGTGCGAAACACAAAATAAAAACCTGATCCATCTCTATCGTTCATTAACATACAATCATGAAGGGGTATCCATTGAGTTGTTGTAAAAAAAAAAAGTCAAATCACACATCCCACGTCGGCTCAAAATCGATGTAGGCGTGCTTAGACGTGAGTGGCGTTGACTGGAGGAGCAGTCTGGTCCATGCTAACGTCATGAGATTCTCTGACTGGCTCATGGATGTGAGCTGGCTGAGGGTGGTTGGGGGCAAGAGTCTCGGGGGCTTCGCCAGTTAGAGGGTTGGTCATGAGCTTCTCTGAAGCGTGGCCGTTGACAAAGTTGGACTCGGGGTCAATGTTGTTCTTCTTGGCCTCGCGCACGTGTGTGCTCCAAGGTCCGTACTTCTCGTCGTGGCTCTTGCCAACCACCAAGATGACAGTACTGGCAACGACAAACACCCAGCCAATCCAAGCGATGACTACAGATGCGACAGCACGAGCGCTGTGGTTGTACAAAAGAGGAGCTCTGCCGTACTCGGTCACAAGGCGGTTGGCCTCCTCATTGCTGACTCCCGTAACGTAGGCGGTGCGGGTTGCAACGATGACGGTCATGGCAATGCAACTGGCGAGATGTACGAAGATGGATGCAATCGAGCAAATCCTCCAGGCCACTCTGACACCGTGATCCTCGTGTCTTTCGGGCCAGATAAGGTCGAAGAAGAATGCGCCGCCAAAGATGAAGGCAACGTAAATACCAGCGAAGATGTTGTAACTAGCGACACCGACGTAGTCGTTGTTGTACTCGTTACCAGGAGCTCCGTGCTTCTGAATGTATTTTTGTTGGTCCACGTAGCGAGATAGCGCATCTGTGCCGAGCGATTCGGAGACAACGCAGAAGATCATGGCCAGTTGGTAGACGATGAACTTTGTACGACGCAAGTGGTAAACGCGGTTCCACATGTTGGCATTGCCAAACTTCGACCATGTGAACTCGCCCAGGGGAAGACCAAAGATGACGGGTGCCATGTTGGATTAGCGATTCTGAGAAGGGATAGAGAAATCGAGTGTGAGGGTGTTGCGCTTGTACTGATCAAGCAGGGTTTGATTTGAATAAAAAGGATAACAAGTGGCGGAGGATGATAATGTTCTGTTTCCGTGGGTAGGAAAAGAGTTGAGGCTCTACTCAGAAGCTGAAGGCTGGAGTAGGAATGATACGGAAGAGGAAAGAGAGTTTTAGGGAGCAGGCATGCTTTCCTTTTAAGAAGGGCTCATCCCAGATGCACTTGTTCGTCAGCGGCACTTCGTCCGTAATCCGAATCGCTTCGCAATCAAACCTGTCTGTCAAATTTTCCTCCACGACCAACTGAACTCCCTGTCAAAGCATGGTTTGACCTGCGAATGCTGGGCGGAAGTGAGCTTATTGAGCGGGTGGCTGATTTCTCTCCGTCGATCCGTGGATCCACTCAACTCGATATACGTCATCGCATATCTCGCCTCACATCTCCTCATATTGCCCACCACCGGACTACTTTGAAGATGAGGCTCACGAGTAAAGTTTGAGAATGCAAACGGTCGGACTCTTTTCCATGGTTTGGCCGAGTCATAATGAGTAAAAGTGATGTGATTTTTGTATCACCTCACAGGCTGATAACATTTTCTCAATTGCTCGTGTTTTCCTCTGGATGGCAAGCATTTCCAAGCATGCACCACCCATGTTTAAGCATTGACCGTGATCCCCGACCTCCAAGTACGATTTCAACGTCACCGGGTCCACTCTCGAACGGCTTGCATATTGCTGAGGTTACCCAGGAATATCACTGGAACTACGACGAAGTGATATCACTCTGTTGCAGTGTCGACAATCCCATCAACACGCCTTCCGAGTGTGTAAGTACCTTTTCTTGAAACCACAAAATTTCAAAAAACAAACGATTTCCGTCCGAGCAAGAAGCTCAAATCTCCTATCTGTATCTCTTGCAAGCCTTGCAGAATTTTCCTCCGAGCAAGCAATTCATACTAACGTACTCGCTAACGCACGTGGAAGGAACATGAAGATCCTTTCGGATGTGGTCATGCTTCTCGCTCTCATCGATGATTTGGTTTCATCTCTGCCAGCGTGTAGTCGTTTCCGAGAGCCACTGGGCAGGCTTGATTGCAATTCCTCTAAAGCAGGAGTACAGTCCTTGGTCATGGTTGCTTATCATAAAACAAAGCTGCTGTCACGATATAGCACTTTTTGCGAACTTGCTTGTTAGCTACGTATCTGATTCTCTTGACATTATTTTTTATTTTTCACCACTCTCGGCAGCAGTAGCCAGTCTTGCTTTTCTGGTAGCAACCCGCGCACCTCTCGAGTCATCGTACCGGGCACGCTTTTTTCGCATGTCCTCATTGTGCCATTGCAGCAGGGCACCACAACAGTCTGCTTTACGGATGGCGGTGTCGCGATCATTTCAACCATGATCTCTATAGATGGCGCGGAGTTCATCTTAATCAGAGTAGTTGTTAGTCATAGGCGTACGAATCTGATAGAGATCGTAACTTCTCTGATCAATCGTCGAAGAACTCAACAATGGACATGAGTTTGTGTCTTCTCCATTGTACCCCTATCTCAATCTCCTGGTCGGTAGGAGGAGGCTTGGGGTCGGGATCTACGAGAACAGAATAGTCAATCACAGTACCGTCGGGAGGAAACCGACATCAGTCGGCCTTTACTTATAGCTATTGATACGCAGGTGGAACAGGATGCAAGGATAGAAAGCAACATACCTGTGTCGACATCAAGCAACAGCCATCGCCCATAGTTTGGTGCCCTTGTCAAGGATATCACGCTCTCCGGTAAGGCCAGCATCATTGGCTCCAGCGACGCCTGTTGTGATCGAGGAATATCTATCGCTGCCGGACCTAGACCGCCCATGGTCTGCGGTCCTTGACCCGATATGATGACTCTTCGTACCTCGTCGGCTCGCCAGTCGATGGTGGCTGTGTCGTAGCTGATCTCGAAATTTCTCGCATTGGTCAGATAGGGGATATGTTTGAGGACGTCAACAACGGTTGCCGACTTCTTCCCAATCAGACGGAGATTTGCAGCCATATAGAGCCCCCAGCCTCTTTGAGGTGCATGTTCAATAGCAGTATCTGGGAGGTATGGGAATTGAGTGAGAAGTGTATAATAGGATGTCAAAGCCCGAACAATGGTTTCGCGATGAGGGGAAGGTAATGAGATTTCTTGCGACAATGCCATCTCCTATGATGAGTTCTGGAACATTCGAGTTTTGTATCGTGACTCTGAAGAGGGATGATTCCAAAGAATTTACCCAGCTTACGCCTTGAATAATGCCATAAACAAACCTGCATATGGCGACTGAAGCCTTTTGTAGCACGGTGCTACACAGATTGCAGTTTCTTATGCAGTCACCACTTCCGTGTTGTTCCAGTAATCAGCTTCCCGATCAGGGGTACAATGATCAACAAGGTAGACTGCGGTGTTGTGTTTAGGTAGGAGTTCACGTGTTGCTATGAAAAGACGTTTCATGCCAAGACTGCTTCGAGTGGGTGATGTTTTCTGGGGTCGAGTATCATTTCTCCAACTCTAGCTAGGCTTTTAACTCCAGGTGAGGGAAGGGCGAACGGGATATGTATAGCTTTCAGATAGTCGGTCAACCGGCAGAGAATGATGACCACGCTGGAGCTGTTGTCATTGACTCGCATTATGTTGGCAGTGGTCGTGCCACCAGAAAGTCGAAGATTGGATGGAGCAATACAAGTTTTGAGCGAACCCAAAAGAGTTTAGCGCTGTTTGTTGAAATACATAGCAGGTACTAACAGTATGACGCGATGACGATTGGTGACATAGCTCCCAAGCACGTTTGCTCACTGCTGCAACAAAATCCACCAAGCTCTCACCTCTCTCTCTATCTTCCATTTCCCTAAATCTCATCATTCGATATCCGCAATTATGAGAATCAATTTTGCGTCTGTCGCTGTTTTCGCCTTGGGCGCGCAGTCTGTCGCTGCCAGCACCTGGTTTAGCAAAGCTGGTAAGTCAGGAATGATTGTTTTGACATGTGGCACCATCCAACGCGTCGTTTCCTGCATATTCTCAGGTTGTGCGGAGCGGGCAGAGGCTCTGCTGCAGCTTGTCGAGACATGCCATGTCAATGATTGACGCTGACATTGTATCAATAGCCTACAACAAGTGGCATGAGACGGAGCTCGAGAGATGGCTCTCTGACCACGATGTTCCCTACCCAACTCCGGCTGACCGCAAGGATCTTGTCGACTTGGTGAAGAACAACTGGGAAGACAAGGTCGCCCAGCCCTACAACAGCTGGGACACCAACCAGCTCCAATCCTACATCAGCAGCCAGGGCCAGCAGGTCAAGAAGGGCACTGAGAAGAACAAGGACAGCCTCGTAAGCCAGGTCAAGCAGTACTGGCACGAGACTGCTGAGCAGGCCTCTGACGCCTACTCGTCCGTCCAGGACTGGGTCTTTGACAGCTGGACCGAATCGCAGCTCAAGGCTTTCCTCGACTACCACCACATCCCCAACCCCACTCCCCGCACCCGCGACTCTCTTCTCCAGACCGCTCGTTCCAACTACCAGTCGGTTGCTGACAAGGTCGGTGAGACTTCTGCTTACCCCGGCAACTGGCTTTACGAGTCTTGGTCCGAGTCTGACCTCAAGACTTGGCTCGATGAGCGTGGTGTCCCCGTCCCTCAACCCAGCTCTCGTGACAAGCTCGTTGCCGCTCTGCGCCGCAACGCTCGTCTTGCTTCCAAGAAGGCTGCCTCCGGTTCTGCTTCGGCTTCGGCTTCTGCTGCCAGTGCTCAATCTTCCCTCTCTACTCAGCTTCTTGACAGCTGGAGCGACAGCCAGATCAAGCAGTGGTTTGACAAGAACGGCATCAAGGTCCCTCAGGGCTCTAAGCGCAACGAGCTGATCGCTCTTGCCCGCAAGCACAGCGCCAAGCTCTCTGGTGACAACGTTGCCTACTCTGCTTCGTCCGCCTATGGTGCCGCTTCCGCATCTGCTGGCAGCCAGTACGCCAAAGCCACCGACACTGTCTACGGCTCTGCTCAATACTGGTTCGACTGGGCCAAGGTTCAGGTCGGCATTGGTGGTGAGGAGGCCAAGTCTTCCTTGTACTCTGTCTCAAGTGTCGCCTCTGCTTCCGCTTCCTCTGCCTCGAGCGTCGCTTCAAAGTCGCTCACTTCCGGCTCCGATGCTGCATCGAGCTCCGCCTCTTCGGCTTCCAGCCTTGCCTCCAAGTCTGGTACTTCTGCAACCAATGATGCCGCCGCTTCTGCCTCGTCCAAGGCATCCTCGGCTTCCAAGGCTGCCAGCAAGTCCGGTTCCGGTTACGCCCAGCAGGCTGCCGATGCCGTCAACGAGAACGCCAGCTCTGCCAAGCACAAGGCTTCCGAGGCTGCCCAGAAGGCCACCGACCGTGTCAAGGAGGAGCTCTAAGCTATTCGACTCGAATCAAGACAATGAAACAGGAGATGAACTTTTTAATTTCATGAATCACGATGATAGTAGGAGGATACGATGGCAAAAGGGCAGGCGTGTACTATTAGCAAACTACTCAACAGTAATGGCCACGATGGAACAGAACTTAGTATTGTCGTTATGATCCTAGCTAGTCTTTCAGAATGAATTTCCTTACCGAAAAATCTGTTGTCTTTCCACGTTGTCCCCGTTGTGATTATGATTGGTATGATGATAGTATTGGAACATTCCTGGTGTCTGGTGTGCCGAACGATGCTTTATTGACGAATGCACAACAACCACCGCATGCCTGTTAGATATCAGACTCAAATATAAACTTTTACTCAAATCCTCCATGCGCTCTGTGCCCAACGATTTTATAGAATGCAGTCTTGCAGGCTAAACTCATATCAGCATCGCGTATCTATAATCCAAAGAGGTGGTACTAACTCGCAAGGCTCATTCTTCGTGACCTGTTCCAGATAGTCAAAGCAGTCGTCATCTTTCAAAACCTCCACATCAGGTCTGAACTTGGGATTCTTCTCCAGCATGCGATAAAGTAACTCCTGACCTTCGTCCGAGACCCCAAACTCTTGGAGCTGTCTGGCACGCGGTTGCCAATTCAAAATGGCTCTGAACGCAGATATGTAACTGACTTGGCCGCAAAACTGGATGGGCGAGTCGCCAATGAGAAGTTCCCACATGACGACAGCCAGAGACCATACATCCGCCTTTGCGGCCGTGGCGTTGAAGCCGCGCTCAAAGACTTCTGGGGCCACGTAGTCGATAGTATCGTCGTCGATTCTGTCCTGAAGGTATTCTCTCATGTTGCGACGATCCTCGCCGCCAAAGTTTGTGAGCTTGAATTGAGGTGGATCAGTGCGGAAGACCATGATGTTGGGGGGATTGATGTTGCAGTGGGTGAGGTCTTGGGAGCCTAGATATGCGAGTCCGAACAGAGTCTGCAGTGCCACTTCCATGACTGCGTCTTCCTTCAATCGTGACCCGCCGTGTCGTCGTATGAACTCGGAAATGTTGCCGTGGGGCGTGTACTCCACGAGAACCACATTTCCAGGTTCCCAGGTGTCTCGAAAGGCCGAGACTAGGTTTTCGTGCCGCACGCGGGTCATGACGGCTGTTTCGCTCATGTTGAATCGATGTACTCGCGCATCGCCGTGGCGGTCCCTGAGTACCTTGAGGACTACAGCGATGCCAGTCTTCTGCTTCTGTTTGCCTTTGGCGAGAGTGACGGTCATACTGCCCGTCTCGAATTGGAAAGGTCGAGCTTCTTGCCATACACATTCTTCTTCGGCTTCGAGATACCGACGACGCATGTCATTGGGGACAAGGATCTTGCGCATGGGCGTTGGAAGGAGTGACCAGACCACCATTCTCAGCTCGCTCCATCTTGACAGCAATTTGGGGTTGTCCATATCGAGGAAGGGAAACAAGAATTGCATGGTCACTGTGCCAGCCACGATCTCGACGATTTCGCCTTGATGGATTCTGACACGTTGACCGACTGCCGACAGCTCTCTTCCTGCAACATCCAGGCCGCCCTGGCTACAGTTGATAATGTCCAACTCTGGCACTTTGAGAGTGTAATCCAGCTGTACTCGAAAGTGGAGTCCATCGATATCGTAGTCATTGCCAATCAAGACATCACATCGTTCTGAGTCCCTGCCAAAACTGTGACCTTCGGTGATATCGCCGAAAGAGTCGATGTTGAAGGTCAAGGCAAGTCCAGCGATGCCGTGTCCATGCACTGTCTCGACATCGGTCTCGGCTTCCGCTTCTTCGACCCCATCCTCATCCTTCTCCTCATCCTCCTCGTCTGCAGTGGTTACTGACGGAATCAAGGCGACAAAGGCTTCATTTTCCGGGCGGTTGAGGACGTTGTTTGGTGCAGGGCTCACCATTTCGATGAGACAGAATGTTCTTGATGGATCGTACCACGGTAACATCATGGTAGGATTCTCAGCGAATAGAGGCATGCGCAAACAAGTGCAGGACTGATATCCGGTATTTGTCAGATGGGCCCGCTCGGGATAAGTATTCAAAGGATTCAAGGAGATTGTTCGTGGCGTGCAGAAGACAGCATGGATAGAAGGCTGAGAAATCTCCAGCTTATATACTTCTTACCTACGCCCTCCACCTTAGCCTCCCCTTCCACGATGCACCGTAGACGGGATGAGTTCGTGAACTCAAGCTTCTACCATCGCTCTCATACCACTTGTCGTCGAACCGATCACGCCGCCACAAGGACTACGACTACTATGCCGGTCGAAATGCGTCAGAATCGTAGCTGATTGGGACCAGCAAGAGCGGAATCTTGAGGTAACGTCTTTACGAATCGGTTGGTCCACTGTTGGACATCGAACCCAACCAGCAACTCAACATTTACGTATGATCAATCGCAAGCATTGAAAATCCCGGAACCAAGCTGCAGTCGTCCGAATGCAGATAGCTCTTTTCGGCCATGCCGGATGGTGGTTCGGTGCTGAGTAACTTCAACACATAAATTGCTTCCGGACAAGATGTATTGTCTGCGTGATGCCGAAGGGTACTGACACGATCAATGCATGGTGTCGCCACTCCGCATTCGCTGTCGGACGATCGCTTTGCCTCAGCGTAGCACAAGGCCGTGCCAAACTCATTGGCTCGATGTCAGCTCACCTCGTATCGCTGATCCCAATAGGGCTGTAGGTCTCCGTCGCTGTGTCGCAAAAAGAGCTTGCCACTGTAGTCCACCTTGTGTACCTTCTGAAAGGTCATGGCTCTTGACAACCAATTTTTGCCCTGAAGAGGCTCGTGAAATTTACAGTACTCTGCAGCGGGCCATTTTCTTCAGATCCTTGGAAAAACACATCGCTATCAGTCACATGGCTCTCCACGCAGTCGTTGGAGCATCGCTAGGGCCAGAGTGATGGGATAGATAGTAGAGAATTCCGAGGACACAGACCGAAGAGTCCGTGCAAAACACTAGAAGCTCTCCAGGGAACACGGTTCGGAAAGTCCGTGTAGAACAGAAAAGGATTCCAATCATGTTGACTTACTTCCTGTCAAGAACCATACTGGCCGAAGCGCAGTGGCAATGAGTAATTGGCGCCGTCAAGACGCCTGCCAGAAAGTCTTTGCTCTGTGGCTGAATGAGAAGGTCACTCCACTAATAGCGCTTGACAGAACTCCATTCCTGGATTCGACAACGCATGATACCTTGATTCTGCAACGTTGAAGCGACGGTTCACGCCATGCGGCCATCTGGTCTTCGCGCTACAGGTTGACATGCAGCGGCCCGAAGATCCACAGCATGTCCAGCTTTCCCTCACCAGCCAGTGCAGAGCTCGTCTTCGTCTTTAAAGTGAACATCATGTACGACGATTAGAGGGTGTGATGAGACTGCTGCAGAAAAGCGGACGATAAGCTCGAGACGCATAGGCGCCTCAGGCTAGTCATGTAGTAGACTGAGATATGAACATGTCAAAAACGTAGGAGAGTACAATTGTGATAGCGAATCAGCTGGAGTAGTCGTACTACTGTCGAGAGTAGAAGTCGTGTAACGGGACTTACCGAGGACAGAGACCAACGTCACGTCTCATCCTGACAACTCTTACTCTCCTGCACATCTTACATCTGCGGGTCGACGACATGTCTTTCATCCTCATATGTCTGATCATACGTAAAGTCGTTGAGCATGACTTCTCCCTTCTAACGAATCCTTCGCAGACTGGATGCGTGCGTCCATGGCCGTTGTTTCAGTACAGTTTGAGATCCGTCGAGTTCCCTTCACGTTGGTAATTCATAAAGCGCTACCATCGTCAATTGGAATCGTATCACCTCGTGATATCAAGCATCATAGTGGTTGTTGTTTGGTAAGCTTGAATTTGCTGACCCATATCTCTAACAGATCTGAAAGGATCCATTATCATACCGGTGCTGTTAAAGTGCACCGAAGACCCTTAGCACTAATTACTTTGCTTTTGTATACACATGACTCGCACTGAGTCTGGCTTAATACCCAGCATTAGCAGACAATATCAAGTCCAGGATCCCTGAGTATCCTGGTGATGATCACGTGGTTGGCAGATTTAGCTCACCTTGATACTTTCATGTCAGACAGTAGGTCTTCTTTCTTTCATACCGGTCACAATATCCAAGTGAAGTGGACTATCATTAGCAGATTGAAGGACGTCGCAATCTTTCATCAGGTTCGGAGCTCGCACTCTTCTGAATTGTTGCTAGATCCGTCACCATCTTCGGCTAATCCTTCCATATTGAGTAAAGCGGCCATCACCAAGCGTATCCATTGTTTGTCCACACGTAGGTGCCTTGCACATCTCAAAACACATGTGCTACAATTCAAACTTCCCTGAACAAAGCTCTTTATCACACATCTCAATACTGAGTGGTCCTACTTGTGCTTGACTAGTAAGTCACGATCCTTCGCTGAATTCCTCTGCATTTTCAGTGGAGGTAATCCATTGATGACACCCTAACCCGTTCTCTTCGGTTTTCTCCTTGAGAATCGCGTCGTGAACGGTTTGTGGTCGGGGATCCTCAACTCGAGTATCTACGTTGCACTTCTCCACTGCTCAAGTTGCACTTCCTATCTTGACTCACACATGCATCGCATAGCAGCTACCCCTCTAAAGCATCTCAGACCTTGACGATTCCACTCACTCCTTGCTTGCTTCAGCAATGTCTTCCAAAATGGCGCAACCACCTTCCGCCCCTGGTGGTGGATCCTTCCTACTAGGCCTTCCCGACGGTAAGGTTTTATCAGCTTGCCAAACAATTACCTCAGCTGACATACCAAATTGCAGTACTTGCAGAGGCAGTCTTCTCTGCCGATGGCGATGCAGATGTCAGCTCTGAAGGCAAGGGAGAATCATCAGCAGAGCAGATTGAGGAAGACACGGAGGTATGGCGCTCCTAAGTGAACATATCCAACTGCAGACCACATCTGACCCGCTCCAGGCAAACCTCCAAAAGAAATCAATGGCAGGAACATCGGACCAACGTCCCACTGCTGATGAAATGCTGCCACCTAAGCGCATCATGCGTGCCAAGTCAACCCATAAGGTCAAGGGTGGACGTGCGCCTTCCTCCAAGCCCATCAAAGTTGATGTCGACGAGGAAGACCAGATCATCTTGGACATGAAGAAAGCAGGTTATGACGACGAGAGAATTGCAAAGAAGCTGGTCGAAGAGGGACTCACTAGTTACAAACCCAAGAGCGTCCACTGCCGCTATCTTCGCCTTGTCAAGAAGAAACAGCAGTATGAAGAGGCGCTGTTGGATGAGAACCTGACCGATTGGCACGAGGGCGAGGTGAGACTAAGAATGTGTCTTTGGTATGGTGTTGACAGCGAAACTGACCATCACACAGGATGATCTTCTCGAAGCTGCAGTGGAGAAAGCCGATGAGAGATACGTTAAAGAGCTTGCAAAGCTTGAGCAGTTGCGTTGGACTTGGACAGCACAGGAGATCAACAAGACGCCGTCAACACGCCAACGCTTTTCCGCTCAAGCTTGCCGCAAGAGGTTCGAAACACTCCAGGATGGTACCGCCCGTATTCCACCCGAGCTCGATCCAGACCGCGAGGGTCGTGCAAGGGAAGACGCCCAACGTCTCGCCGACTACAAGCAAAAACAGGAAGAGAAGCGTAAGCAAGCTGCTGCAGATGCTGCAGAGAAGAACCGCATTAAGAAAGAGATGTCTGCCAAGGTAGTGGCCGCTCGCCAGCGCAAGGAGATGAAGATTCGGGACCGTGAACAGAAGAAGCAAGCCGAGGAGAACTTCCGTCTCGCGAAAGCTCAAGCTTGTGAGACTGCCAAGATGCGACGTGAAGCCGCCCTGAGAGCACACCGCGACCAGCGCAGATACGAAGAACACAAGCACCGTGTCATACAAGCACTACATAAGAGGCTGCGCAAGGAGGCCGAAGCCCGCCTCAGGAAGAAGGTCAAGTTCGCCGGTCTCCCCGAAGGTTCCGATATTCCGGCCGAACCCAAGAAGCGATATCAATTCCAGAACTCCCGCGAAGAGATTGCTCAGAGCATTGACCAGGATATTGCCGCTACCGAAGCTGCCATTCAAGCTCGCGCTCAACAATTCACTGGTGAAGCATCTGCTGTTCAATCAGTCGAAACTGCCAATCCCAGTACATACGAGACATCTCATCCTATTATCACTCCCAGCACTGTGATGGAAGACAAGGAAGCTGCCGAGCTGAAGGAAGACCCTCGCAACATGTGTACCCTTTCTGAGCTGCAAGACATATTGCGTTCCCGTCGTATGATTCTTAATCGTATGAAGGAAAGCAAGGCTGTCGTCATCACACGTCT
Source organism: Dothideomycetes sp. NU30 (assembly GCA_026013035.2). Taxonomy (NCBI): domain Eukaryota; kingdom Fungi; phylum Ascomycota; class Dothideomycetes; species Dothideomycetes sp. NU30. Next base: position 105,733 of record BSBH01000041.1, read on the forward strand.
TCGCGCCGAAGACAAAGACCAAACCATCGAACAACTCAAGGGAGTTCTGCTTGCAAAAGGTGCACCCGTCACAGGTCCAAAGGACGTTCTTCTGCGCCGTGTCGCCGAAGAGGAGGCAAAGACATCAGCCAGATACAAGAACAAGTTCCAGCCCATCTATGACGAGAAGGGTAAGAAGATTATCGTCAAGCCTGTCAAGGTGATCAGAACCAGGTTTGCGGAGCGCTATAATGCTCGTGCTTCCCCTTCAGAATCGGGAGTCGAAGAGGTCGCTGAAGTCGCAAAGATATCTCCAGGATCTAAGACACCAGCAAATCCCCGCAAGAAGCTCTCTCGTGAGTATGTTTACGACTCCGAGGTGTCGAATCAGATTGAGCGTACTGTTGCCGACGAGGCCGACAACGTGGCAGGCACCATGGATCTTAACGACGACGAGGCCTAGATGAACATGAAAATGACCACTTGCCCACTTCAAGTTCTAGAAGCATTACTACACACGCTGCCGCATGTCCGGAAAGACGCGTACCAGTCGCCTACTAGCACTCAACCGATTTGGAACCAATGACAACAGATGTTCACACGACGGCGGAATGGAACCTTAACTCGAATGGATCTACAAAACCCAGAGATTGTGGAGGAGCGCTCCAAATTCCCTTTATTGATGCCCCTCTAACCTTTCTTGTACCGGGGTACCCCAGATTTCCCCAGATCGGACACACTACCTCCTACACCTTCTCCAGACGCCACGCCACAGTTTCTGGAGCTTCTATCATCCGGCAGGGTGAGGTGAGATCGATTTGGCAGGTTGATTGTTTTTCTTGTCTTTTCTTGTTTCTGATCGCAATAATTTCCAATCCACCCATGCTTGACTGCGCACTTCAACAGCAGTAAAAGCACTCCTTAATACCCCCGTCATTTCCAAACACGAGCATCACAGCAAATTACAGCACAGCACAGCATAGCACAGTAGATATTCTCACCAGCAGCAATTCAAAATCCCCATTTCCGCATCCCCTTCACGTAACTTTCCTACAACTGCTCATCTCTTTCTTTCACGTTACTTTCCCATATGTACTTTGCGGCCGATACAGGTCCATTTCAGCTGATCTTTTTCAACGTCTTCCTTCCACGAACCTAGTATTCCGCGTGCCCGAAGCAGCGAGGCATGCTGTACATACAAAGAAAGTTGCAAGAAGGTTGTTCGAGTTGCAAAAAGGGCAGGTTTCCCGAGGAATACTCGGCGCACTTTCCTTGTCCGAATTGTGTCACTTCCCCAGACCCCGCAACCCCCACCGAAGGTACTGCGCGGGGTAGATTTGCTGTGACTGCGGCAGAGTTACTGTTTCGGGGGCCCACTGATTGAACGTGGGAAGGTGTCCCGAGTAAGCATACTCTCCTGGGGATGGCTGGGCACTGGGCTAGAGCAGAGATATAAAGGCCGTATGGTCGCTCGAGGTAGAACACGCCGAATCTATTCGCTTGATTTTTCAATCATCCAGATCTACGACTTACCTCCAATCTCATACATTTCGTCCTAGGACCTCTACACATTCAATATGGTTCATTTACGAACAGATATCGGCGCACAAAACCCCAATGCACCTATGCACCCTGGAGAGAATAGCACATACAGCAAGAATCTCGAAGTAGATGTTCTGATTGTCGGAGCTGGCTTTGGTGGAGTCTATCTTCTGCATAAGCTTCGTGATGAGGTTGGCTTGAATGTCAAGATCTTCGAGGCCGCAGATGAGCTTGGTGGTGTATGGAGATGGAACTGCTATCCCGGTGCCAGAGTAGACACTCAGGTTCCTGTGTACGAATACTCGATCGAGAAGGTTTGGAAGGTGAGCAACATAAGAAGGCTGAGATCTAGACAAGCAAGTGGCTAATCACCTTTCATACAGGACTGGACATGGACGCAGAAGTACCCCGATTTCAACGAGCTGCGTGCATACTTTGACCATGTTGAGAAGACTCTTGACATCAAGAAGGATGTCAGCTTCAACACACGTGTCATTGGCTCTCAATTCGACCCCAAGACCAAGCGCTGGAACGTCCAGACCGAAGATGGCCGCACTGCCAACTGCAAGTACTTCATCAACGCCATTGGCTTTGCTGCCAAGCGCCACTTCCCTGACTGGAAGGGCTTGGACAGCTTCAAGGGTGAGCTGCATCACAGCTCCTTCTGGCCCAACGAGGGCGTTGATGTCAAGGGAAAGCGTGTTGCCGTCATCGGCACTGGCAGCACAGGCATCCAGATTGCACAAGAGACAGCCAAGGACGCTGCAAGCGTGACCGTCTTCCAAAGAACACCTAACCTCTGCCTTCCCATGAAGCAACGCCCTCTGACCAAGGAAGAGCAACAAGAGGCAAAGCCAACATACCCAGACATCTACCGTACTCGTTTGACCACCTTTGCTGGTTTCTCGTATGATTTCGTGGAGAAAAACACCTTCGACGACACAGAGGCCGAGCGCGAAAAGTTCTACGAGGAATTGTGGGCAGAAGGTGGTTTCAAGTACTGGCTGGCCACTTACAAGGACATGCTCTTCGACCAGAAGGCAAATGACCAAGCCTACAACTTCTGGTGCAAGAAGACTCGCGCCAGAATTGCCGACCCCCGCAAGAGAGATATCCTTGCCCCCTTGAAGGCCCCTCACGCCTGGGGAACCAAGCGCCCTTCGCTCGAGCAAAACTACTACGAAATGATGGACCGTCCTCAAAACGACGTTGTCGACGTCAGCGCCACACCCATCACCGAGTTCTCGGAAACAGGCATCGTGACTAGCGATGGCAAAGAACGCGAATTCGATATCATCGCTCTGGCCACCGGATTCGATTCCGTGACCGGAGGAATGAAGAACATGGGTCTCAAGGATGTCGAGGGCGTCGAGCTTGGCGAGAGATGGAAGAACGGCACGTGGACATACTTGGGCATGACCTGCCACGGTTTCCCTAACATGTTCTTCCTGTACGGAGCCCAAGGCCCCACAGCCTTCTCCAACGGACCAACTTGTGTCGAGGTGCAAGGTGACTGGATTGTAGACGCCATCGCCACCATGCAAAAGAATGGCGTGCAAACCATTGAAGCCACGAAGCAAGCGGAAGAAGACTGGCGTAAACTCGTCACTGAGCTCAACGACAAGACATTGTTCCCTAACACAAACTCTTGGTACATGGGTGCCAATATCCCTGGCAAGCCCAGAGAGCAATTGAACTTCCCTGGAGGATTCCCTATGTACGAGAAGGAGTGCAGGAATGCGCTTGACGGCTGGAAGGGCTTCGTCGTCACTTGAGGGAACCACTCTAGAAAGCTTCATGCTTCTTTACTTTTCTTGTTGCTATATTGTTAACGGATATCTTTTTATTAATTGGACGATATGTATGTGTATATAGTATGAATCTCACGGCTTCTTTCTCTCTTTCTTGCTTCTCTTCTAGGTCTTCTCTCGGATCCAAGTACACATTGATGTCATGTGCTGAATTGTCTCATGAGCTTTGGTGGCCTTATGTGACAGTATTTCGGAAGACTTGGTTAGTAGAATGAATAGATGTTTGATTGGCCCAGGACTCCTTGTATATGTTCGGTTGAAAACACATGCGTACACCGGCCACAATTGTCCAAAAGTGCCGGATACAGGATCCTACAGGTATTCTCTGATGACGTCGTATGGCGAGGTGCTCGTGATCCGCCGATATTACCTACTAAACATGACGATCAATTGAGCCTCATCTCTCTTTCGCCAAAAGTACGTTATGAAACATCTCACCTACATAATCACACAACAAGAAAACAATTCTCTCAAGGAAATTCACAGTAACACCTTGCATCTTCAAGATTAGAGGATATGGTTGATGATAAGACGGGCATGAAAACCGTCAAAGTGTTGGTCACAGGCTTTGGGGTAAGTGCAAGATTTCCTACATCATCACTCTTTATGATCGGAACTTGGCTTTCATACCTGCATACTATTACAATTTTCCCCAACCATCTTTCCTGCATCTATGCAGCATATCAACAAACAGTCACATATACATAAGAAAAAGAACCAAGAATTCAAGACACTTGACTAACATACATGTCTTTCTTCGTGCCACATAGCCTTATCCAACTCTAAGCGGAGGAACCTACGAACGCAATGCATCCCACGAAATCACAAAACTACTTCCTGCAAATTTACCTCCCAACTCATCATTCAACCCAACCGCCACAAACATCCAAATCTTGAATCCGACCGCCGCAGATGGAGCTTACGTGCGAGTCGAATACGCACACATCAGAGCCTACGTATCAGCTCTCCACACAGCAAATTCCGCCGACGTAGACCTGATATTACACATTGGCATGGCTGATGGATGGGACTACGTGAGCATAGAGCGACGTGCTTACAAACAGACTTTCACCAGCAGTTGGGGTGGTCCTCAGGTTTGCAATCCTTATTACATGATCAAGGATGCTGCGGGAAAGACGGTTAGGGATATGGGTGATTGTCCTTGGGGAGATGATGTACCCATGGGTTTGACGACGAAATTGAATGTTGATGGACTGGTGGAAACTGCTGGAAGGAGTTTAGGTCAGAATCCATTGAGGGAAGTCAGAGCTCATGAAGATCCTGGGACTTATTGTTGCGGATTCATCTACTATGAATCCCTCGCAAACAAGGTATGCCATGTCCTCCAAATTCTCGGTCTCTTCAAAGATCCTGTCAATCAAGTCAGCTGATGCACGACCTCTTTCATCCTCCAGTGCACGAAAAATACCCCAGCAGACGTCCTCTTCTGCCACGTCCCCAGCGAACTAGACCCATCGAGTCTCTCAGCGGGCCGCGACGCAATCCTCTCCGTCATTGGCGCAGCAGTCAACCAAATCACAAAAATCCACAACGCAGCAGAAGCCTCTTCCGCCGGACCGAGTAACTCTTCCTGGGCCCATGAATCCGGGTTAGGATTCGGTAGTGCTCCGACGACCCTGTCACCTCAGCAGAATGGACAAAGAGTGCCGGCAGTGGTCGAGTCAGGGCGGATGCAGATGAGGGGCGAGGCACCTGAATATGTGGTTCCAAAAGGATGAGTTCGCTGGAGATTTTGTTCGACATGAAAAGTTATTTCTATATTCCTTAGGATAGATCTCTCGGTTTGACATGACAAAAATAACATGATTCGTTGAATGTGGAAAGTGTGGGTATAAAAGAGGAAGCGTTAGAATCCAAGCTGACCTATCTCTGTCAATTTATTGTCAAGCATCACGCAACATTTGGTCTTATGACCACTGCCCTGAGGCTGAAGATATTATTACAATATTGGATGTTCTGTGAAGAGATGATCGTATGGGATAGAAAATTTTCTCCAATTGAAAAGGTGCACAAGAAAGCAGTACGAATTAAGCAGAAATTGCTCTAATCTATGCCGAAAAATTATGTACATAGTAAAAACCTTCGCTGCCACATAATGATCCTCAGAAAAGTATGTACAGTAACGTAGTTCAAAACTCCTTTCTACCCAATGCTTACGCTGTAATTCTTCGACATGAAAGACTATCTACCTTCCCCTATTCTTACCCCAGCGCAAGCGGCTAGTTGGTCCAGTGGCAGATCCAGGGGTTTCCCGTGGTCGCTGAGGCTCTGCGAAGCGGATATTGGTGGGCTGGGTCGTCTCTCTTACAGTATTGTCATCTTCGCTGTCACTCTCGTCTTGGGTGATACCAAGTGCACCTTCTCTACGTCTACGCTCTGCAGCCGTCTCGCCGTCTCTCTCGGAATCCAAACGGGTAGTCTGCGAAGGGCGACCACGGGCGACTCTAACGTCCCTTAGATCCGATTCCACTTGCTCACTGTCACTGAAGTAATCGTTGCGATCAATGCCCAATGCGCCTTCTCTACGACGACGCTCGGCGGACGTCTCACCTTCAGAATCTGAACCATAACGTGGCGAAGGCTTGCTGTCTGCCTTTGGTGGCACGCGAGCTGTACCGTCGTCCTCGCTGTCCTCCTCGATGGTGTCTTGTTGCTGCTGCTGAGCGCGCTGACGGGCTTCTCTGCGACGCTTATCGGCTGCAGTTTCGCCACCAGCACTCATTCTACGCAAATCTCCGGTGACATCATGGAAAGGCACTACATGGTTGTTGGAATCAACCAGAGTCAGGCCATCGGGTCCGGACGGAGCATCTTCATGGCTGGGCATCTTTCTGATGGCGGCTGAATCACCAGAAACAGGATCTTGTCCTTGAATCTCGGTCTTTTCACTATCGCTTCGGTTGCTTGACATCCTAATAGGCTTGTTTTCAGGCATCTTGCGAAGGCGATCGGGGATTGACTGCTCGTCGTTCTTGGCGTTCTCCCTAGTTTCCTTCTTAATAGCCTCCGATAAATTGCTGTCCTCAACGAAAGCTGCGCGCGACTTGGGGTCGAGCGAAGAGATCTGGCGGATGAACTCGGCCTTGCTCATTCTCTGACCGCCAGTACCAACGGTGAAACGTAGACGCTGATCGTCTTCCTCCTCCTGCTGAGCCTTCTTTTTCTTTTTGTCCTCCTTGACTTTAACTTGTGCAGTCGACATGCCTGCCTCAGTATCTGCACCGGCGCCCGATGGATCCTGTTTGCGGCCAATGATGCTCATAGAGGTTCCCATACGCGCAAGGCGCTGTCTGGTCTTACCGGGTTCCGCAGGAGCGGCAGGCTCCAAATCATTCTGTTTCTTGTTGGGTGCAGGAATGTCGTACTTCTTCAACACTTCACCGTCCTCATCCTCGACGATGATGGTATTGCCGAACTGATAAGCACGAGCAGGACCGCGCTTGGGGGCTGGCTTCTTTGCCGAGTCGTCACCGTGATCCTCCTTCTTACGTAAACCACCGAGACCCATCATCTTCATGCCCCTTCGCCATTCCTTCTGGGGATGTTCAGCGGCTTTTTCTGCCTCATGGCCAGCCTTCGCGAACTCGTGCATGACCTTGGTACCTTCATCGTCGTAAGGATCATTCTTTCTACGAGCAATGCCGTGATGGATATCATGGTCCTTCATTAGTTTCTTGATCTGATCTCTCTCGTGCTGTTGGCGTTCTTCGTTGGAAGCACCTTTAAGAGTCTGTTCAACGGACAAAACATTGCCTTCTTCGTCTTCGTAGACAGTTTCACCACCTTCTTCGTAAACCTCGCCTTCAGGCTCGCCAGGCGTTTCTGGCGTATCTTGATCGTGCTTGGCAGGTCCATGTGGAGGTCCCTTAGTCCGTGATGTGTCGGAAGTGCTGCGAGATGTGCTGATATCTTCCTTCTCTTGTGTCCTTTGCGGCGCAATTGCGGACTGACTGATAGGTCCACCAGCTCCATACTGGGACTTGCGAGAACGGCGTCTACTCATTGGACGTACAGGTGTATCTTCCTCGCGTTGACGACGCAAGAAGTTTGAAGGAAATGCACCATACTCTCCTTTCTCTTCCAAGGACTCGTCAGTATCATCAGGTTTACGAGAAGAAGACATTTGACTTCTAGAGCGCGACTGTATACGCGGCAACCTCTCCATCCATGATTGGCCTTCTTCATTGGCAGTCGTGTATGACATGGTCAAGGTAAGGGTGTTAATGTGCTTTCCAAGAGTGAAGACGGCAATCGAAGAGCCATGTACGATAATTGAGGTTATGACCAAGAATGTAGTAATTGGCCAGATCAGCTCAATGATATTGAGATGCTCAAAGCCAGGCTCGGGGAGTTCAGCGAGGGGTGTGGTCGAATCATTTTCGAGCTCTGCTCTTGCAAGAATGGCAACAAAAATGGCGCCGACACCAATAGGACCGAAGTGACCAGCGAACAAGGCTTCTCTCCAAGTTTTGATATCCGGAATTACTGGCTTCAATGCCAGCATGATAGGTATGCGACGGAACAAAAGAACCAGGATTGCAAGAACAACCAGCCTCCAGGCGCTGAGGCCGATAATTTCAGAGTCAAATTGAGCCCAAGGGATGATAGTACCAAAGTAGACGAAGAAGGCCAAGTTGATGAGAAGATCAATAACGTTGGAAACGTGCGACTCTTCGGTCTTTTCGGTAAACCAACCATCGTTACTGAAACCGACACCACAGGCGAATCCGACAAGTAGATCGTCAACGCCCAGAATAGATCCAGAACCAGCACAGAAGAGCGCCAGAACAAAGTAAAACACCAAGAAGGATTCACGATCGATTAGATTGCGTTCGTGCGCCGCTCTGATAGCGCGGCGAGCAACGTAACCAACAATGACTCCATAAAGGGCGCCGAAGACACATTCGTAAAGAATGCTGACGCAGAACCAATGAAGGGCGACTTCATTGGGGTGGTGGTGATAGCGGATGATGTAGACGGCCAGATAGATGAAAGGGAATGCCATGCCATCGTTGCATCCAGATTCGGCTGACAAAAGATCTCTCAGATGTTTGGGAACACGTTGGGCAAACTTACCCTTACCGACGACAGACGAAGCCAGGACGGGGTCTGTAGCCGTGACGCAAGCTGCAACACAGAGACTATCAAGCCAGTTGAGGGGTGGAACGAGTGCCCAGATAAAGAGACTGGTGACGAGCCAACCAAAAGTCATGACTGGAATGAGTAAAAATGTGACGGAGCGCCAGTGACGTTCCATGTACGCCTTTGGCAATTCGACACCAACGGCAAAACATTGAACAACCAGAACAATGCGAGCGAATTCCAAGGTGATGCGGTCTTCATTTCCCCATGTAGCAGGATCTATCAGGTTTGCTGCGTGCGGTCCAAAGATGATGCCGCATATAGTAGCGACTGTTGCCTCTCCGATATAGAGCTTTTCTTTAATGACGGACGAACATAACATGAACAGGGTCGTGAAGCCACCGAGGATGATATAGACCAAATGCGGTTTGTCGACGCTCAAGTGGTCCCAGGCCATGTTGACGGAGAGTTCGGTTTGTTGTTGCTGTTGTTGTTACGATGTAATAAATGTACTTGGCTAGGCCGATCGTCTTGATTTGTGGAAGCCTCTGGTAAATAGCCCGCGAGGGTTGTGGATGTCGTCGAAACTAGTTGCAGCATGCAGGTTTTGGTGCGCCCAGTCGCCGCTCCAATTCGCCAGGAATGGCAAAGTCGAGAGAGAATGTGTAGTAGGAGTAGGTAGGGAAGAATGGTAACCGTAAGTTGGAAAGATAGGAATCAAGATCGCATGCTGCCAAGTCAATCGGTCAGCAAAGACCAGAAGCCAAGCGCATGGCCAAGGACGCGGTAGGAAAGAGCAGGGTTGAGGCGCGCATTGCGACGGTTAAGAGAGAGTAAGGGTGAAACTTTTACTTACCAGCACCAATCCCTCAACATCAGCTAGTACGACTGTTTCAATACCTAGCTCACAGAACAATCTAGCATACCTATCCTCGCAACGAACGTAGGTAGGAGGAATCCGATCTGCCGAATTTAAAGGCGGCGAGAAAACCAAGTGTAAGGCGATTTTAGATGACGATTGTTTTGTTAGGAAGGAGCACCCGTGCCCCGACAAAACCCCACGAACGTGTAGCCACGCCTCGTCAATCTTGGCGGGGCGTCACCAACGGAAAGTACAGCATGTCTGCAATAAAATTTTAATTACTATTGAGTATCGCTCTAACAAAAACTGCGTCATTCTAGCGTTACAGCACTTAACTTGCTATAGTTACGATCAGCCGGTTGTTCCATGGCAGCAAAGAAGTGCTTGATCTCTTCTACAAGCTGTGATTGTCGTCCTTGACATGCTGTTTGGCTTTTTACCGCTTCATTTTGTCCCGACACATGGAGAAAGCGGAGCCGCCGTAACCGGGACTAATTCCTTGCATAATTATATGGATTACAATGAACCCTGAATTCAAGCACTTTTGAAAAGTGCTCCACGGGGACGTCAAGATTCATGACTGTACCTCAGCATATACAATGCGATAAAGACGACTCGTTCATATACAATGAACTTAAGGACCATGAAAGATATTGCCCTTCAGAGCCTTATAGTTGAACGGAGTCGGGACTTTCAATGAAGCAATCCTCAGTAGTTGTGGTACTACTGTGTAGAGATGAACCATCTTAGTGGCATCGTCTTTGCGGAGACCCTCACATATCTCGACTCCCTCGTGCTCGGCAGCACTCATTGTTGCTGCTCATGAGACATTTCAAATTGAATCAGGCAAATTTGACTAACCAGAGGGGAGATTGATGGTTGGTCGCCTTGCAAACAGCACGGCTTTCATGAATGGCTTTTATGTTCTATTTTTCTTCTAACTCATCGCTCTTGTCTCAGCATCTGATCGCTGGGAATAGCAAGAAGGCTCGTTCGTGGAGTCGAAACGATCCAAGCAGGTCATGTCAAGGCTCTGCCCGCAAAGCCCAGGCTGACGTTATTTCAAACCTTTAGCTTGCCAATGTCGACAGTTTCATCGCCGACCTTGACAGCGTCACCCTGCTCTGCCTCGGCAAGCACGTCTCTAATGCACTTTTGCTGTCCTCCGCGAAGGTAACCCTCAAATTCACCAATCTTCTTTCCAGCATCAATCCAGCGCTGCTTGTATGCCTCTCTCCTTCTGTCACATTCCTTGTTGAGGGCAGGCCAATAGAGCTTGTGATCGTACTCAAAGTCGAGGGTGCCGCCGTAGTTCTTCCACAACTGCTGTGGGGGGACGTACTTCTTGAGATCTTCGTTGAACTTCATCTTCTCCTTGGTGACGGGGTCGATGAAGGGTGAGATGAGCTTGAAGAAGGTGCTGACATACCAGGGCACTGTATCGAATTAGCATTGTACAGAAAGCGATTATTGCGCGGGATGAGACTGACGATCAGAGATCAAGGCGCGGCCCAGTCTCTCGGGGTTGTGGTTCTGCAGAATGTTCAATACTGCCTTGGCCTGGCCCACACTAGGAACGTTGCCGCTGGCAGCGCCCTTGAAGTCGATAAGCAGAGCAGTCGTTTCTTGACCAGGACCCATCATGTCAATGACCCTATCGAGCATGAAGGAAAGGTGGTGGATCTGACGATCGCTCATCTTGGTGTTCTGTTTGCCAGGGCTGAGGTAGAGACAAGGACGAGCATGGATATCGTAACCAAGAATGACCTGCTTGCCCGTCTCGTTCTCGGGAGAAATGTAGTCGGCGGAGAAAGTATCGGCGCCGTACTCCCGTCTCCAGGACAGGGTACTCTGTAGACGCTTAATGGCATCTGGCAGCTTCCACTTGGTCGCACGAAGGTAACGCAACAAACACTCGCGTGTCAACCACATGCGCTCGTTATCATTGAGGGGCTCGTTCTTGACGTCCTTTCCGGTGGTGACAGGAATGGTTTCCCATGTTGAGACTGTAGAGAGGAGAGAGGCGAACTTGGCCTGTTGATCGGGAGTCAGGTCGGCAGGCGGTAGAGGTTTGCAGTCAGGTAGGGCGCTGGTAAGAGGAGCTCTGACAGGACCAGTGGGGGCGGGGTCGTCGAGGGGCTCCGGAGCAGCAACGGATGTGGTAGATTTGAACGAGGCGGCCTTGCTACTGCCCTGCGATTGTGACTGTTGGGAATCATGAGTTTGCAAGTCTTTTTCGTCTGGGCAAGCTTGCAGTCGTGGGATCGTGTACCTGTGAGGAGGCCATGATGGCTGCTCTAGATTCTCGAGCTGAGACGGGACGGGAAAGGGTGAAGATAAGGCGAGATGTAAAACTCGAGGAAGACAGCTTCTTGGTGAGAAAACAGGTATCAAACAAGGAGAAAACAAGTCAGAAGTGGTCTACTATTAAATAAGCAGCCACGAGAATAAGTATACAAGTCCAGAGAAAGACAGCACTGATAGAAGAGGTAGTTGTGAGCCACCGCTCCTTTGCCCAGCAATCGGCAAGAAGGATTCCACCTTCCCATTATTCTTAGGGGAGCCGCAATGACGACCTTTTTGCGGGCCAGAGCGTTTCAGCAAAGCTATTATTGAATAGTAATTGCATAAAAGCACAATCGGATTAGTACTGTACTTACAGTACTCCATGAGTAGATTAGATTGAATTTATAGACGCGTGAGACGCCAGAACGCGTCTCCTCCGACACTTGAGCTACACTGCTGTTTCTCAACTTTAGCATACTCATCAACCATTACGACGATGGACGACCAGACCGCAGAGCTCAACGAACTCTTTGCAGTACCAAACACAAAGCTAGAACGAGATGTCCTCGGTGAATTGAACTCCATCTTGCGCATACACTCGCTCAGTCCACAGGAACTATTCTTCAAATGGGAGGCTTACAGCTTGAAGATGGGTCCAGATACCCTCATGGACTGGAAAACGGCTAGAGACTTTAAAAAGGATCTTCAAGATACACTTGAGCGGGAGTCGCGAGGAAAGGCTCATTTGCAAAGTTCGACCAAGAGGACCGCAAATGCGACCCCAAGGAATGTTGCTGCCGGAGATGCTTTTGGCATGTAAGTCCTGTCCAGATTTCGGTATACAAATGGTGTTGGGCTTCTAACAATTCGCAGGCTGGACAGCCTTATGACGGGCACACCAACTCCTGGAGGCGCCAAAATCAAGAGAAGGAATGACTTTGGAACACCCTCGGCAAAAGCATCCAAGCTCAACGACACAAGCTCTCCAGCAGGAGACAGGACGCCGACGTTAGGAGCGACTGCTGAACCCTCCCAGCTAGGGTACGTGTGCCTTCTCTAGTCTGTGTTCCAACCTATACTAATGTGCCACAGTTCAATCCCTTTTGCCGAACGTCAGAACCCAGGCCAAATAGTCGAGCAGCTCAACGGGCATATTGAATTACCTTCGGTCCCAGCTGAGTGCCCTTCCGAGGCTCGTGTCAAGCTTAAAGCCAATACGGACATGGCCAAATTCAACTACCGTCCCATGGCCATGAAACTGTCTGAAGCCTCGGAGATTCTCGACGACCGCATCGATGAGTTCGTAGCTCTTATTTCAGAGCATCATCAGCTGTCAGACTCGAGTTTCGGTAACCCGGCAGCCATGAGCCCGGCTGAAATCGTGGCTGTAGGCCGCATCGCCTCGGATTCAAGTGAAGGCAGACTGAACGCGGCATCACTAGTCCTTGAGACCAGTCGACGCATGGGAGCCGGCCTTCGTATCCCTTTACGCCTAGACGGCAGAGCGTACGACTTCTTCCCAGGCAAAATAGTAGCTCTTCGTGGTCACAATCCTTCAGGAGAGTACTTTACTGTCAGTGAGGTGTTGGCTCCGCCCACCCTCGACTTACCTGCAAGCACACCTACAGACATTGACATTCACAACGAGCGTCTGCAAAGTGCAGATGGCACCGAAACACGTCCTTTGACAGTACTAATGGGCAGCGGCCCTTACACACCCGACACAGACCTCAATTTCGACGCCCTCCATGAGATATGCAGCCAAGCGGCCACTTCCAAAGCCGATTTGCTCATCCTAACCGGTCCCTTCCTCGATATCGAACACCCCAAAGTAGCCAGTGGAGATTTCACCTTACCCTCCGAGACCAACATCAACCCTTCAACCGCCACTCTCACCGACGTCTTCCGAGTCCTGGTTTCCGCTCCCTTATCCCGTCTAACCCAACAAGTCCCTTCAATAACCATAATCCTCGTCCCTTCCGTCCGCGACGCCATTTCCAAACACGTTTCGTGGCCTCAAGATCGTTTCACACGCCGCGAATTGGCTCTACCGAAGCAAGTCACCTGTGTCACAAACCCCTTCACCGTTTCCGCAAACGACACGGTGGTAGGCATAAGCAGTCAAGACATTCTCTTCGAAATGCAACGACAACGAGTGGTTTCTTCCCAGTCCTCTGATCCTCTGGCTTCTTTGGCTCAGAATGTTTTGCAACAACGACATTATTTCCCGGTTTTTCCGCCGTTGCCTAGGGATGAGAAGACGATGGCGGTGGGAGCGAGCCTGGATGTTGCTTATTTGAAACTAGGGGAGATCCTGAGGGTTGCGCCTGATATGGTTGTGTTGCCTAGTGTGTTGACGCCGTTTGCCAAGGTGGTGGACGGTGTGCTCGTCGTCAATCCTGGGCTGGCGAGTAAGAAGAGAGGAGCGGGCACTTATGCTAGGTTGGTGGTTCAGGGCAGGGAACTGAGAGAAGAGGAAAGGGAGAGAGATGAGTCTGTTGGACACGAATTGTTCAACAGGGCGAGATGTGATATTGTGAGAATATAGATCTCAAAGCCTTTCCCAGGATCTTCAACGAAACTAGGCATGAAAATAGGCATGAAAACAATCATATTACCCGTGCGATCCCAGTTGGCATCTCATTCTGCTTCACATCGCGCTGATCCCGCCAAATCAAAATCTCATGCTACGACCTCTGTTGCAACGATACCAGCAGACACCGTCTAAGTGGTGTGGTTCATGCCAGTTTCATCGCGTCTGCAAGCTTCTGAAGTCCTCATGGGGAGGCTGTCGCCTACGCGCGGCTAGGGGTATATATTTTTGTGAAAAAGTGGTGTAACAAGTCACACTCAAGCCTGAACAAAGCCATAGAATAGAGTCCAAGTAAGGACAAAGCTCATGAGTCCACCAAACAGATCTCCCATCCACAAATCGCCCACGGGCGAGTGAAAGTAGCCTTTAGTGTTGGCGTCGGCGCGCAGGGCAAAGATGAGCAACGAGACGATGAGGGAACCGAGAGCGTAGAAGAGGAAGCCCGGGATGGATTCGAGGCCGAGGGTACCGGCGGCGACACCGAAGAGCGAGGCAGTCAGGGAACGGATGTTGGACACGGTCTGGGATTCCGAGGGTCAGTTCGGTTGTAGGATGGATATCGAGATCAAGAAGCGTGAGCCGTTTTTGGCCTTACCCTCGCATTGTGTTGCACGCTCTCGGAAACTATGGGGTGGATGGCGAGCTCACGTTCGTCCAACATGATCGCGATGTTGATGATGTCGGATGCAGTCGCAAGCTGGTCCCTGGTGCTTCGGCCTTTGAGATTCAAGCAAGCTGCTTCCACCGGGACCCTGGGGTTCATGGTCCGACCACTTTTCCCCGACTTCACCGATGGAAGCCGGCACAACCTGACCTGCGACCTTGTACACAATGAACTCGGTAGATCCTTGCAAAGGATTGAAACACCAATGATGTATGGAGATTTCAGATCATCTGCTATGTTGACTTGCATCAGACGGTAAAGTATGGAAGAAGGTATTGAAGGCTACAGAGGACTTCTTGAAAGATACCTATGATGTAAAAGAAATAAAGGCAAAGAAGGGACTAAATATCTATCCAGGTCAACCCTGTCAAACGAAGATGTCCTGCATCAATTCCAGAACAAAGCATATGTCCACAACCTCAAACGCCATCGCTCATGATCACCTGGTAGGAAGACTCAACAGATAGAAGGAAAGGAGATTAGGCATAGCGACGGATGACCATGAAGACCAGGGCAAGGACAAGACCGATGATGGCTTTGTCGATCCAATCGTCTGTTGCAGGGGCTGGTTCCCGCTGTGGTGCTAGAGGAGCTATCACTGGTCTGGTGGGCGTGGGTTGTGGTTGTGGCTGTATTTGCGTTGATGGTGATGGTTGTGTTTGGGATAAAGGTGCTGGCTGAGGCACTGGTAACGGTGCAATTGGAGGCGTGGATTGCTGCGCGGATATAGCAGCGGGTTGCGCAACATCAACTTGGGGTCCAGTCCCTTGACCATCTCCCTCCTTCCTCGGCTCCACCAGACCTATCTTCCCTGTCAATTCACTCTTCTCTTCCTGCCTCTCTAACCCCAGTTCCTTGCACTGTTCTTCCTGCTCCCTGAGAACATCAAGTCCACACCTGCCACAAGCCGGGCAGACCCACGTCCTACTCTCCTCGGCCAAACGCTTCCTGACGACCTCGGCAGCACTCATACCACCCACCTGACCTGCGGCATCGGTATCCATGAAACTTCGTAAGGCGACGAGAGCTGTTCTGATGCCCCAAGCCGGTTGCCAAGTTTCTTCATGATGACCAGAGATACTGAGGCAGATTTCGCGATTGGGTTCGAAGCGTCCGGAGGGTGTGAGGAAACGGAACGAAGGGGGTCGCAGAGGGTAGGCTGGGGGTAGGGTTATGCGGCCGTGGTAGACACCATTGCTGAACGGAGAGGGAGAAGGTGGACCGCGTATTGTAAAGTGCCATTCAAAGAGATTCGAGTCATCCAAGGGGGAAGCGTGGAGATCGGGAGAGGGATTTGTGGTTAGTTCTGAGGCTTCCTTTACTGTTGATATCCGTGTTAGTGAGAGGTATGACGGGATGGCTTTTGAAGATGTCGCCTACGGATTCGCTTTATGGTTGTGGTTCTGGCTGCCATGATGGCGGAAGTAGTGGTGCGGTAACGATGGTGGTTGTGACTAATGTAAGCAGACTTCGGGAGTCCTCGTTGATGGAGGCAGATATTGAATTCAGCGGTAACTCAACACGTGAGAAGAAACAATAGAGGAACTCGGTGAGATATGTATGTGTTATACAGGAATAAGGTGGATAGGTATGAGGTATGTACGGTAGATACGGAATGGTTGGCCACGTCGGTAGCATGACGACGACGGGCCGTGCCACCATGCCGCGAGGGAAAGTGTGGGGTTGATTTCGTGATCAACAGCATGTGAAGGTCGATTTACACTTCCTTCCAATAATTACCCTGTTGAGATTTACAGGACGAGCAGAAACACGCCCTCCACCTTAATTGAGATTCTTCGGACTTAGCTTCCTGTTTTGATACGGCGACGGCAACCAAAAGAGAGAGACCAAATCATCTACGACTTTTCGAAGTCACCTTTCAGTTTCAATACCACAACCCAACATGGCGGTAGTACCACCAGCTCAAGTGCTGACCGAGGACGATCTCTACCGCACCTCGACGCAGTACCGTCTGTGGTCCTTCAACTCGACAAGTCTGGCCACGCTTCGTGAAAACACCCACAGTGCCGCCGTTGCCCGCGCCCACTCACACCTCCCCTCTACCTCGCACTCGCTTCTACCAACCGCCCAAGAGGAACTTCGTCTGGTCCAACGCTACAGTGAAATCATCCGCGTCACAGCTGAGGCTCTGAAATGGCCTGTCAACGTCAAGGCCACCGCAGTTCAATATCTCAAACGCTTCTACACCACAAATTCCATCTTGACGTATCCTCCCAAGGAAATCTACAAGTCTGTTTTGTATTTAGCTGCAAAGACTGAGGGAGTACACACCTCAGCATCAGAGTATGCGAGGAGAATCAAGACAGATCCTCAAGACATCCTCGCGCCCGAATATAAAATCATTCAGGCTTTGCGCTTCACGTTGGATGTACGACAGCCTTTCCGCGGTCTCAAAGGCGCCTTGATGGAGCTCTTGAACATAGCAGCTGGAACTGCGCAATCTCTACCATTTCTCTCAACCACACCCCAAGACCTACAATCCCAACTAGCCAACTTAGCCCCACCATCTCCGTCTTCGCGTACCCAATGGCAACCACCACCATCCATGACACCAAAAGCCCTCTCAGAACGTCTCGAATCCGCCTACTCGACCGCCCGCTTCCTTCTAGAAGCTCCTGCCCTCCTGACGGATGCCTACTTCCTCTACACCCCACCTCAGATCTTCTTCGCCGCTCTGCGCCTCGCAGACGAACCCCTCTGCTCCTTCTACCTATCCACAAAAGTGCCCTCGGATTCGCCAAACCACGACAACATCATCGCTTCAATAATCCTATGTGCCGAGACGCTGGCAGCCTATGACGAAACGCAGATCATGAGTAAAGAAGAACGAGCAGAGTTGGAAAAGAGATTGGACGAGTGCAGAGATCCCACCACAAAAGACTTGGTCAAGAGGAATGAGGAGGCCAAGAGAGGTGGCGCCGAGGAAGGCAAACTGAGTGACGAGAAAGCGGAGAAGAGGAAGTTGGCCAGAGAAAAGAGTTTTAGAGAAGGCGAGGATCTTTTTGGTCCTGCTTTGGGAGCAGCCTGATAACATTGATCGCATAGACAAGCCATTAAAAGTATAATGTTCTTCCTATACAGGGGAAGAATAAGACATTGATTCATACAAATTATATTCACAAGATAAAAGAGAGAAGAGATGCGAACATATATGTTCAAGCAACACGATTTACAGAGACGGGAATCTTCCTCACCAACCCAATATTCCACGTCTGTCCGCCATTGACAGGAGGAGTTGCAGCAGTGGTTTTCTTCGCAACACTGGGGCCATGAGGTTGCCAATCATGCAAAGTCTTTTCGCTGTATTTCCCAAACGGCACGTCGTCGTCCACCATGAGCAGATCCGGCTGCTGCATATAAGGATCACTACCCCGTGCCGTCTTTGACTTTCTCGTTCTGCCTTTGGTCGCCGTCTTCTCTTCTGACGACTTCTTGGTCGCAGGAGAAGTGGAAGAGGTCGTGGGAGGTCTCATCTCCTTGATGATTTGCCTCAACTCTGCGTCGTTGCCCGTAGTCTGTGCCTTTAAATAGGCAGGCGCTTCAGCCTTTTGCAGACTCGTCATCACGGGTTCTCGATCCTCGTAGCTAAACCTTTGCGGTTGCGGTGCGTCTTTGGGAACGATCTTTGGGTCCAAGTAAGCTTGTTCGCCTTTGGCTAGTAGCTGCATGATATCGAGACTTTCTCCTGGTGGGATGGCGGTTGTATGTGATGGCGTGATACAATCCATGTCGACCTCTTTCCGCAACACATGATCGACATCCACGGCTGAGAAATAGGCACATGATTGTGGTAGATCGTGGATGCCCATCTGTTGACTGAACATGGCTCGGGTCCATACGTTGGAGACTTGCAAGGCCATGACGGCACGGTACTTGTCTTCATCCTTGACCAAATAACGGATTTCGTCGTGCACCGTGATGGCGAGACGGGCGTCGATGTTGTAGCGACGACATAGGTACTCCATGGATACGATCAACAAGTGCAGGTAATCAACACCCGAGGATTGAATGGCCCAATTGATGCGAGAAGTCATGAATCCTCCTTTACTAATGAATCGACGCATCAATGCTTCTGTAATACCAGCGCCGAGGACTGGTGTCCTTGGTCGCTCTTGTTCGGCAAAATCTTCGAGTTTGTTGAAGACAAAGGATTCGGTGCCACCTCGCCAGAAAGGTCGTTCACGAAGCAGTTTTCTTGTCGTTTTCTGCCCTTTGGTGTTCTTGTAAAGTTTGTCGGCTGTGGAATCTGCTTCGGCGTCACTGATGGACGGGTTGAACTGACGGAGTAGAGTCGATGCGAAACGTAGACCTGCACCGTAGATGCGGCCGTAGTTGAACACTTTGGCGTCGTTGCGAGAGATTCCCAGAATACTGGCTGTTCGCGAATGCATGTCTGTGCCTTGAGCTTTGCTGCCTTCGAGGTTCATGAAACCGATGGCGTTGCCACCGTGGATCTGGAATGAGGCATCACCAACAAGGCCTGCGATCCAGAGTTCTTGAGAGTCGACATCGGCACCAACAAAACTGTGGCCGGGAGGCGCTCTAACCATGGCTTTGAGCTCTGATCCAACACGGTTCTTCTTCGCATTACTGGCTGTCAACCACGTGTTTTCGACGGCTCTTCGAGTAATGGTACCCATCGGAATGATTTGAGGCAGGATGAACCCGACCTGATCGTCCGTCTTCTTCTTGCCCTGGTAGACTACCATCTGCGATGTAATTCGATCCCGAGCACTTATCCAATATGAGCAAGAGGCGTTCATCTGCAAAGCCTCTTTAGCGTAGGCGAATTCCGAGGATAAGGTGCCTTTCTCGAAAGACTGCAAGTAGCCTTTTGCCAGAGGATTAGCACATCTCGCCTGAGGTCCGTCTTTATGCGGTAAGCGGAAGTAGGCATTCTTGCCATCATCTCGAAGCACCAGATTCTCTTCATCCGACATGTCGCAAGGCGACAAACCTCGGTCGAGGTATTTGCGCGATTCATTGACTGGCACGCGGTATGTCCAACCATTCTTATCAGACCAGACAAGTGGGTATCCGTCCCAAGCAAGACGCAACAGCAACGGAGATATCCTCGTCCGGACGGTTAGACCTATGGGTGAATCATCCTTCGTAAACAAGTCTTTGTACCATTTTGGCATCCCAGGCTTCTTTTGCCGTGCTGCAGGTCTCGGTGGATCTCCCTTCTTCTTGCCCTTGACCATTCTGATCTCTTGACCCGACCAGTCCAGCTGGCTCAACCATGGATCATTCTCATACTTCTGGGGCTCTTCTTTGACCTCCAGAGCCTTGTCTGCCAGATCGACCAGACGTTCCTGAACAGCGTCTGACAACTCCTCGTATGTCGCTTGGGCATTGGCAATATATGCATCCCAAGATCTATTTACAGGAAGAATTTCCGTCGAGAGATGGCGTAGTGCTGCGAAACTAACAGGATGAGGACATGTTTCTAGAAACAAAGGAAACACTTTTTTGTACACGCGATGAGTAATGTCGACATCTGCAGCACAGTAATCAAGAAGCTCGTCGAGCTTTTCACACACCCCTTCCCGATCGAGCTCAGAAAACCATTCGCGCTTGGCCTTGTCAATGGTAATGCCACAATGAAATTTGGCAACATCTCTCAGCGAATTGACAGAGCTACGACCTACCCAGAGCTCTTCTTCTTCGTCTACATCGCCCTTTGCTTGAAGTAGCGCGGCCAGGTCGGCAGTCTCGTCCGACTTTGCTATCTTCTCTCTCATCTCACGGTTCTTGCGATGCATATTCCAGGTTGGTCTTTGCCTTGAGCACATACCGTTGGCGGCTACATGAAGAGACATGGTATCGATATAGTTGTTCTTAGACTGTTTGAGATTGTATTCCTCGGCAATCCGTGCTCTGTCGTATCCGATGTTGTGGCCTACAATGATTCGTGGTTTTTGCGGATCACCGAGTGGGATAAGATGTTGGTCCGATTTCGATTCACCTAGCAGCCAGGGCGACAACCAAGCATACCATGACTTGTCGCTTACGGCGCATGCCATGACAGCAAAAGAGGATTGGTGCCAGAGGACTTCAACATCGAAGGTCAGCATCTCCTCCTCCGGAGCATGTACGGCCTCGTAAGAACCGTCCTGATTGTACTTTGTCCAGCCGCTGCGTCTGGCCCACCTCCTCGGCCTAGGCGGCGCATTGGCCGTAGTATATTTCTTTGCAAGAGCCAAATAGGGCTCGGCGGAATCCATGGCCAGCTTGTAAAAGTGCTCATCCAGGGTACGACCCTGTATTTCAGGCATCTCAAAACCAATAGGCGGGGTGGTGTCGGTGTTCTTTCCAAGGAGTTCATGGCGCTGAAGATGGTCCTTGGACAGACGAACAAGCTCTTGTTTGGCAGGCGGGGCGTGTCCGGAGAATATTTGCGAGTATATGTTGCTGCTTATCTGCTGCACTCCAATCTCGTTGAAGCGCGCATCGGCAGGAACGGACAGAGACGAGCGCCGAAGTGCATCGGCAGAGGCAGGCGAAGGACGTTCATCGTGAGATATATCAGTGGCGTAGTGTCGTGTGCAGCGCTGTGGTCTCTGCTGTACGATCCGTCGGAGGCGTAACAGTGATGCTTGCTGAGACCTCATGGAACCGGCGGCTATGCTTGGTGGCATATCTTGTTACCGCTGACCCAGATGGTTTGGCATGTATAAATGGTACAGGCGCAACGATTGTAGACGAATGGTCATGGTGGGGAAGTGAGCTTGAGCCTTGAGATAGAGAGTCTCTAACGATTTTGGTTCACTAGGTCAAAGGCTACATCATGAGCGTAACGATCGCAGATGCCAAAAAGAGAACGGCCGCCAAGCCGCCGCCGCATCTTGCCAAACAGAAACAGTAATTAATTACTCTAATAATTACTGTACGGTACAGGGTCAGATGCCGATGGCCTGGCGCCGGCTGCTCTGCAGCGGTCTGGCTCAAAAGCCTCAAAGGTGGACTGGAGCCAGCACAGCACAGCTGATCAAGAGCAGGATGAGGACGAACGAGGGTCCATGTCGATAGCATGTCCATCTTCATGTTCATGTTCATGTTCATGTCCATGTCCAAAGTTTCGTTCCTTGTTCCATCTCGTTCGTGTCCATGTTCCTTGTACCACCCTGTACCTGTAACAGCAGCTTTAGCAGCGCATAACAGCAAACCAAGGTCGCAGCTACTCACTTAGCTACCTACCTACTTTACCATCCATGTCTTATATATAAGCGTTCCCCTTCGAATGCTCTTTCCTCTACCATGAAACATTTGCTTGTAGAGCCTGTTCATCAGCCATCTACTGCCGATACCACGTCCATGTTCATGTTTGGCCATGTCGCATGAGCAAAGCTGGTTATCAGACCTGCCGTCGTCGTCCGTCGTCTTTTCCCTCCCCTAACCCTCTTGTATACCAACTTACCCAGCCGCAGCGATTTCTGGCCACCCGATCGTTTCGTTCCTGAAGAATCCCGCCTCGCCCGACAGCAACAGTGGCCGCATCCATTCCCGTCACTTTCATCTTCACCACGCCAACAGCAGTACCACCACCACCGACAACAGCCATCACATCCACTTCCACTACCTTCCGCCTCTCTTCCACACGCTGCGCCTTCGGACTTTCACCGAGGAGCAGGTCAAGACCAGTTTGCCCTTAACTACATCTACCCTCATCAATCGACTCCCTCTGCTTCGCTACACGCCGCCTTGAGAGAAGGCGCCGACTTTCTTCCACGATCTTCCACTCTACCTCGCTTGCCACAATTGCCTCGTCACCAAACTTCTTCATCCAACCAGTCCAGCTTTGGTTATATTCCCAGTCATTTTTTCTATTCGCCACCTCAGTCTCCGCAGGACCCAGTGCCATCAACCCAGCCTGAGATTCTTCACGCCCAACCCATCACGCAAGAATCTGTGCGCCGCTCAATCAGTGATCACGCCTTTACGACCTTCACCAACAGCAACCCTGCCGAACATTTATCTGAGCCTTCTACAACATATCAAACATATTCACAACCTCCTAATTCATTGCACACGAGCATAGCTGGATCTTCGACAATGCCGATACCAACGCCCTCGACTTCATCTGCTGCACGAAAGCGCCAACGACCTTCACCCTCTCATGACTCCGGCCCATCTCCAACGAGACGCCGTATTGATCCTACAATCACTCATATCGACCTCAGTGACAGTGACGAAAATGACGATATCAACGAAACACCTGAAGACCAAAACATCCTGGATAGAGAGCGCGAGGAATTGGTTAACAGACAGCACGAAGAGAGCAGCAAAATGTCTAGAATAGGCGAGCTCAATTGCATGATCTGTTTGGAGCATTTCACAAACATGACTGCAACAGCTTGTGGTAGGACCGACCTTTGCCTTTGGTAGCAGAAAGCAATATTCTGACGTGTTTACAGGCCATATCTTCTGCCATGAATGCTTAACCCAGGCATTGACGCACAGCCAGCGCAACTCCGATCGCAACCATGGAACCTGTCCAGCGTGCCGCAAGCCTGTCAGACCGGACAAGAAAAACCAGGTTGTCCCGCTCGCACTGATGACAGCTAGGAAGAGAAAGTAGTGCGATAGTCGTCACTCTGCATCAGGTGGGAATGGCGTTGTTTGCTTGTGTAATTGTGAATTCTGGCTCGATACCCCATATTGTACTTAGCGATCTACGAGATTCTGACGTTTAAAGCGATGAGGGAACGCCTATTCATGAGGTTGTGCATCAGATCGGTGATATTTGTGAACTTGGTTGTGGTTTTCCTTGCCTTGCTCTGCCGTGGTAATCAGCAAGCATGCTGCATGCTGCATGCGGGGCAGGGAGGATCGACTTCTAGAACACATGCGGACAGCATGACGTCAAGCTCCAATGATGCGCTTCGACGATGGACACTGATCATTGAGATTCACTATATCATCCTGGCAGGGATCCGAAACCAGACTTCTTACATCTACCACTCCTCACACACCTCAGTTCAGTTAGTATCTCATTTATCAACCTCAAAACACCAATTCCACAAACATCAACATGGAGGCTCTCAGAAGTGCTGCCAACGCAGCTGCCAACCTTGTCGGCTACGACACAACTGCTCAATCTGAGCAGAACACTGGTATGTAACGGAAGCCTTGCCATTGGTAACAAGGAGGCGGGTCCGTTGACACCGATCTAGGTACCAACAACATCAGTGGAGGCGAAGCCCCCCAGAACGTAGAGCACAGCAACCTCACTTCTCAGTCTGGTATTGAGCCCGTCTCTGGCAAGCTCGGCCGTGGAGAGGCTGGCGCACCTTATGATGCTGGCAATGACCAGGGTATGTTTTACCACACTCTCCTCGAGTCACCTGTTGCTGACTTTGTTACCGCTATCAACAGGATTGACTGACAGCTATGCACAAGACACAACCTCCGCCCGTCAGACTGGTACAGGTCTGACTTCTGGCCTTGGATCCAACACATACACATCTTCGTCGGGAACCTTGACAGAAAAGGCGGCGTCTTCTCTCGGACTCGGCGGAGATGATACCAGTCGTGGTCTGGGAAGTCGCTCTGGAGGTCCTGGATCTGGCAGCGGTTCTCGCCATGACGCTTCCCGTCTAGGATCTACAATCGGACACGGTACAAGCTCCGAGAAACACCTGTACAACTCCAAGAACGCTCCAGGCCTCGGAGGTAGCCGCGTCGGTGATGATTTCAGTGATGCCAACACAAGACACGAGGGTGCCAACAAACTCCCTGCCGTTCTCGGCTCCGATGCTGCCGCCGGACATTCGTCTGGAGGAGGCATTGGTTCCGGTCTCAGCTCTGGCAACTCTCGCTCATCCAAATTAGATTCTTCAAAGACTGACGGTCTTCTTCTGGTCGGAAACAACAACGGTCGTACCACGGGACCTACTTCTGATTCAGGTCTGAACTCCTCATCAGAGCTCGGTACCAGAGCTACCGATGGCATTGCCAACACCCTCAGATATGGTGACAAGACCGAGAACACGCACTCCGCCGACATTCCGATCTCTGGAACAAGATCCGGCACCAGCGAGACACTTACACGTAAAGCAGAGGATCACCTGCCTGGCGCTAACACTACCACTTCTGGCCCCATTAGCCCAACAAACAACTCATACAAGGCTACCGGTACCTCTGCATATGCTCAAGGGACTGGCCTAACTGGCGCAGGAACTGGTCTCACTGGATCGGGCAACGGCTTGGTAGGCTCCAACGTTGGCGGTAATGTGCCTCGTTATGGAGGTAACCGCTCCGGTTACACTGACGAGGTTGATGATGGTTGTGAAGCTTGTGAGTACCGTCCTAATACATGCGCACAAAACCTCGAACACTAACATTGTCCTAGCTACCGGTCACAAACCCCATGGTGGCCACCCTATAGGAGAGGAGGCTCACAAGCAGGGTCAAGGCACTTGGTTGGATTACCGCAACGACAGCAGCCTTCCTATCGGCCGCGCAAAGCCTGAATAGAGGTAATAGGGAACATGGTGAAGCTATGTTGAGCGATGACCAAGGGTCTACGAAACGACATTATTTGTATCATAACATTCCAGATTCACATACATAATAATCTTATCATATGGTTTCTTTCGACACGCGTTTATGATCTTCGTCGCTCTGCATGTTCTACATGAGTTACGGTAGGTGCGGATAGACGTGATTACGCATGTCACCCAATAATGAGGAATAGGTGGAAGGAAAGAGCCAGCCAGTATCACTTTCCTCAAACCAACATCCATGGTATATCTGGGTTTCTGGCTCCTTCGCTTTCTCCCTTCTTCCTCATCCATCACCTTTGCAAACATCATCGTACCGCTACATCTCTCATCAGCTTGATTACCTTGCTTTGCTTCACTGCTCCGATTGATACTACTTACTGTACCATTACATCCTGCATTCGAGGTAAGTCTAGGCCGGCCGTCGAGACGGTCTCGATCACTAATGCGTTGCAGAACTTCATCCATCCTCGCATCTCACACCAAGGATTCATCCAATCAATACATCTCCATTTTGTCATTATGCACTTGAAGAAGCTCACAATCATCACCGCTTTCTTCCTGACGGCCACAAATGCCCAAACTCAGTCTTACGAACAGATTGCCAATGCCACCGTCAACACCATAGTCAACGACTTCCGCGTCAACGGTGATGTCTCGGTCCTGAGAGGTCTCATTGACATCGCTTTTGCAGCCTTGGAATCTGAAGCCGCCATGGTGGCCTCCTGTTTGTTGTCTTCGAGCTCGGCATCAACCAATGTGCCTGCTACGCAAGCACCGCCAGCCGGATCCATACTGAATCCATCCATTCCTACGCCCTCGGTTCTGAACCTCCCACCACTGCCTCTCAACTCACCTGCACCGCCTGCTCAATCTGCACCTCCCGCGCAGCCTGCACCTCCTGCTCCAACTGCACCGCCTGCACTTTCTACTCAACCTACAGCTCCCGCACAACCTGCGCCACAAGCTTCATCAACTCAGAACAGCCCTTCGAGCGGTACCCAGTCATCACTAGCCGCCACAAACACCGTTGTAGCATCAATCGCATCCGGCCTAGGTCTTCCAAGTCCCTTGATTCCCACGACAGGCCTCGGCTCCAACACTCTGCTTCCCAATGCTTCCATGATGCTCTCATCACTCGTACGCCCAACTATATCTGGCGCAATTAACAGCACAGGCTCAGGTTCGAACGGTGGCAGCGGCAACAGCCCCATCGGAGCTCTCAATCCTGTCGGCGGTGGTCTTCTCAGTCTCAGTGCAGGTACCAATGGAGGTGTCAACGTCGGTGCCGGGGTTCTCGGAGGACCTTCATCCAATCTTGTTGGTGTCAGTGCGAATCTCCTTGGCTCTTCCGGACTCGCAAGCCTCACCACCAGTGTCGCTGGTCTTGGCGTTGCAGCTGGAGTTGGTGGCAGTGGTGGAACTGGTGGAGCTGGTGGACTTGTCACCAATGTTGCCAACGTTGGCGCCGGAGCGGTTCAAACAGCAGGATCTGTTGTTAGTAGTCTTGTGAACGGTGTTGCAAGCGCTCTTCCCTCTCCAGTTGGAGGCGTCGTGTCTGGCGTGGGCAACGTCGCTAACGGTGCAGTCTCTGCAGTCGGAGGTGCTCTTCAGACAGCAGGAGCAGCTGCCGGTAGTCTGGTCAATGGCGTTGCAGGTGCCCTCCCTTCGCCCGTCGGTGGTGTTGTATCTGGCGTGGGCAACGTCGGCAATGGTGCTGTCTCTGCAGTGGGAGGAGCCGTCGGTAACATTGTCAATGATCTTCTTGGAGGTGGTGCCTTGCCATCAACAATCACCGGAGTTCCCAGTCCAGTATCCGGCGTTGTCATCAGTGGTACCAATGGAGCCGTGGCCACTTGCACGAATCTCATCTGCCTTCAAGCATCGCTTCCTAGTCTTTTGGGTCTGAGTGCGGGTGCGCTTCCCACTGGTGGCTCAGGTGGTCTTCTCAATGTCGGCGTCGGAATCCTCGGTGGTGGCAACCAGCCTGCATCTGCTGTCGCCCTCACGACACCAATTGCTTCCATCATGGCTGCTGCAAGTCAAGTCTCTTCGGCCATGGGTCAATGTTCGGACCTTCTCTGTCTTCAAGCTTCACTTCCCGGCATCATCAGCCTGAGTGCAGGTGCCATTCCTACGACAGGTGCAAACCTCGGCAACCTTCTTGGTGTTGGTCTCAATCTCTTCGGTGGCGGCAGAGCTCCTACCTTGGCCACGGTCGTAGCTGGTACTGGATCAGCAGTCGTTGCAGCAGTCACCACATCTGCTCCTGCTATGCAGACTTCTGTCGCCGGTGCATCTGTACCTGTCCCAACAGGCTCGTGGGTGCCAGTCACTTCATGGATGTACATTGCGCCAGTTGCAGGATTGCCACTCAGATGATGGAGTGTCGAATATATGGAGAGCTGTCGAGGATGAGATGAATTGTTCTTGTTTGATTATCGTAGCATCTTAGAATAGTTGTCATTGGAATGCATATCTTACATAACGAAAGCGGTACCCTGTACATCATCGTTTCAACACCTCTTTTGCAACCTTCTTCTCCGTCTGTGACAACATGGTCATCATAGCGGTTCGCCTGCTCGTCGCGCCGTCGCCTTGTAAGACGACTTTGGGTCGTGGCGCAATCTTTGGGTAATCTGTGTGAACTGCCTCCTCTCCCACGATTGAACAATAAAATATCAAACCGTTCGATGATTGTCCTGTCACCACCTTGAGGCCTTTCTCCTTCGGATACAAGACCTGGGCGTTCGCTTGAAACGGCGAGTCAAACTTCAGCATACATACCAACCTCGAAGACGACGAGAGAGCGTGACACTCCGAGAGATGTAAGAAGCGTAAAAAGACCTACCGAGAATCTGACTAGTGATATCTGAGACTGTGATAACCTCGTGTACCTCTTGTGATGAAGACACACTGATTGGGGGCATATTTCAAGGACAGTAAAGATTGTCAACGCCTTACAGTACTCGTAGCACGACTCCGGCTCGCAAAGAATAGTTGTGCGTAAGACCGCTAGAATGCAGACACGGAACAAGATCCGACAAGGAGGAGATGAGGTAGTCCACTCTTGGATGTCAAGTAGCGGAAGAGTAACGTAGGATGACTTCAACGATAATTACCTATGACCGTCGACGACCCCATGGGAATCAAGCTGGGCGAAGCAAGGTGCGACTCATGGTCATCGATCCTTTGAGATTATTAATAAGCCATTGACGTCGATCAGGAGCTCTTGCTTAGTCGTGGGTCGCCCGCAAGTTTTGGAAAAGTGCCCCGCGGTGGCAGCAATTATTGCCGACCTCAATTTTTTTTTCTGCCATGGCATTTTCTGTTTGCGGGTGGAGAGACTCGTGCTTCTAGCACAGCGATTGACTTGGTCCTGTCTGGTGATAGTTGTTCCCCATGCAGATACAAGATTGATAGAGAGAGAAGACAGAGGGACAAAAGGTCAACAAAAGGCGGATCTTCATTCACCCTGAAGCAGTTCCAGAGTGTACAAGACAGCTTCGAACTCTAAAAAGAGGACCAAACGTTGCCGTGCCCGACGACCTTTCGCTTCTTTCTTGCCCGCGTCTTTTCGGTGTCTTGAATAATATTCCACCGCTTGACTCGTGGGTGGTCAGCGTCACCATACTTTCTGAAACTTTTGCTTGTCTTCAAGGTTGCCTCCAGTCGCAACGCCTTCAACGCCTTCCCAGACAACACAGAAATCCAGATCTCCTGCTTTTACAGCAAAGAAGAAATTAACCAGAGTAAAAGACCGCCAGGAATTTGCCTGGACCCTTTGTTAGCGTCATTCTAATCATCGCAGAGGTATTCGGTATTGTTCAGAATACAAAATGTCGGCAGGTCAAGAGAAGACCCCTGGAACTACTGGACTGGGAAAGTGTAAGCAATGTCAGGTCGTTGATGCGGTCGAAAATGTTCGATCACGACCGATGTGCAGGTAAGCAGCAGAACGTTGATATCTTGATCATGCCGAAATGTAGCTAATGCAATGTTTCTCTAGAGAATGTTTTTGCAAGTACATCAGCACAAAGGCTGTGAAAAGGATGGAGAAATTCCGAACTCGATTTGCCGTCGCAGGACAACAGCGAGTGCTCTTGTTACCACTTTCTCTTGGAATATCCTCAGTGTCACTACTCCACTTGTTGGATCAGCAGCTTGAACGTCAAATCTCAAACACCGGACGAACGGGCTTTGCATTGCACGCACTCTTTGTTGACATGTCATCAATAATCAAGGATGGACCTGGACTCGATGATCTGGAACGTGTGAAGGAACGCTTTCCAAAGCACACTTACTCAACCATATCGATATCCGACGTCATGGAGCTCGAAGACGTTCAAGACTTACTAAAGCAATACGGCATTGACGTACCCTCGATCGAAGGAGGTATGGAAAGTTCCAACCAGGAGCAACTAGAAGGACTTTTGCAATCCATCCCCACGGCCACCGCTCGCGCCGACGTGCTCCAAATCCTGCTTCTCAAACTCATCACTTCGTTCGCCATAGCAGATACCTGCGAAGCAATCGTCTGGGGTGACAGCACAACGCGACTTGCCGAGAAAACTCTCGCCGAGACGGCAAAAGGGAGAGGATGGACCTTGGCCTGGCTGGTTTCCGACGGACCATCTCCTCACGGCATCGATTTCTACTACCCCATGCGCGACCTCTTGAAAAAGGAAATCCTGGCTCACGCAAAATACGTCGAGCCTCCCTTGTCATCTCTCATCGCACCGGAACCGGCACTTCAGACGGTCGTGTCTGCCAAGCACAGCACCATCGACGGCCTAATGAAGAGCTACTTTGACGCCGTGGAGAAGAATTACCCCAGTATCGTCGCCAATGTAGTAAGGACGACGAGCAAATTACAAGCGCCGAGTACAGGATCCGGAGATTTGAGTTGCAGTCTCTGCGGATTGCCGTTGCTGTTGACGCCGGGGACCGAGCAAGGGGTCGTGCATGGAGGGAAGTTGCCGCCGCCGTTGTGTTATGGATGTCAGAGATCTATGCCCAGTTTCTCTCCCTGAAAATTCTTGTGGAGTCCAAACAGAAAATGGTGGTTGAGGAAAGTCTGTGGTGTTTCTGAAAGCGAGCAAGGCGTTTTTCTTCTTCTTCTTTTTCCCCCTTATCGTATCACAATTTCTTTCACGATGAGATGAGGATGTATGTTCCCTCATCCATCTCATACCGCCTTGTCATCGTCTTCCTTTGCTTGGGATTGTTTCTTTGGTAATTCAATAATGAATCCTTGGTCTGAAAACGACCTAAAATAATGACAGGCATTTGTTGATCGCACTTATGAATCCAGTCTTTTCCACAACATGAACTTTCAATCATGTGAATGTTTTGCTATATGTCTACAATCAGCCAAACCCAAAAAGTTCACGGAACTTTGATAGCGCTAAGATGAAGCGAGAACGAGGACAGAACTCTCCATAACGTCTGCAATAAAATCCATCCACTGGCTTTCGAGAGAAGAGACTCAAATTGTTCGTAGTATTAAAACAGTTTCTTCTCAATTCAACAAAGGTATCATAGAAGCCTGAATGGCAAGAAAACAACATCGCTACCGGCGCCAAAAAGCACAATACAAAACACAGGCCTTGTCCTTGCAAAACAATCATCATACATTGCCATCATCGTCGATCACTGTAAACAGTACCGGTCTCTTGTGGAGCGTTGACGACATTGGTACGTGTGTTGCCATAGGTTGGAGCCTCTCCTCTTTCGACATCCGGGGCTCTCTGACTTCTACCGCCAAAGCCGAACCATCCTCCCTTCTTGCCACCAGCCACGGGTTCGGGACGGCGCACATCATGAGCACCGTCAGTCTGTCGAATAAAGTCGTTACGTTCGCCCTCCTCGTCACTGAAGTCCTCGTAAGCAGTGGCTGGTGGTGCGTGCTTGTTGCTCTTAGTCTTTAACGCGTCGGGCTTGTATAAGCTGTCGAGGTGTTTCTCCAGAAGCCTACAGTTGCGCGTATTGGCTTTGAAGTAGGCGTCGGCAATGTCTCCCAAGAAAGGCACGAGACCGATAAGGAAATCAATGGCGACATTGATGAGCATTTGGACGATGATGCCCATGGGCAGACCGCCCTTGACTTTCATGCAACCGCGCACGAGTAGCAGGGCCATTGCGGCGTCAAAGGCGTCACCAGCGGCAGGGATGATACCAATGACAGAAGACCAACCGAAGCGGGTGCCCATAAAGTCGAACAGGGCCATGTCGAGACGGTACGATCTTCTGCGCATCTTGGCGAGGACGTTGGCGTCGCTCTCAGGGATATAGTTAGGGACTGCCTTCTTGACCTTCTTCTTGCGGCCGGGTTTGCGCGGGTCATCGATCATGACAAAGTATGGGTCCTGGTTGGTATGGGTTAGTGGCTGAAGCTAAGAGGTGTAGTAGGTTTCTAGAAGAGCTTACATCGTCACCGCCAACTTGTTTGTCGCGATACTGGGCCATCTGCTTAGACAGCATCTTGTTTGCAGCATATTTGCCTACCAGACCAGCCATGGTTGTGGTCTTGTTATTGTTGTAGGGTTGTAGAGAGGGATTTGGCAGGAGAAGGCAGGCTGCGTCTTTGGATGCTTGGATTCTTTAAGAATGCGAGAGCAAAGTCCAATAATAGAAGATCCAAAGGTGCGACAAGTGATCCTCAAGTCTCTTGGAGACAATGGTCTCGAGAGGGTTGGGAGGCGCTTGATGAGACCAGAAGAAAGACAAGCGTCAAGTTATGTCGATCGACTGGGCGGCTGCTGAGGGAAAGAACAAGAGCGACTCGACAAAGAATCAACACGGGTTACAAATACACAAAGTCAGATGTGTAGATGGAAAGTAATTGGGTATGTGATTTGTACAGCACACGATGAGCTGGAAACACTACATATTTCACTGGCGACAAACAACTTGTTTTTTGTTGATGATGGCATGCAGGAAACTATATCCGCTCACAGCCACATCTATGACATTGCGAGAATATTCCAGCCACAACCAACACAGCCACATACACACATGCACAGCCATAAATCCAGACCTCCGGGCAACCGGCGAAACTCCCGAAGCGGGCACGGACATTATCTGAACGCGTCTCGAGCTGACGTGCAGCTCTGAGGGTGTTTGAGAGCTGTCTAAGGACAGCGATACGATAGCGAGAGCTGTTGAAACTTGTCCCTTCTAATCGACCAAGTACAATTATCAATTGTCGAGAAAAAAAAGACAAATCATGCGATCTTGGGCGCAATTATGTGCCGCATTTTTGCTAGCTGTACTGACCATAGGGGTATATGGTAATGAAGTCAAGATTGTATGTTCAGGAGGCAGGCAGTAAATCGTACTTCCACCAAGGCTGACTTGTGACTCCCTAGAATGAGAAAGAGACAGAACGCCAACAATGCTCTGGCATGTATAGTCGCAAAGGCTGGGGAGGCAATGTCGACCCTTTCATCCTGACTAAGTTCGTAACTCCTAAGGACATTCCCGAGGACCAGGATCCCGTTGTCAGTCTGGTCATCTTCGAGTGGAGCGACAAGGACTATGTTGGAAAACTCATGGACGACACGACTTCAGATCGTGCATACATCTGCGACATGACTGCCTTGAATGCCGGCTTCTGCAATGCCACCGATGAGGGCGAGTTTATTCTTTCCGCCGACTCGGACAAGAGCAAGAGCATGATCATTACACAGGCTATCCACCTGAAGAATCCACCTGCCATCAACTATCCGATTAAGAGGACGGGATACTACTGTGTTGGCACTTTTGGCTACAGCGCCGAGAACTACAACGGCATTGTCGAGTTCAGGAACGCTTACGGCGAGCTGCCCGCCGCTCAAATCGCAAAGTTACCCTTCTACGGCGCATTGACTCTTGTCTACGCCCTTATGCTGGCAGGCTGGTCCTTCCTCTACTTCCAGAACCGTCATGATATCTTGCCTGTCCAGAACTACATCACCGCCATCCTGGTCTTCCTCGTCATCGAGATCTTCATGACATGGCTCTTTTACGACTTCCAGAACCGTCATGGTCTGACCACTGGAGCCAAAGCTCTTCTCATTGTCGTCTCCGTGCTTTCGGCGGGTAGGAACTCGTTTAGTTTCTTCCTCCTTCTGATTGTCTGCATGGGTTACGGTGTTGTCAAGCCCAGTCTCGGCAAAACTATGATCTGGGTCCGCTGGCTAGCTATCACTCATTTCGTCTTTGGTGTTGTATATGTTATTGCTTCCCTTTCGGTGACTCCCGAGTCAGCAGGTCCCTTGGTCCTTCTTGTCGTCCTGCCACTTGCAGCAACACTGACAGCCTTCTACATCTGGACTTTGAATTCTTTGACGGCCACCATGAAGGATCTGATGGAGCGTAAGCAAACCGCCAAAGCTAGCATGTACCGCAAGCTCTGGTGGTGTATCCTAGGTTCCATCGTCGTCATCTTCGTTTTCTTCTTTGTTAACAGCTGGACTTTTGCCGGTGTCTCTGACGAAGACTTTGTGCCTACACATTGGTCTTCGAGATGGTTCATCCTAGATGGTTGGCTCAATCTGGTCTACTTTGCTGATGTAGCATTTGTGGCCTGGCTTTGGAGGCCCACAGCCAACAACCGTCGTTTCGCCATGAGTGATGAGGTAAGATACAATTCGTTCTCCATATGCTCGTGAATCAAGCTAACGTGTCCAAAAGATTGCCCAGCATGACGAAGGCTTCGAGATTGCATCCATGCGCTCATCCCTCGACTTTGGCGACGACATTGACCCAGATGCTCCTCCAGCCTACGACGCACCAAGAAGCACGCACAGCAATAACAACAATAGCAGCAGCGGAAGCAACGTGAACCGCGACGCTTCTCCTCTACCAGCCCCGAAACCGACGAAACCAGCCCCTCTGCCACGCGAGAGTCTGGATGGTGAAACAATATTCGCTGTCGGCGGCGAGGACGATGAGGACAGATGGAGCGAGGAAGATGCAAGTGATACGGAGAGAAAAGGCTTGACAGGGAGGAAAGACTAGAAAGCTCTTTTCCGAGTCAGACTCAAAGGGGTCAAGGAGAGATATCCTTGATAAAGGAGTGGGTGGTTAGATGTTTGTTTTTACATTGGGCGGCGTTTTCATCTTCATCTCTTGGTAGTGAACAAAGCAATTCTTTGATTGTATGACATTCTGCGCTGTCGTAGGGACCTCGAAGGCATTCATTAGTGAGATACATCGAGTGAAGCCGTCTGTGGCTGCGAGAAGATGCGAGAACATAACCAGGTTCTCACAACAAAAGAAGCCAGCGCTGCAGTTATCTGACCCAATTTGGTTAGATCCTGAGTCAAGGTCACTGCTCTTTTATCATAGTGTACTAGGTACAGTGAGGTATGGACGTGAGCGCAGAAGAATCACAGAGACTGATGCAATTGTACGATAGCGAATAGATCATGTATGGCTATCTCGAAGATGATCCTATCGAGAAGACCTAAGTGTTGTATTCCCTGTGATGATACATTCTCAGAGACACACATTCTCAATCTATCTGTCCAACCCATCCAACTCCACCAATCTAACCACACACTCGACCAACCGACCCTCATCCCCACCGACCTCCCTCCCAGGCTCCTCAACCAATTTCTCCAAAACCGCATCCAGCATTCCCCTCAATCTCCCCACCAAAACACCGATCCTCGCCCATCCCTTCAACCTAATCCATCCATCAACCACCAACCCCCTATTCTGCGTATCCAAGCCAATCTCCCCGGCAAACAACAGCAAAGTATAAGCGTTGAAAGGCGTCAAATCGCGGATAAACGTCTTGCTAGTGTTGAGCAGCGAGAAATAGGACAAGAAGCTCGTGGTGGGAGGGAATTGGACCGAAGGCGATGAGTTGAACAAGACGCTGCTGGGGTGGATGAACAGACGTGAACTCGTCGGTTGCTCGGCGCCCGGCATGGTCATGGGTTCGCGGAAATACTTTATGGTGCGGGCTTCGGGGTCCAGGGCCACGGCTCCGGAGACGGAGGCGGCGTATTTGGTGTCCGGGAATTCGATACGTGTGACTTGGGGGTTGAAAGCTGCGGCGACCAGGGCACGGATCAGAGCCGTGTTGCTGTTGCGAGAATTGTGGGAGGATTGTTGTTGGGAACCAGGGGTTATGAAACCGATTTCTTGGAGGGAGGAGAGGTATTGTCTTCGATTTGTGTTGATGTCGAAGAGGGTTTGCGTGGAGAGGAAATTGGTGTCGCACCAGTAACGCAATGCACCTGAGGATTCGCCAGAAGCACGTTTGGATGCCCAGGTCTCGTAGGCGCGTAGATCGCAGAGCAGATCGCCTTGACCGCCAGGTGCAAAGGTTGCGCGAGCGGCTTTGGATTCTTCACGTCTGTCTTTGGGACTGAGGAAGGGGCTGCGAGCTGTGAGTATTGAAGCGATGGTCAGACAGGCATCTAAGCAACCGAAGACGGCTCCATAGACTAGTAGTTTACCGCAGCGAAGGTCGGCTGGGATGGAGGAAAGATGACGACCTAAAGCTGTGAGTTCGGTGCCATCGAGAGCACCCATACGACTCAATGTGGTCAGGGCACCGCTGACAGCAAGGCTCGAGGGTGGTGTAATGGCGCGGCCGATGAAAGAAGGCACATCCGCTACGCCCATAGCTTTGACAGAAAGGCAGAGCTGTTCAAGCGGCACACGCAAAATCTCAGGATCAGGTCTGACGGGCATCTTCGAGGTCTCGGCGGAGCGTGTATACAGTTTGTAGCAGGTACCTGCTCTGACACGACCAGCACGACCTCTGCGCTGCTTACATGCCGCCTGGGAGGCCCAAACTTCTTCGAGCTTGGTCATGCCGTTCGCTGCATCAAAGCTCGTCTCCTTGACACGACCAGAGT
This sequence comes from Dothideomycetes sp. NU30, assembly GCA_026013035.2. NCBI lineage: Eukaryota > Fungi > Ascomycota > Dothideomycetes > Dothideomycetes sp. NU30. Next base: position 141,958 of record BSBH01000041.1, read on the forward strand.
CAATGACTGCCACAATGTCCTCGATAGTGATGGAAGTTTCGGCGACGTTGGTAGCAGCAATGACCTTGCGTTTACCCGGTGGTGCTGGTGGGAAGACTCGTTTCTGTTCGGCTGGAAGTAGAGAAGCATGCAAAGGCAGGGCATGGATATAATGAAGTCCTTGCAAGGCTTTCAGTGTACGATCAATTTCTGCTACACCAGGCAAGAAGATCAAGATACCACCATCCTTGTCGCCAAGTTCTTGATCAATGCATTGCACAGTCTGAGCGATCAGTTCGTAGTTAATCTTCATGCCGACACTACGCAGAGCAGCTCCTATGCTGGGTTCACGGCCACTTTCTTCTTCTCCTTCCTCGGCAATGGCACCAGCGAAGCCGGTCATGCGCACAACATCGTCCAGATAGATATCTGTCACAGGATGTGTCCTTCCCTGAATCTCGATCGTGCTAACCTTCATCGTAGCAGAAAAATAACGCTTGAAGATATCGGCATCTAGAGTTGCAGACATGAGAATGAGCTTGAGATCTTTGCGCACCTGAAGCACATCACGAAGCAGTACCATGAGGAAGTCTGTATCTAGACTCCTCTCGTGAACTTCATCAATGACAACATGGCTGACATCTGCCAACGCATCTACAACATCTTGTGCTTTGCCTCCCGAAGTTTGTAGTCGCCTCAACAGCACACCAGTTGTGACGAATGTGATTTTTGTGACACCTGATCTCTGTTTTGACTCGCCACGAATGGCATAACCGACTTCTTCTCCGACCTTGACACAACGCTCATCGGCCACACGGTCAGCAAGACCCAGTGCTGAGATTCTGCGAGGTTGTGTGCAAATGATGTTGGCTGCCTCGCCAAATCCACGTCTGATCATGTCGTCTAGGACGAATTGAACTGATTGTGTAGACTTTCCTGAACCAGTTTCACCAGAGATGATTGTGACTTGCGATGACGAAACGGCGTCTACAATCGCATCCTGCAACTTCCAAGCAGGCAAAGCTTGTCTAGTTTGCATCATTCGCTGTTGTGACGGCGTCGATTGTCTGGCCTGGTAGTCGGACAATATCTTCTGACTCTGTGGCGTTGAAGGCTGCCATTTGATAGGCTTAGGCATACGTCGGTTCCGTTGAGTCTTTGGTCGAACTTTGTCTGCATCTTGTTCTGCTGATGTCGAAGCAACAGATGCAATGCTGCTGAGTCTACCAGGGTTTGCGATAATATCTGGGATTGAGTGTTCCAACCAGTCGATCAAGTTGAATAGCATTTGATCTCCCAGGTAATCGGATTGGGCCTGTAGCAGTGCTTGCTTGAGGATACTGAGTCGAATGTAAGCTGGCAAAGATGCCTCGATTGCCAACACAGGAACAACTTGAGGATATCCAGCAGCAGGCTTTTGAGCATGCAAGATAATGCGTTCCTTTGGCTTGTCGCTTACTTCCAAAACGATCTGACAAGAACGCTTGCCTTGCTTGAAGCGATCACTGTAGATAGAAGCGAGAATTGTCTGCTCTTCTTCCCACACATCAACCTCGTCTGAGATAGTTAAATCTCCAGTCTGTGATGACAAATCTGATCCGTCTAAGCTTCCTAAAAGGCGATGTTGCAATCTTTCTGCCGCACGTGCTTCGTCGCCGGAAGAGCTGTCGAGCGCTTCCTCGCAAAGTTCCAGAGCATACCCTGCAGTTGCAAGGCGTTTGAGTTTTCCTTCACGAGCCAAATCCCCACTAGCCAGCGATACACCAGCTGTGTAACCTTCACGCAAACTCCACTTAGGTAAGTCGTCTTCCGGAACATGGATAAGCAGCCATTCTAGAGTCTCTTCACGATCTTTGCAGATGTCGACAGCTTCCTCAACATGTGCCTGGCGGAATCCAAGATTAGACAAGTCTCGGATGATGGCTTTTCTCTGAGCGTCCGAAAGTGTGACACCATGTGGGTTCCAGAGAGCGGCTTGTCTGATCAGATCCTCGACATCCCTCCTCATCTTCTTGCCCATCTCCACCTTTGGTGCTTTCAGCCATCCCTTGCCAGGGCTCTTCTTTGGGGCACCTGTGCCTCCCTCTCTCTTGTCTGCCTCGATCTGTTTCTCTTTCTCTTGCCTCTTTTTCACCTTGGTTGCCTGTTCTTCGTCCCACTCTTTTCGAGCTTGGAAGGGATCTGCAGCATACAACCATCCCATACCCTCTTTCGTAGCCTCCTTCTTCATTTCTGTAAACTCTCCTTTCCATAGGTCACGGTAATTTGGAGGCATCATCATGTGCAAGTTCTTGGCATTGGCGACTCGATACAAAGCGTATGTAGCGGCGAAATGTCTAGCCTCAACAGCCGTCTCTTGTACTCCCAGTGCTCTTTTTCCAGGTGGTAATGAGATAGGCGGTAGCTGGGTGACTTCCTGTGTCTTTTGATTCTTCTGCCGTAAGATGACGGAACATATGAAGCCTGGAGGATCTGAAGAACGATGTTGCGTGTAGTCTGGCCTCTCCCACTTCTGTTTCTGGCAGTGCTCGGAAAGCATGTTGACGGGTAGTTTTCCCGTCCATGATTGTCCACCTATCAGGGTCCTTGTGTCCGGTTTCTTGGGCGCGTCGGGGCCGGGTTCTTCAGTAGTGGCATTCTTGCCTTTGCCTTTTGCAGGATCAGCAGCAGTCGTGGCGGCGCTAGCAGGTTCGGCCTTCTTTCCCTTCTTCGAGTCTTTTGAGTTGGAAAAGACTATGTAGCTGGTATCCTCCCCGTTGGCCGTCGCTGCGGTTGATGTACCCTTCTTGCTCGACTTGTTGCTAGCTCTCGGCGCATGAGGTTTGTTGGGCATTTTATGGTAAGTCTGTACGTATATTTTCCTTATCGATCATCAACAAAATAATCACTTTGATGTCGGAGCCGCAACTTAAAATCTGGGGTAGCTCATCGCCTTGGCACACGTTTACTTGGTCTTGCACATGCACATGCACATGCACATGCACATGCACATGCAATTAAGAGAGTCGCATCGTTTGACCCTTTCCTTGAGATGTAGTTCTTTTGAATCGCATTCTTGGTCGTTCCAACATGGTTCTAACATGGTTCTGACCTATTACTTGTTTTGCAACTTTTACAGTCACTAGTATACAGTCCGCAAGCGACTTTCAGCAAATATGCAACAACGTCCACCATGCTCTTTTAACTAGCTTCTGAATCAACTTTGATCCACTTTCGACGTGACAAGACTGGCGCTTTCTAAGCAGCAGTTCTCGATCTAGGCTTAGCGCCAGAGCTGACGCGCTTGGCCTCGGGTCTCTGAAGGTGGTGGGCAGGGATCCAGGACTCGTCGTAAGCTTTGGCACCGCTGGTGACGGCAGGACCGTCAGCACCGACAACGCTGACCTGCTCGGCGGGATCGACCTTCTTGGTGCCTTGGGAAGAGCGCTTGGCACGCTCACCACCCTTACCGCGACCCTTCTTCTGAGGGAAGAAAGTGGTGATCCAGGTGTTGTAGATGAAGTAAACGGTGCCGGCGAAGACACCAGAGAGGACGAGGTAGAGGAAGATACTGTAGGCTGCTGTCAGACACGTTGTCTAGATCAATTGCTTGTATGGGACTTACATTTGAGGGTCGAAGATGCTCATGGGAGCCTCAACAACGGTGACAGTGCTGTTGTAAGCCTGGCTGGTGTGAATCTGGCCGTCGGCATCCTGGAAAACAGCGGCGAGGTTGAGAGTGAGCTCCTGGGGGTGCATTTCGGTTGCGAAGCTGTAGGTGGCCGAGTCCTTCTCTCCAGCAGGGATCAGAAGATCATAGCGAGAGATGGAGAGGTTGCGCATAACGACAGGCGGGTCGGGAGCGCCGACAACGCCCGAGGGGGTCAAGAGGGAACCTCCAACAAAGCGAAGGTGGATGGGAGCGGGCTCGTTGTTGGCAATGGACAGGACGGCGTTGGTCGCGTGGCCATTGACTAGCTTGACACCGAAGACCTCGGAGTCAGGGAACGAGACGGAAACGTCGACATTGAGCTTGGGCGATTGGGTAGGCTTCTCAATCTCCTCTTCAACATCGGGGCTCTGTAATAAGTCGTCAGTCATTAGCTGTTTCTTGCGAGACCATCTAGATGATGCGTTTTGTCTTGACGAACCTGGGCGTAGGCATTGAAGGCCTGGAGAGCGAAAAGCGCAATGGCGCTGAGCTTGAGTGAAACCATTGTATGTGACTACAGATTAAATGATATCTTGTTGTAGTGGAAGAACGAACAAAGACCAGGTCTAAAGGCTGCGGGGATTTGGTAGAAAGGTGGCCTCTGGCTGTTTCTCGACTGACGGAGCTCTTTCAGCTTCCATGCACAGACTCACTCACACCTCGGCCCCCACTTCTAGACCATCAAGACCATGTCATTCTTGACTCTTTGACCACCAATCTCTCTCGCTCTACCGTGATAATGTCCTTGCCTACGCTCGACCAGCACTACACATTGGCCACACGGATCCTTCACCTGATAGTTGCATTCTTGATCAATGCTACTTGAGCTATGTAGTATATCAGAGTCGTCTTCTTCACAGCTTTTCCCTTCAAAACAAAAGACACTGCCTCTGCTACTGCCTCGTCTGAGCAACAGCTATTACTCAACCTGCCTCAGGATATCTTGGTCGTACGAACAGGAGTACTATCCATGCCATGCATGTGAGGCGGAAACCTACAGTTCTCTCCGTTGATGCAACCTTTGCCTCTCATGCTGCCTTCTCTTGCTTCGGGGAATGGGCAACGATGTCCATAGATACACTTAGCATCATCACACTCGCTACCATGGATGCAGGCTGACATGCGCGCCACCAACTTCAGTGTTTCCGACTCTTGCTTGTTCAGCTTGAACCTGTGATCGTGCGAGCACTTGTCGTGCGGATATGGGCAGTCTCCGCGAAGATGGTGGGCGTTGCAGAGCTTCAGCTTCTTCAACCGATTGACTTCGTCTTTTCTGAACTCTGGGGTTGGAGGATCAATGCGCTGGCCAGCCTTGTTTCGACGGATCAGGGGCACCGGCTGCGCTCTGGCTGGCACCTCGGCCACAATCTGTGTCTTCACTTTTGCTCCTTTCTGCACTGCCAGGACCCATGGACTCGCCTTTGGCTTTAGTGCCTGTGCTGCAAGAGCCTCTGAGGAATTGACCGAAGAAGAGACTGATGGCTGTCGGCTATGATCCAGACTGCGAGGCACGACCGCCTCGTTGGTTGTGCGAGAGTTGGATCGTGATGTTGCTGGAGTTGACAATGGAGGTGTCACTGATTCCAACAGATGGGCAGGCAACGGGTCCATCTCTGAAACATAATCAACTATCTTGTGAGTATCAATCTCTGTATTCCGAAAGACGTTGGTCATCTGCGTCGTCTCCAAGTCCACAGTCGCGAGATCCTTGTCCGTCTGAGCACCATATAGTAAGGTGATTCGGTGCTTGGTGTCAAGGTTGTCGGCGAAGCGTCTGAGGATGCGAGCGTATACTTCACCATCCGCGCAACCAAAGATGATGTGCTTGCAATGAACATCAAAGATGTGCATATTCAGGTTCTCTTCTAGGTGTTAGCGCGGCACTGATAAACACGGCATAGACGTTTAGATCATGCTCACCTTCCATCTTGTCAAAGACTATCGCACGTCCTTGCATTCCGACATCGACAAGGTCGAAGAGCACCTTGTCTTGACAAAATCCACGGACAAATGTCTTGATCTTGTTAGCATGGTTGACGATGCCGGTGCGAAGGCAAAGACTCGAAAGATCCTCCAAGTCAGCATATATGCGAACGACGACTTTGGTGCTGTCAGGGAGGTCGTCAACACTAGTAAACGCATATTCATTAACAGCCTGGAAGAGCGCCTGTGCCGCGAGGCGGCCACCGAGATCGCCTTCGCGAAGAAGATTGTTTCGAAAGATGAGATCGTTGCCGTCGATCAAGACCAGAACGAAAGGATCACGCTCTCCATGAGCGACGGAGAAGTCGACTACTTGACCATTAGAAGCGAGCTTCTTGTGCATTGTCTGGCGCTCCTGATCAAAGTCTGCGCGCTCCTCTATGAGACGCTCTGAGACGAAACGAAGACGCTGTATGACCTCCTTGAGATGCTATCAGCAAATATATGCAAGGCAAGTAGTGGATAGCTAGCTTTACATCGAGATATGCTGCCTTTTGCTGATCATACAGTTTGACTGCCTCATACTTCTGCAGCAATGCGCTGATAGAACCATCTTCGACAGCGTGCGGCGGATCACTGACAGTAGTTGGCGCCATTTGGAAATGATAGCGAGAGTCGAGGAATGATGTGGAAGTGAAATCAATCAGCACGTTAAGCCGATCGGAGTTGAGTGGCTAAGGCAAGGTAAGAAATCGAAAAGATTGAGTAAATACTCCGTGGCCGCGTACGTGTGTGGGAAGCCGATTGCTTTTGAGCTAATTAGGAAGCGGCGTGTTGTGTCTTTCAACTGGGTGGTTTTGTTGTTATTTCGAGCGTGATTGTAAATCAGGACGGCATCATCGCTTTTTTTTCAACCTCTGAACCCTTCACTTTTTCTTTGCCTTACACAAATTAAGACTTTTATTCGCACTATAGCATCAAGACGAGTTTGAGAGAGAAGAAAATTCTTTCGTCCTCTCTCGTTTGTGGTGGTACTGGACCCTGGCAGACAAATGCTTGTTGCATCTTGCGGCAACCTGCAGTCTATAGCGGCGTCAAAGCCCTTTGACTCACCTGCACAAATGATCAATCATTTTTCTACTGAGCAGGTATTGCCTTTGATGTTTCTTTGGCCAACTGGCAAAGAATACCTCATGGTGTCGTCTATGGTCTATGACAATGATATGTACTCCACGACCGCTACTCTTTCTTCCACTCATCAAGTTCCTCTTCGAGATGGACTTTTAGCTTGGCCATTTTGTTTCCAAAATGTTGTTCACAACGCCAGCATACCATGTCAGCTCCCAGATAACCCTCCTTGGCCGCGCGCCAGGTTGGATCATCTTTGGCCAAAGGAAATTTCTCCAGAGGTACCAAGAAAGGGGTAGTGAAGCTGTTGTAATGATTATTTCTTTTGAGACACGGACTCACCATGTCTCTAGACATGACATGAACATGGAGATGGTTCATTGATGGTCCAGCATGAATGCCTGTGATCACTTCCTTCTTCCAATCACGGCCTTCGGGGAGAGTGTCTGGAGGATTATCGGAATCTCTAGCTTCATTGCGAGGCTGTTCTGTCTTGGAGAACCGACCATACTTCCGCCTCAGCTCGTTCGCCACGAAACCTGTGGCTCTCTCAACTTCGACCTTGATATCAGCCAGGAGTTCCGTGTCCTGAAACGCTTCGAAAGGATGTAGCAGATTGCGTTGAGACTTGGGTAGAACAAGCAAGTGGACAGAAGATTTTGGGTACATGTCATTTATTATGACGGCCTTATCATTGTGGAAAATGACACGATCAAAGGCTTCCGGATCTGCTGTATAAGCACCAAGGCCATCACGTCCAGGATAGTTCATAATCATCCTTGAGGCAGTGGAACTTGAATGAGGTTTAGGTCCTTGATTTGTGCTGGGTCTTGGCTTCTTTGACATGAGTTCTGTGACTGTCAACATCAGACTTGACTCTAAGACAAGACGAGACAATACTTACATGCATTGGCGGGCTTTTGAACTGGCACGGCTGTTCCAGTGATTTCCTCTTCGGTGATTGCATCCACGGGGTCCTGGTGGCCAGCCATCTTTTTAGGAATGATCTGTTGGTCTCTCTTTCTGGGGCGGAATTTTGATAAGAAAATCAATGATCTTCTCATGAATATGTGCTAGGAATTGTGTTGTACCTGCAGAGAGGCACATGGTTAATTGCCTGATAAAGCACTTATTTTAAGAGTCATATTAAATACAGTACGTCATGGATCACTTTTGTGCATCACGCACTTCGGCGCGGTGCGCGTCAGCTCGTGTTTCTGTCTGCCTCAAAAAAGTACCACCTAAATGGCTGTTGCGCCACATTCACAAACACATCACCGTGTTTGTTATCATTACCAAACTGTTGCTTGACTTGCTTCACTGTCGTATCCTTGCTTACTCTGCGACTTGCTCTCGAGGCATCCGATCTTTCTTCAGATAAGACAACCATCCTCGAATAACGAATGCGACATGCCTTCCACGGCACGGAAAAGACAGACTCGTCTCACCTTTGATCCTCTACCAACTTCTTCGCCTGCTCCGCCTGGTCTCAGCCCTTCAGTACGCGATCGTGCCGCCACAGTCCGCTATGATGGAGTAAGTCCGGCCAAGAGGCGCAAAGTGCGTGATGCTCCAGGCGCATCACTTGCATCGAGCCTCACCTCAGAGCCTCGATTGAACAAAGGTAGATATACATATTTCACCGGGTTGACTGAGTATTTTACTCACATTGACTAGCAAGTCTACCACCAACTCCGGACCCTACAGCTCAGACCTCGTTCGGCGCTTCCGTCGTGAGCGATGACAGCGCAGAAGATGTACCACCGACCAAGAGATTATCGAGTCGCAAAAAGCAGACTAAACAGAAGAAGCTCGACCTCACGCCCATCAGCCCGCAGGCCATCAACTCTTCCAGACCAGTAAAGGCTGGCTTCTTCGGCACGCAGCAGCAACAAGATACACTTGACTCCGGCGACTCAGACTCCTTGCCTGAGATGCCCGTGCCTAAGACCAAGAAGAGTGAGCAGAAGAAGGACAAGCGTAAACCGCAACGATCTGTATCACCACAGGAGCAAGACCAAGAGGAAGAACAAGCACCTGAGCCTACCAAAGAGGTAGTCAACATAGAAGATGATAGCGATTCGGACAACATGCCGACAACACCAGCAGTCAAACGACAAGCCCTGAAAAGGAAACGCCCTGCAGCCAGTTCGTCCTCACCATTACCTGTTCAGGATGACTCCGAAGATAGTGATGATGTGGTTATAACTGGCTCAAGGAAGCGCTCGTTGTCCGCAAAGAAGCGCGCCCCAGAGCAATCCGAGCCCGAGCAAGAGTTGTCAGATGATGGATCGTCTTCCAGAACTCGCAAGAGATTACGCCGAGGCAACAACAAGAGCAGCCAAATGAGCACCATCACGGAAGAAGAGTACCAAGAACGAAAAGAGCTGGATGACGACCTGGCAGACCTCGCTTCTAGCGGTAGCGATACGGAGATTCGTCTTCAGCAAAGGAAAAGGCCAACCAAGAAGAGTGCGCGCGAGGAGGCACTTGCACAATTGAAACGCCGACGTGGCGGTGCTGCTGTCCCTGTGGAAGAAGGAGAGGACGATGATGAGGATGATGACAACGACTACGATGAAGGAGATCAACAGCAAGACGGAGAAGATTCATACCCGTCTGGAAGTGAGGAAGAGGACGACCTACCACAGCCCAGAACGACTCGGAAAGAAATGTTCACAAAAGACGACGACGACGAGGGTTTCATCATTGAAGACGACGATGGTCCTCTGGGCGCACCAGCAGGAATTCCAGACGGTGTGCCTATCGCGTTCACTCGCTACGCCTCGATGAAAGCCAAGGATTTGTTCAAATACGCCATTGAGTGGATGGTCCAAAAAAAGATCAACCCAGCTTTTCAGATCGATGATGAGATATACGTTCTTACCTTCCAGAAGCTGGACGACGAAGTCAAGGGTCTGGCAGGATCCAAATTCAAGTCATCAGCTTGGACTGCAAAATTCACGTTGGCTCTGGAAGCTCGCCCTGAAATCGTCTACAGTCAGCTCAACAGGCATTCGAGCGAGCATTTCATGAGAGACAAGTGCGATGCTTGCAACCGCTCAGGACACCCTGCCACCTACGAAGTTCAATTCCAGGGCAGACCATATCACAAAGAAAGTCTGGAACCTGTCGGAGCCACGAAGGTGTCAGGAGCTGGATTGGACTCGGACGACTACTCATCAGACGACGACGAGTCGGATTCCAGCAGCCAGAGCAAGACTGCCGCTTACAACTACGACGCCGCCGGCCGTGCCATTCTCCCCGAAGACACTACCTTCTACTTGGGCAAATTCTGCATGAGCAACGCACAGACGGCACACTCGCTACAACACTGGAGGTTCCACCTCTACGAGTGGGTTGTCGAGTACTTGGAATCCGCAGGCTACAACAAGCCAGAGATGATCGTCAAGCGAGACAAGTGGAGCACTCGCAGGAGAAGAAAGCACGCCAACAAGATTGTGGATCGCATGCAGGAGGAGGGCAAGATCAAGGCTTTGTATAGGGACTTTAAGCTTGAGATTGATACGGCGAGAAACGCGAAACAGGGACGTTGGGACAGCTCACCATAGTAGGGGAGCATCTGATAAACCCCCTTCCACCAACTCTTCGTCTTCTACCACTTTGGTTTGACATCAGTGGAAGAAGTCTGAGGTGTGTTACCGGGTTTATCACGCCTTCACGGACCTTCTATTCCTCTGGGTTCAGAGTATTTCATGGTCACCGTTTATTTTCGTTGCATTCGGGAGGGTTGTCTGCGTTCTCATCTCTTGGAGACTACCCTTGACAGCCTCTTACCGATCTTAGAGGCGAGGACAATTAAGAGACCATCCTGGATTCTTTCAGCTTAGGAAAGTCAAATATCTTTGTCGCTCAGCCATTTTCCATGGGCATAATCGGAACCTCATCTTCACGCTCAAAATCTTTAATAACTTCCTCCTTGACTTTATCGTTGAATGCGTCCATATCGTGAAACCACTCGCGTGTTGAAACTTCGTCCTTCTCGCTATTATACAACCTTTCCTCTTTCCACTATGATGTCTTACTCCTCGCTCTCCTCAGTAAACTTCTTATAAGCCTCTGCATCCATCAAGCCCTCGACCTCCTTGACATCCTTGACCTTGATCTTTGCAATCCACCCATCCTCCTCGGGACTCTGGTTGATCAAACCGGGCTTATCCTCCAATTTGGCGTTACCCTCGAGTATGGTGCCGGATACCGGTGTCATAATGTCCGAAGCAGATTTGACGGATTCGACGGCGCCGATGCTGTCGCCGGATTGGACGTCGAGGTCAGAGGTGGGGAGTTCGACGAAGACGACGTCGCCGAGGGCGTTGGCCGCATAGGTTGAGATGCCGATTGTACCCGTGGAGTTGTCCGAGGAGAGGGAGATCCATTCGTGGTCTCTGGTGTACTTCTTGGTTGCGACTGGGAGTGGGGGAAAGGGAAGTCAGTTTTGATTTGTTAATAGCAATTGATAAGGTGTTTTTTGTGGGGAGAGGGTCAGGGGATCGGATTTTGCAAATCGACAGGTGTGATTTTGGGTGGTGGTAGCAGGACATACGCATTGAGCTGACGGAGAATTGTCGTGAGAGTTGGGTAGAGGAGCGTGATAGAGTGGTGGTAGCTCCAGGAATTGCTCTGGCTGCAGGAGCCATAGAGCGACGGAACACTGATCCAGCGATTGCAGCAGCCATTCTGTATGGAATACTCGAGCTCAAGCGATTGGGGAGAAGAAACAGAAGTTGTTGCGACAAGGTAGAAAGTCGAAAGGAAGGTATGCGTAGTCAATTGGCAGTGACTAACTGGAGTTGATGATGGAGGACCCCGCCAAGAGAGCTTGAGCGCGACGCCAACCACCTTCCAGGCCGAGAGATGCGGAGTAGATTTTGCGGGAAACGGAAGAGCGTGAGAGATAAGATTAGATCTAAATTTCTCCAACCGCATCGCCTGTCTTTCCATATCGGCCTTCATCACCGAAGTGTTCAATCCAACCATACACACACATATCCTTCACAATGTTGTATGAACTCATTGGCATTGTACGTACCTACATCACCTTCTCTCTCTCTCTCTCTCTCCACTGTATGACCAAAATACTAACAACACCACAGGTCCGCCCAGGCAATCTTGCCGAAGTGCGCGAGTACGTCCACTCCACCAACACCCATCCTGTCCCAGCACCTCTTCATCCGCAAAGTTGCCTCTAACACTTTTTCGTCGCGCCCACAGAATCGCAAAAACAACCGGCAACATAGTCCTCTCCTCCAACGGCGTGGTCCGCGGCATAACAAACTGGGGCGTCTTCCACCTGCCCAAACCCATGCGCAAACACAACGCCACGCACCACACAGGTCATTACTTCGCCGTGCGCTTCGACTGCAGCGGTCGCACCCAGCACGCCGTCCGCAGAACCCTTGGTCTGGACCCGAGATTGCTCAGGTATTCGGTCGTCAGTGTGGGCAAGAAGCTTGATGAGATTAAGGACGTTGCGGGCAAGATTCAGTGGAGGGCGGACATCGATGAGAAGAATTGAGGTTTGGGAAGAGGGGTTTGTGAGGGAACAAGACACTTTGGGAAAGAGGAGGGGAGGATTGAAGATGGTAAAAGAAAGAGGAGAAGAATATCATGGGAATTCACAATGGCGTTTGGGATGGAGTATGGGATATTCTCTGACTTTGGTCCTATGCACTGCATGATTTTCTTGCATGGACTGGCCTCCCCTGGAATTGCTTCTTCTGTGCATATGCGCAGTTTGATTCTGTACAACACAAGTTCAACCGTCTGCACACATACGCAGGCGTTATAAAATCACAATCTTGACATGAAATCGCTTTTTTTCGGATACACATTTCCTTGCCCACCCCCAACGCTATGCTTACAATCAAGAAAATCAAATCTTTTTGTCATCCCAGACCAGCGTCCAAACGGTCTAGAAGCTTTCAAACGCATGTACCCCCGTATCACTCAAGTGAACACATTAGCCAAAGACCTCTGGCTCAATTGACGTTCATCCCCCTGTCATATTACAGTCAGTGCATGCTCATTGTCTCATGTTCAACCAAGTTCTCTTACCTCGATGAAATCAGTGGCCTCGATCAAGACGCTGAGGCATCCCACCAAATCATCCAACGCCTCCCTGGTAGCCTCAGGCAATTTGTCACGTCTCAAGGCAGCCTTGAAAACGCCCTGCATGCACTGTCTGTTCTCGGTCAAAAAGTTTTTACCTTGGGCGAGCAAGTGTTGATTGCGAGGGCCTCTACTGGCAACGACCGAGTTCAAGATACGTAGCATGGCAATTAGCAATCGGTAGAAGTTCTGGAGTGCCTTGGCATTGTCGATTTCTGTACATCATAGATTAGCAAGGAGCAAGGGAGAGCTGAACCACATATCACTTACCAAGTCCGATGTCAGGGTCCGTCGCAAATAGCTGTGAGTCCCTGATCGAGCTGAAAAGACCGGCCTCGAGAATGGCGGCAGCGCCGTCGTTGGTCTGGGACATGCGCAACAAGACTGATAATGCTGCGTGAATATAAACGAGTAGTGTCTCAATGTCTGTCGACGAATTAGTTGAATCTATACAGTCGTAAGACAATGACCTACCCTGTGCTTCGCGCTGTTGTTGAAATTCCCTTGCAATGCCACGAATACCATCGACAAGCACCGAAGTAAAGTTCAACCGGGTCATGGCTCGGATCATATATGAAGACTTGACTGCTTGGAACAGGTCAAGGCATGCATCAAGAGCCAGCAGAGCCGAGATCCTACAAGACCCCGAACTGGAAAGAGCGTCTTCGCAGATTGTGTCCATGAGTCGTTCACCTCCATGCTCTATTATCTTGGCAGTCTGTCGCTGGGCTGGCGACGACGTCCTGCAGACTGATTTGATAAAGTGTCGGACGATCTGATAACACGTCTCGCGCAACTCCACCCCACCAGCAGTGCTTCCTATGCCGCGAAGTGCTGTGCGGAAGGTCGCGGTGAGCCTGTCGGTCGCTGCACTGATCTCGCCATTCTGCTCTGTGGAGGTTGTATTGAGCGTACGCATCAAGGTGTAGGTCAGCTTGGCTAGAGGGTTGGTAGCAGGAGAGTCCTCTGCAATCGTTCTGTCCAACTTGGGCAAGATAATCTGCAGGGCTTGAAGAGCCAAAGCTGTCTTTGGTGCTGCTTGGAAGTCTCCTAGAGCCAGCATTAATGCCAAAAGTTGCACCCATGCATGCAAAGCAGACTCCTGTGCTGTCATGACGGAAGCGTAGTGGTTTTCCGATTGAAGGCACAGCATTGCGGCATCAATCTCTGCAGCACATGACTGTTGTGCTTGTGACTCGATCAATTTCCCGCTCTTGTGTAGCTCCGTCTCTCGTAATGAGAGAAGCTCTTTAGCGAGTGTAAGGTCGAAGACGGAACCTCGATCTGGGCTGGTTGACTTGCAAACATTAAAGTCTAGTCCAGCAATGTAGTTACGCTCTGCCATTTGGAATGGCAACGCGATGTCGACATCGATGAAATCAAACAACTCAAACAGTGATGCATTTTGTACTTGTTCTCCTGATGAGAGAGTGGTAACCCCCAAAAGAGAAGAAAGGATCTTCTGGCGCAATGTTGGCGAATTGCGCTGCATTGTTGATCGAATTTCGAGAGAGGCCTGGTCAAAGAACATTGTACGTTGTACCAAGAAGTCTGTAAAGACAGTTGCCGATTCAGAGAGGAGGAATTCGGGATCTGAAGGGGTTCTGCTGCACCAGATACTCTCCGGCCCAATAGGAGTTTGCACCACAGCAACGGCATCAGAGTAGCCGGATTCTCTCAACTCTTCGAGTATGGTCTTTTCCGTAAGAGGCGATCGGAGAAGTTTGGAGATGATCTGGCAAGATGTTCGGCGTATTGACGAAAGCCAGGCAGCTTGGTTGACATCCGGCAGGCTGATGGTATCGGCAGATAGTTTTGCTATTCCGTGGAAGAGTGAAGCTCCCTTAGCGAACAAGCCGTTCGGAGGGACAGTGATCGTCCTGTCTGTACAGCGGAAGCCAAGAAGACAATGCGCTAATCCAGGACGGTTGCTAGAGGTCTGTAACGAATTGTTGACCAGATCCAGGATGCCTTGCTTGATGCTAAGTCCTGGTCCGTCTTCACCGAGTTCAAGCTCTCTTGGGTCGAGTTGAAGTGGGGCAATGAAAGAATTGGCGATACGGTCAACGTCAAAGTCCTGTTGCAAGACTGCAAGTACCCGACTGCCTCCTTGAATGGCTCCGGAGGCAATTGATAATTTGCGGGCTGTAGCTAGTCTTTGAAGCAATTGCAGAGACAGCATGGTCAACTCACGATGACCCGTGCCGCAGTACAGCCCCAAATCAACAACAATGTTGACATGGTTGAGAATGACATCTTCAAAGGAAGCAAGTGCAGGATTAGCAATGACTCGATCGCGGCCAGCCGATTGTGTCTTGACAATAGGTCTTACAACATCGAAATAGGTCGATTGCAGCTTGAGGACCGAGATAATGACTTCAATACTGCGACACAACGCTACGATGAGTGGAGATCCCGAAGGAGCCTCACTGACCTTTTCAACATCTTCATGAGCGGCGGTGAACAAGGCTGTGGCTACTTTGTCGTTGAAAAGCCATTCCATGACGCGAGCGAATGGATGCAGTCGAACATATGAAGCAAGAGAAGTGGTCGAGATGACTGAGTCAACCGGGATGCTGGTGCTGTTGGCAAAGACGACCAAGTCCTCGTTGAATGTGGAGAGACATGTGGCGATGAATTCGAGACAAGTACACCGCAGTTCCCAAATCTGGCCAATGTCCGGAAGGTCCGCTACTTTGTCCTGGAAAATGCTGCCCATGATGAAGTCGACATAAGGATCAAGGCTGGGCATACGGTACGCCGCTCCAAGTTGTTCTGGGAAAGGCAAAGCGTCCCTGAGTGTACTCTCATCAACTGGGGGCGCGGTCATGGTCTGCACGAGCCTTGTGAAAGAGTTTGTCTGCTCAAAGCCATCCAAAATTGTTGAGAAGCGTCCGTCTTTGACGAATGCTGGATTTTGAGGAGTCTTGATGCCAAGGATGATCCTGAGACTCGGAGCATCGTACATCCAAGCGTCAAGGTATTCCCAGAGAGCATACCCGACTTCAAGAGTCTTCCGCGTAGATAGTGAGGCTAGCACTGTGAAAGCACAAGCACGAAGGCGCGGTGTGATGTGAGACATGGTAAGATGCAGCACGACCTCATGTAACATGAAGGTGGGATGTGTCAGGCAGAAAGTTCGGGCGCTCTCGCTGGAAGAACACATATGGGTGATCAAACGCAGATAGCATTCCAGCATGAGGTCACTCTCCGGCTCGACGACAGGGCCTGCGAGTCCATTGTCGCCTTGACCCAAGAGCTTGTCGGTGACACCTGGTGCATAGTAACTCAGCTCGCCAAAGATTTGGGACCAGCTGAGCGGCGCGCCTCTTCTGAGCTTGGCCACTGCAGTCGTAGCATCGTCTAGAAGGAACCTGTGGGCGGCTTCCGCGCATACCTCATCCTCCGAAATGGACAAGAACATCTCACAGAACGCGGCAGCTCTTGGTGTAGATTGTCTTTTAGATGCCCATTGCAAGAATCCATAAAGATTACTGTCCGAATCTTGCCAGAAAGATTGTGCGGCCTCAGGGAAGCCTTTGAATGCATAGGAGATGATCAGCAGGAATCGCTCAAGATGTAGGCCATGCTCTGGTGAGCCATGAGATTGTCGAATGCTGTGATTACGGCGCTGCTCATCCTCTTCGAACTTGAGTCTTCTGATAGTGTCGGGCATATTGGTGATGAACGCGTCCACGAACAGCTGCAAGTTCTGTGCAAGGACTTCCTGGAAGTAATCGGATGCATGAATAGGGCCGTTCCGGAAACGCTCAGTGCCAGCCAAAAGATAAGTGACCAAGCCTGCTTTCGCAGGATCATGCCACAGTTCGGCACGTACTTGTGCGCAAATGAACAAGATGAACTCAAAAGCACCGTTGCGAACGGCATCAAGGAATCTTTGCGATCGGCTTTCAGCTTCTGCCTCCAGATCCACACCACGGAGAGGTGAGCCAGTCGGGTTATCGATGTAACGACCACAGTATTCGGCCAGCCAGAAGACAGTCGCCGCAGCTCGGAAGTCAGGCAATCTCCATTTCGAGTTGTCCGACTTGTCTGCGTAGTATTGGTCAAATCCACGCGCATCTGCGAGACTGGCTGAGCTGTCCAGAGGACCTAGCACGGAGCTACAGCTTATAAGAGCGGGGAAATAGTGTAGAGCAATTGCGTCCGGGCTTGAGAGTTGCGCTGTCTTGTTGATGAGGTATCGATAGTCATCAACAGTGGCATGGCTGATCTTGACGAGCGCTGCGATTATGGCGCCCAACGACTCATGTTGCTTGGTCAAACTCTGCTTTTCGAACTGCAAGGCCTCGAGTGCATAGCCATGGGCGGTCTGTCCAATTATAGCGGCATTGTTCAATCGGTCCTGGAGTTTCTGCAGCCAAAGTTCCACCGCGGCCATGCTGTCGATACACTTGCGCCAAAATGACGCATCCATCTTTTCCGTGACATGGCCTGCACATGCAATAAACTTGTCGCGGTCGTCAGAATCTTCACACTCAACGGCCTGTTGGATAGCCAGCCTCAAGGATTCGAGAAGAGTCTCTCGGTGGCCATGGAAACGGAGTATGGCGGCCATTGCGACAGGTCGATCCAGCTCCTGGGCGGTAGTTTGTGATTCGAGGTACAACTTTGCTGCGTCCATCTCATCCAAATCCAATTCGTCGGCAACTTGAATGACTTCCTCGCGGAACTGTTGGTTGATGCCATAGCTAACCTCGTCGATGACAATTGTCTCTGCTCCCTCGTTAGTGTCTACACTGGTAACCCCAGGCTGAGGACGATGCGCGCGTACCAGAATTGAGTGTTTGTCGGCTTTGATCGCTCTTGCTTCGACGGTCCAACAATCTGCGAAAGTCGGCGATGCTGTCCTCTAGCTCTATCCACAAGCGGTCGACATTGGGGAGACGGGATTCAGAAAAGGCTATCAGGTCGGCCTGTAGACCTTGCAACCGGGTCAAGCTGTCGTCCTCATCCATGTTGGTATTATTCTCGTCAACTGACGAGTGATTGAGTCCAGATATCCAGGTTTGAGAAGCAGGAAAGCTCTTCAAGAATTGTTGTGATTGATGTTTGGACCTGTATTATTATTTCAGCTGGCAGCAACACGCACGCGCAAAGAGCTTGACCCGCGCCGCTTCAAGCAAGCGGACAAACCTCGGCATAAATCATCACCATATGCTTCTTGCCCATCTTTGATACATAGTGCAAGTGAATCATTTACTTACAATAAGCAGACACACCACACGGGCCTTCCTTTACTCGCTCGCTGTTTGCTCTTGACCTCCGCTACCTAATTCTAGAGAGTTTTTGTACAAACTTTCTGCATTCTACATTGATCAAGGCGATCCAGTCATTCCCTTGTGCCGCAATTCAACTCCAACTTCCCACGCCGGCTTTAACGCTCTATATATCCGACAGTTCCTTACCCGCCCAAAGTTCCACCATATTTCTGGTTCTTGAAAGTGCTGTGAAACCGAGACACACGCGTGTTTTGTGTCCATCCGATTTCTGCCTGAACAACTGTCGTCACACACGCACATCGTGGACGCCGAACCAATGGGCTTCACTCAAGCGCTTTCTCTACCATGAGTTCATCGAGCCGCGTCGACTTTTCGGAGGCTTTGGGTATGACTATCCTATTGTGGTACTCGTTCTACTTCACTAACGAAATTAGCCAGCGTAAATTCTACTGGTTTGAAAGAAAAAGAAAAGGGTCTGGAAATTCTTCGCCATGTCTTGCGTTCTAGTGCGGGCTCCAAAATCAAGGAAGCCACCTTTCTCGAGATCTTTGACACTTTGTTCGATTTTGCTTCCAAAGAACGCTCCGAATATCTGAAAGTGAAGTCGGGCGGAAAGTCCAAGACTACAGCATCTGCATCAGGAAGTCGCTTATCAAGCTGTGCTGCGACCCTGCGAGTGGCCGTCGACGTAGGTTTGCACAGTATTCGGTCCAAATCAGTCAAGGCCATTGTCGAACACATAACCGATACTTACGTTGAATCGACCGAAGGCGAGTCTTGCCCTCCGCTCCTTTTAGATTATGCAAGAGCACTCTCCATTTTGCTCTCCCACGAGCCACACGTTGAGCATCTCCCTCAAGATCAATGGAAGGAAATCACCACCTTTTGCGTTGGTAGGATACAATCCACAATCAGTGTTGATGATGGTCTGGGTTCCAGTATACTCAGCGTGCGGTCATCGCGTTCTACCATGCTCGGATCCCAGTCTAGGGGGAACTCAACTTTACCGAAACAGGCTGTTGATGATTTTGTCAGTTCGCTGCGCTGCCTTACAGGCGTCTCGTATGCTCCGCTCGCAAACATAGGTCTTCCAGTACTCAACGTCATGTCCCAATTCCTGAATTTCTCGTCTTCTGCGAGCAGGCCTCAAATCGATGCATTTGCGGTGATAAACAACATACTGCATCACATGCGAACAGAGCATGTGTCACTGACAAAAACATTTACCACAACTGCTGTCACTCTAGCCAAAAATCTCTGGAACTCGAGGTCGTCAGCAGTCAAGGACGGGATCCTTAATATGCTGGTATTGTTGCATCCTTATATCGAACATGTCTCGCAAACCACAGAAGACACGCAATTCCTTGTGGAAGTGGAAAATTTGGCCGAGGCCATCAAAGGAGAATATCTCAAACGTAATACCAAAGATCAGTTACAACTTCACCATCTGTCGTTTCGATTTTGCAAGGCGGAATCTCAAGACGGACTTCAACTTCCCATGTTCTCTTTGCGTGATGGATGCTCTGTGGGAGAGAACGTTATCAGCGCTGATCACAACTGGACTTTGATGCGAATGTTGGCACTACTCTCGGTTCAAGGTCCTCTGCCAGAACCAAACGGCTTGATAAGGCCTGACTCTCCTGATGATGGGCCTCGGAAACGTCAAAAGATATTCACTTGGCACGATAATCTACTAAGGATGGCTAGTGACTTGAGTTCACGCACGAAAGTCTGTTCATTTCAAATGATCTGCTTTGTGGTGCAACTGGTCAAGCTTGATAAGGAAGTTCTAGGTCAGTACATTGAAAAATTGGTGGCTTCTGTCACTGATGATGATAATCTGGTGGCTTCTTGGGCATTTGTCGCTCTCGCAAGGTAAGTGCTATATCTGCAAACTACAAAGCTATATCCTAATAATATCTCAGTTGCACCAGGCAAGCGTCTGCTCGAACGGAAGAGCTCGCAAACCAGTGGACGGCCGTATGGCGTTTGACTGTCAGAGCCGTCAATCCTTCGACGACATGCAGGACTGCTTGCCATCTCCTGCACAGCATGCTTCGTGCTAAAATCATAGAACGAACGGTGATGATTGGTTCTTTCGATGCCATGCTATCGAGCTTTGCAGTCAATGGCCCTACAGTCTTCTGCGACTCTTCCTCAAGCCTGTTGAAGTCCTTCATATTGTATCTTCGTCGTGGCAGCACGCCACTTTCTAGTGAGAGAACCGAGCAAATCTTGACATGGATATTCAGGTCATGGTCACCTAGTAATTCTCATGATAGGATCTTCGCAGCTCAAAATTCGAGTACCGAGATCGTCGATGTGCTCGATCTTGTCAACATCTGCTTAGGATTGCCGGAAGAAAGGGATGCATTGCAGACTCTACAGAAGTGGACTTCTGTTGGCCAAACATGGATTCTACACGAGCAGACACGAGAACTACTCGAATACCTCTTGCTCAAAAACAAGGACAAAAAGGAGGTGCGAGAGCGTCGCGATAGTGAAGGCGGCTCAACTCAAGTAGAGTTTTCTTTGAATGCTGTGACGGCTTCGCTCGCGCTTGGATTGTGTACGACTGAGATCAATGGAGCAATCGACAAGTGGAGCAATACCAAGGATGATGGCGGTGGGTATCTTGATCAGCACATGGTTCGTATCTTGGGAACACTCATCATCGTCGGTCATTGCTTGGGCAGTTGCCTTGAGGTAAAGGATATACATCGTGCCGAACAGCTTCGTACCGCCACCGAAAAGCTCTCGGACCTGTTCTTTCGCGACCTCTCCAACCGAAACTCGGAGCAAACCAAGATCGATGCACTATTTGATGTTATTGCCCATCACATGATTCCACACAGGTGCGATAAGACGCCAGAGAATGGCGCTAAGCACCACAGATGCATGGCAATTGTGTCTTCACGATTGCTCGGGCTACTCAAACGGCGCCACGAATCAACCCAATCAGACTCTCTGATACGAGCGAATGATACGAGCATACCGGATATCATGGACATTGATACAGACTTTGACTCTCAAACCACAGGCCAAAACGTTCAATCACAACAGGTCACTCTACCAAGAAGAACAATCTCTACCAACAACAGCCTTGCTGCACAAAGAGCAGGCGTCACAGTATACGCTAAATTGATGCAGTTCCACAGCAATCCTGACCGGGACGAAAGCGTTGATGGAAGTCAGACGGAATCATTTCTCATTTCTGTAACAGAGCTCTCAGTACAAGAATTCCTTGCCGCTGGGTCTGTACTTGCTACGCTGCCTCAATATGGCCTTCAATTACACGGTAATCAATTTGAGCCCTTGCTGGAGTTCTTTGCCGATAAGACCCTTCCAAAATACGACTACGAAAGAGTCGAGACAAACACTGCTTTGCTCTTGGACTTGATGACAAATTTTATCGACTGCTGGACGGATGCTTCCAACCGTGATCTCTACACTTTTGGTATTGATATCTACAAATGGCTCACAGTCACTGCTTGGAAGGCAAAGATGCTTTCCGCTTCTGTGCAGAAGCGACTTGTACAATTAATGCTCCGGCTACTGCAGATTGATGCAGACTATGGCCAAAGTGAAGGTCTCGAGTCTATCAAAACAACCTTGTTCCGCGTTATTGGAGAAGGAGACTTGGTCGTCAAGCATTTTGCTGCTCAACACATCTCTTCCATCTTTACTCTGTTCTCACTGCACACTCATGAAGAAATCCTTGAGGATCTCAGATCAAATTTACCTACTGAGGTGGAATGGGTAGAAGGAATCGCTGTACGAATACTGGTGTTTGCTAATCTCGCATCAGACTGGCACTCTCTGAGAAAGCGATGCATCTACCATATATTCGAGACAGCTGTAATGATACCTGACGCTGGAGGATATGCAACTGCATGTATCTCCAACATGTCTCAGACGCTCAACTTGCAGTCTGCTCGAGACGTCTTCCGTCTCTTCAGCTCTCAGCTCCTCTTCACTTGGCTAGGAGAGAACACCATGAAAGAAGTTCCTTACTTGGTCTTTGGCTATGAGAACATAATTGCATTGCTCCAGCACAATACAGTCGAAGTGTATTCCCAGCTCATCATTCGTCAGAAGGACGATGAGATAAGCTGGCTCACACAATGTCTACACTTGACAGAGGATAAGATAATGCGTTCAGCTTTCAGCAAAGCGGTCGCATATACCATCTCCTGGGATCTCATAACTGAAGGAGCTACTCCGTCTGGCTGTGAGGCTCGGCTGAGAAACATGTTCAAAACAAGCGGCGACTATTTCTCTCTGGTACAGACAAACTTCCCGGACATCATCGCACATATGTTCAACTCGACCTACCAGGAGCTGTCGGTCGACAAGGGACTGGAAAAACGCCCGCAGTACCAATCTGCAAAGAATGCTCTTGCAGAGATGAGAAAGTATGGTTCATTAGACAAAGAGTTCTCACAAGTCCAACAACCTCGTTTCAAGGCGAAATACCTCGTGGATCAATTGGAGCGATTATGTCGACGAACTGGTTGGAACAAAGACTTCTCCTCTGTCCAACAATTCTTTGACGTCTCTCATGCTTCTGTTGCGTTGAGGTCTATCGTCGACAATATGCATCCATCTTATGGTCCATTACATTCCTGCCAAGTCATCAGAAAGATACGGATCTTTGTTGCCCTTGCAGGAGATGTTGTTTTTGATGGATACCCTCTTCAGATCTTGATTCGTACCTTGCAGCCAGCTATCGTAGACCCTCATTGTTCCGATGATGCTATGGGTATTCTGCGATACCTTCTCGAGCGAGGACGAGGCTTTATTAATCAAAGAATGTCGATGTTGACTAGCACGACGTTATTGACACTTCTCTCCATGAAAGGCTTTATGAACTCACGACAAGATAAGACGACGCAAGAAAGTCAATTTCGGGCTACTATCTCCAAGATGGAGTCCTTCCATAGTTGGCTCGCCGAGTACCTGCTGCAGTATCAGAAAGTCTTTCGACATGACCAACAGAAAGCGAACTTTTCGTTGATTGTCCAGGCTTGTCGCGATCTCGAACTTCCTATCTCTACAGAGGCCGACCAACCTGCTAGCACAATGTTGAAAGGTTTGCTTGATGACGAAAATGCAAGCCACCCTATCTTCACCAGTGTTGAGCGTAATCAAGTTATCTCAACGTTGTGTTGCATCTTCGAGGTCTCTGATCCGGCCGCTAAAGATGTCTTTGTTTCAGATGCAATGTCCCTTTCCTACGGCCGTCGTGTATGGTCGTCAACTCAGACCCTTCCTGTCGCGAATGGATACCGAGTATGGGCTGCGAAAGTACTGGGCCGGGCATATGTCTCTACCGTCTCGCTCGAACATCTTCAGCCCACCCGTGGCTTGATAGGCCACCTCATTCAGGGTCGACATGGAGTTGGCCAATCGAAACGGGCGATATTAACCAAGCTGAGAGATCTTCTCTTCAGCGACAATCGTGCGTATGTTGGTATCTCTGAGCAGATTCTCCGCAGAATCTCGTTTTGCTTTGTTACCGACAACAACGCCGAGGGATCTATCGAGTTTGAGCAAATGCTCCCTTCACACGTTATTGCAGCCGTATCCAGGGCGTATAGCAAGGACCTCGTCCCAACTACCGACAATCAGAAACATCGCAATGAGGACTTCTTGCATGCCATCAAATTTGATTCTACGAAACTTTTCAAAGAATGGGTGCAGACTCTAGCTATAGCTATCTGTCGCTGGGCCGAAGACAAACCTATTGTTGGGCAACTGGGCGATTTATTCTCCACAGTCCACGAAGCATCTTGGGAACTTCTTCCTTATATCATTCACCTGGCCTTGGATTCAGAGAGCGAGAAACCCCAAATGATGCGTACATATCTGTCAGAATCACTTGCAGCTCACTTCCAGAATCACAATGCTGAGACAGATCGAAAGTCGCGCTTACTTTTGGAGACGCTTCTTTACCTTCTGACACAACCGATAGCTCAAGAAAAGACACGTATGGCTCGAGTGCTTTGGCTAGACGTAGACTATCTGCTAGCCGCTGAAGCTGCTTCAAGATGCAACATGCCTACAGCTGCATTATATCTGGGGGAGCTGGGATCAGTCCCGGACATTGAACCTCGCCACTCGCGGAAATCTTCAGTCAGCCATCCAACCCCGCGGCTCCTTTCGAACGAACTTCTGCTCTCCATCTACAACCGTGTCGATGACCCAGACTCGTTTTATGGTGTATCGCAGCCACCGTCACTGGAATCGGTCCTGGCTCGTGTACATCATGAAGGTGATGGAATGAAGGGACTTATGTTGCATTCTGCCCGTATGGACGCCTCCCTCCGGAGAACTGGTCAATTCGATGAAACAGACTCCTTTGGCATGATGGGCTCGCTTGGTGCCATGAATCTGAACAGTCTTACTCACGATCTACTCACTCGACGAGGATACCAATCAAATATAGCCACGACTGACACCATGTTTGAGGCAGCCAGAAAGCTCGAGCAGTGGGATCTATCTCCTCCTCAAGAGAATCGATCGCCTAGAAGCATGCTCTATGGCGTATTTCGCGCACTCTCAACGGCCTCAAGTGTCGACGGTGTTCGGATTCGTTTAAATGAAGCTTTGAAGCTGTCGATTGAGCATTTGCAAAACCCACGTCTTGACGCTACCGCTGCGCGCGCAACTCTGTCAAGTATTGCTATACTGAACGAGGTGGATGAGTTGACATCGGTAAGATGTGCGGCTGATCTATCAGCCCTATGGGATCTGATGCAGACCAGACAGGAGAGTTGGGATATTGGCCGGTAAGTGCTTTCCATATCAGAATGACCGATTAATAAGAAACTGACCACAACAGCTTCCACGATGCTCAAAGTATCGTGTCGTACCGTGAAACTTTGTTTAGTCTTCTCAGCCAGAACAAGTATCTACGTGAAGCATTGCATGTCAGTATACGGGACTGTCGAACAATCCAAGTGCGAGCCGTCATCAGCTCTTCTCAATTCGCTCGAAAGAACGACCTCATACAGCAATCTTTGACTGCTGCTACATATCTTTCACAGCTTGTTCCGGTATGCGAGGAAGTCGATGTCAATACAGACGCAGCCGCGCAATTTGAGGTAGCCAGCACGCTATGGAGACAAGGCGAGACCTCAACGTCCGTAAAAATGCTGCAAGATCTTTGTGGAAGAACCGATCTATTAGATCAGACCGTCAAGATCGGGCGTGCAGGCATGTTGGCCCAGCTTGTGAGTATCGTAGTCGCCTCTAGATCATGTAGATACTAATGATGACAGGGTCATGAAATCGCCGAGGCCCGTCTGGAGAAACCTGAAGAGGTCATTTCCAATTATCTTCGACCAGCAATCGAACAGCTTGATCAAGCAACACGTGGGTCAGAAGCGGGTAGGGTTTACCACGAATTCGCATCATTCTGCGATCAACAGCTACAAGATCCTGGGAACATTGAAGATTTCCAGCGCCTGACCAGACTCCGCGAGAGCAAGGCCGAGGAGCTCAACGAGTATAAGAAAGTCGAGAGCAAGTCGATCTCCAAGGAAGAGAAATACAAATTGCGGAAGCAGTATGCGACGACTCAGGCATGGTACAAACTCGACAACGAAGAGTATCAAAGAGCGCTCAACAGCCGGGATCAGTTTGTTCAGCAAAGCTTGCAGAACTACCTGCGAGCTCTCGAGGTTTCGGATGATTTCAACGCTGCCGTGGTCCGCTTCTTTGCGCTCTGGCTCGAGAACTCTGGTTCTGACAGTGCCAATCGTGTCGTGGAGAGGTATCTACGCAGAGTCCCTAGCTGGAAGTTTGTCGGGTTGTTGAACCAAGAATCATCTCGTCTTCAATACGAAGACAGTCCCTTCCAGCGCTCACTGACAGACCTTGTCTTTCGTATCTGCGCGGAACATCCTTACCACGGTGTTCAATATGTTTACTCAACTCTTGCGGCGTCTGGTTCATCGGGCGATCAGGCGGCTCAATCAAGACGGAATGCCGCTTCGCACATAGCCAAGTCTTTGAAAAGCGACGCAAGAACTAAAGGCGTATCAGAGCGAATCTTCTACATCAGCAAGATCTACAAGGCTTTTGCGGATAAGAAGACTGAGGACAGGAAGATCAACAGATACAAGCTGACTGCGGTGACAGAGGGCAAAGCAATGTACAATGCCGTGAAGGATGTTGCTGTGCCTCCAGCCACAATGGAAGTTGACTTACGTCCAAGCGCCAATTACTCTGACGTTCCAACGATTTCTAGTTATCGAGACGATGTTAGGCTGGCAGGAGGATTGAGTGCACCGAAGATTGTGGTTGCAGTTGGGACTGATGGCAAGGAGTACAAGCAATTGGTAAGCTCTTTGTCAATCTCAAGTATCTCGATAACACAACTGATTCTGTACCTAGTTCAAAGGAGGAAACGACGACTTGAGACAAGACGCCATTATGGAGCAAGTTTTTGCAGAAGTTAGCAAAATGCTTCAAAATCACAAAGCATCTCGTCAGCGGAACCTACACGTCCGCACATACAAAGTTTTGCCTCTGTCCTTCAACACCGGCATTATCGAATTCGTACCCAACTCAATACCGATAGGAGAATGGCTGGTCAATGCCCATCACACATATCATCCCAACGATTTGAGAAACAACGCCGCCCGAGAAAAGATAAGCGCCGCACAAGGCTTGAACAAAGAATCGCGCTACAAAGCCTACCGCGACGTGGCGGCAAGACACCAACCTGTGCTCCGCCATTTCTTTTTCGAACGCTTCCAAGACCCGGACGACTGGTTCCAGAAACGGGTCAATTACACACGCAGCACGGCCACTATATCGATCTTGGGTCACATTCTGGGACTTGGAGACCGACATTGTCATAACATTTTGCTAGATGAAAAGTCCGGAGAAGCGATTCATATTGACTTGGGTGTTGCTTTTGAAGCCGGTCGCGTGCTTCCCGTACCCGAAGTGGTTCCCTTCCGATTGACTCGCGACATCGTCGACGGCATGGGCATCACAAAAACTGAAGGGTCGTTCCGTCGTTGCTGCGAATTCAGCTTGGAAGCTCTGCGTGCTGAAAAGGACGGTATCATGACGTTACTGAATGTGTTGCGTTATGATCCGTTGTACACGTGGTCGGTGAGTCCTCTCAAGGCCAAAAGGATGCAAGAGCAATCTGTAGGTGGTGGGGAAACTGGGATCAGTGGTGCGTTGAGTAAAGGTAATGAGGATGATGGAGGTGAGGCTGCTAGAGCTTTGGCTGTAGTAGAGAAGAAGTTGAGTAAGACGTTGAGTACGGCTGCCATGGTCAACGAGCTCATTCAGCAGGCGACCGATGAGAGGAATCTGGCCGTCTTGTTTGCTGGTTGGGCTCCGCATTCTTGATGGAGTTGATTGTGGTGGTGGTGGTGGTGGTGGTGGTGGTGGTTGATTCGGGAGTTTCTAGGTGTTCTTTTTGTTGTTTGCTGTTTGTGTCTGGGAAGCGTGGAGTCTTTGTTCTTTCTTTCCCCTTGTTGCCAACGAAAAAGCGTGCGATTCTGCTTCAAGAATTTTTTATTTTTTTCCATAATTGCTCCTGTGATACAGTATTTTTGATTTTTCACGCATATTGTCATACCGTGGCACAGGGGTTATGGATGAATGTATGTCGATGCTTTTGTCTCGTTTTGCATGATTGCACATAGACTATCTGAAATCCTCATAATGC
Organism: Dothideomycetes sp. NU30; assembly: GCA_026013035.2. Lineage (NCBI taxonomy): Eukaryota > Fungi > Ascomycota > Dothideomycetes > Dothideomycetes sp. NU30. Next base: position 169,748 of record BSBH01000041.1, read on the forward strand.
CAGAAATAGTCGAAACCCCCTCTTTTACAAAGATGGAACAAAAAGATAGCCTCTCTTCTCCCATATCCTTTTTTTTTTCTTTCCAATCAATCCCTTTCGAGATGAATTCCTTGCACAACGCAACACATGAAGAAGAACTTGGTCTTTGAAGGCGATCAAACTCTCGTTATCCCTCCCTCTCAAATTCTCACATCCCTTTCGGTACTGATCCTATGCACCACGGGCACCGAACTGGGCGGCAAAGAGCCATACTCCGTGATGACCATATTGACAAACTCTGCGGGCGTGACGTCGTAGAGGATATTCAACAACTGCAGATTGGGTACGTCTCTCCAATTCTCCAACTTCATCTCATCATCCTTCTTTTCTTCCTTTTTCTCATTCTTCTTGCTGTTGTTGTTGCTATCCTCTGGCGCCGGGGCTGTTTGTGATTGAGAAGAAGATTGTTGGAAGAGCAATTGTTCGGCTGGGGCGACTTCGTTCAAGACGATAGAGTCCAGGGCCACGCGGTCGGTGAATTTGATGGATTCGCAGAGGACGATGACGGGGATGTCGCGGTAGTGGGCCAGCATCGCTATACTCGATGTTCCGACGCGGGAGTAGAGTCGTCCGTTTGCCATCATCGCGTGGGCGCCCAGTAGCACCAAATCGGCGTCTTTGAGTGCGTGGGGAGCGGCGGCAGACATGAGGTATGTGCATTGGATACCCGCTTTGGCCAACCGTTTGACCAGGTTCTTGCCTTCGAAGAGGGGTCGAGAATCCACGACGTTGACTTTGAATTTGATACCTTGAGCGTGGGCGTGCAGGAGGGTTTTTTCGACAATGGAGGATTTGGCGTAGGTTACTATTGTGCTGCCGTCACGGATTTTGGCGCAAGCTGTGGCGGCGATGGCGGTGTCGGCTACGGTTATGCGTTCGCGGATAAAAGTGTCGATGGCGGAGCAAATGTCGAGTTTTGCAGCTTGTTCGGGGGTGTCGGGGTCGATGTGGATGATGAGGTCTTTGAGCCAACGGATTGCGTTGCCCATGCTGACGGAGATTGGACGGTGGGATTTGAGGTGGTCGATTTGGGGGGAGAGGTAGTGGGAGGTCAGATGACGGGCGAGGGAGGTGTTGTGGGGGGTTTGGTAGTCCTGGATTGCCTTTTTGAAGGCGAGGAGCATGGCTACGCAGCGGGCGTTGCTGCCGCATACGGTGAAGGTGCTCATCTGTAAACCCAGGGCCAGGACTGCTGGGTGCACTTCCTTGCTCACGCCCTCCATGGTGTTGCGCTTGGCCGTGTACAGGTGACCGAACAGACCAACCTCCTTGACGGCCTTGCGCTGCTGTGGCTGCTGATGGGCCGGAGGTAGAGCAGCTCCTCCGGGAGCTCCCTTTCCACGCAAAGGCAAGGCACCTCCTTGTGCTGCACCGCCCTTCTTGAACTGCTGTGCCTGTGCCTGTCCCTGCGCTGCTCCCTTGGAAGATCCGGCCTCGGCTCCCTTCTTCGCATCACCGGGCTTGCTTCCCTTCTGCGCCTGCTGTTGCTGCTGTTGTTGAGGGGCATTGCCCAAGATGGCGTCCCTCTCGGCCTTTTCCTTTTCACGACGTGCTGCCTTTTCTGCCTTTGCACGCTTCTTCAATTCGGCTCCAGAGAGTTTGGCTTCGGCGCCGTCTGCTGTTGCTGTCGCTGTCGCTGTCGCTGTTGCTGTCGCTGCTTCGGGCTTCTTGCCTTTGTTCGACTTTTGTGCTGTTTCATTGCTTTTGCTGTTGGCGGCAGGTGCTTCCACTGATGTTGTGCTGGGCGGCTGGGCAGCCTCTTCTGACGGTGCAGACATGGTTGATTGTCCTACTGTGTCGACGTCTTTTCCTCGTGGATGTCGCTATGGTGTGTCTGCTCTGTCGTGAAGATGGGTGTCGGTACACGTTTTTATGTCCTTGGAATCACTCTTATATCGACGACGTTTTCAATGACTCGAATTGGCAGCTATGAGTCGGACAGAGATGTTGGATTGTAAAGCTACAAATTTCGAGAGTGACTCAAACTTCGCCCATGACGATCCAGCCAGTCTCTCTCTCTCTCTCTCTTCCCCCCACTGCACGCCAAGAAGAGCCTCAACTTTGTGCATACCAACCACCACTCTTCCCTCTTCTCCTCTGTTTCACATGTCAACTAATCATACAACTTATTCATACTCGGCACATCAAGATATCTCCCTTGTCCTTCCTAGTAGGCTCTGAATTCAAGGTCTTGAATCTAGATCCTACCAAACCCTTTTCTCATCATCAAACAACAAAGAAATCCATCAACAGAAGCTTGATATTGTTCTACCTTCAGCTCCACCGTTCCCTATGCATCGTCTTACGTCCATCTCTTTTGACATTTACTTTTGTAATATCCACAGTACAATGCCCTCCTTTCATCACATCAAAGGACTTGTCAAATTGCTCAAGTCCAGTCGCCCAAATTTGGACTCTTTGCTTCTTTGTTACTGCACATTAGTATTGTTCCCCTATAAATGTGATCGATCTCCATCTTCAAGCCTAAAGTTAAGTATCTCGCAACTCCTCATATATAGTATCTCATTCCACCGTTCCCCACAAGATCCTATCGATCAAATTATCATCAATTCCAATCCAATCCCAAACCAACCATCACCAACAAACAATCGATCAACAAAAATGTCCCGCCCAGTCATCCCTCTGATCCTGAGCCTCCTCATCGCCCTCCTTCTCCTCTCCTCCCCCGTCTCCGCCGGTCCAAACCAAGGTCAAGTCGCCGCCTGGCGCCGCATCTGCGGTGCCAAATCCCCCACCCACTCCAAAAACACCCTCGCCGCCATCTCCCAGATCTGCTCCAAGGATTTCTCCACCAGCACGCCTTGGGCCTTCAAGGGCAAGCGGTTCGGCCTCAGTCACGTCTTCGTCTACAACAAATGTCCCGCACAGGAGTTCGTCCCAAAGGTCTGGTGCGAGGCTCAGTTTTTGCAGACTTGTGCTGAGGGAGGCGCCAGAGGGTTTGGCTCCAGGTACTTCAATGCTGGGTGTCAGCAGTTCAATATTGAGAACGTGAATAAGTGGTAGGAAAGGTGTCGTGGCGAGAGGAAGGAGAGGGAAAGAGGAAGTTAAGATAGTCAGATAGTTTCTACTGTTACAGTGGGTATCATTCATGCTTTTTGCCATATAACGCCTTTCTTCTTGTGCCCGTAATCTGTGTGATCCATGTCCATGGAGCAATGCAACAACCCGAAGCAATCATAAAGTGTTTTACCGTGCATCTCTGCTCCTTGAGTGAGAACGTTCCCTTTTGCCGCCACCACCCTTATCGCTATCGCGTCGTGCACTGCCAGGGATATATCTGTCGGCCTCTCTCACCGTGGGCCGGTCATCGTTTCTGCGACGGTCGCGGTCGCGGTCACGATCACGATCACGATCACGATCACGATCACGGTCTCGATCTGTGTCACGCTCCTTGCGACTGTCTCTGTCTCTCTCCCGCTCCCTTTCTCGATCCCTCTCTCGCTCCTTGTCGCGGTCTCTAGGAGGCTCCTTCTCTCGCTCTCTATCTCGGTCACGGTCTCTGTCTCGCGAGGCCTCGCGAGGACGACGGTCAGAAGGCACATAACGATCGCCGGGTCCTCGGGCAGGGGAACGGGTTCGAGAACGTCTTCTACGGACAGGTGAGCGGCGACGAGGAGAGCGAGATCTGCTTCGGCCACCACCACCGCCACCTGCACGATAGAAATCACCTCGACCGCCAGGCAAAGGACTACGTGAACGATCACGCCTTCTGGCACGTCGGTCGCGTGAAGGACTCCTGCTGTTGCGACGTTCTCGTTCCTTCATCTTCGCTTTCCAAGCCTCACGTTCCGCGCTAATCTCGCGCAACGTGGATTCGCGGCGGCCTTCGTAGCGATCGTAGCCTCTTTCTCTGGGTGTTTCTCTATCTCTGTCCCTGTCCCTATCTCTGTCTCTGGGCCTGTAGTGTCGGTCGACAGACGGTGATCGTCGGTCTCTTCTCGGATAACGTCTGTCGATGCTCTCGCTCCGGTCACGTTCCGTTCTCTTTCCTGACTTTTCGGCCATGGCCTGACCTTCTCTGAGCAACATGCGCATAGCCTCCTGCTCGAGCCGCTTGGCCTCTTCTTCCTCTTCTTGCTTCTTGCGCCGTGCTCTTTCTTCTTCAGACTTCTTCCGTTCTTCCTCGCGTAGCTTTTCCTGCTTCTCACGCTCTTCAGCAAGAGCCTTCAAACGGGCCTTTTTCCTTTCCTCTTCCTTCTTACGCAGCTCTTCACGTTCGGCTCGTCTCTTTGCGTCTCGCTCCAGACGTTCTTTTTCACGTTTCAGCTCCTTTTCGCGTAGTTTCAGAGCTTCAAGCTCGGCCTTTCTCTTCTCGTTCTGCTCTTTCTTCCTTTGAACCTTCAATTCCTCCTCGTAGCGCTTGAGACGTTCTTGGTGACGGCCTTCGGCAGCCTTGGCATAGACTTCGTCGGGCTTCTGGCCATCCTCTTGCTCCTTACGGGCGGCCTCTTCACCAACCTCAGTCTGGCGGATTTGTCGGAGTGCGGTTTCGGCATTTTGCATGTATTCTTTGATGAAACGATCGATGTCTGCTTCGGTTGTGGGATAGATGTCTGCACGGGCAGCAGCACCTTCGAGCAAAGGAGCAGCAATTCGACGATCTTTGGCAAGATATTTGACAGGATCTCGTTCGATCTCGGCATCGGTAAAAGAACGTAACGAATCGGTGAGAAGTGATTTGGAAGGCTAGACATGGGAGAATTAGCCTAGGTTCATGACTCTATATAGAGATGTAGCTTACACCTTGGTCAAATTGAGCGTAGACTTTCTTGCGCAAAGAGTCGAACTCGCCCTTCTTCTTGAAGGTATGAAGCAGACTATCAATGGATGCGCGCTTGGCCGAGGAAAGCGGTAGGTCAGAGACTCGAGGACGCTTCCGCGAAGACGTGTCTGGCGGCAGAGCTGCCTTGTTGTCGGCCGCCATAGCCATCTGCGACGTGCGACTGGGAGAGTGCAATGGTGGAAGCGTTGACACTTGATCTATATAATTATTAAGGTACAGGTACGTCGAATACGAGTACGGCAAGTGCGGCTTGTGCCGGAGGTCACTCTTGAACGCGGAGAAGCAATGCCAAGACCGAGCTGCGAGGTCCGACGTGAGCCTGAGGGCAGGTGCCATGGTCAGCGACTGCCTCATTGATCATATCGTCGAGTCTGGTCGATACTGTCACGCCTGTCCACGACTTCCCTCCGAGTCAATCACCCCCATTACCGAACTGCTGAGCCAGGAGCTCTCATCCGTAGCAGTATAAACAACCCTCCAACCACACCACTTCCGTTCTTCCACATCCATTTCCGGCGCAATGTCCAAGATTCTCTTCTGGGGTGGTTTCGGTGCGCATATCCTACTCTTCTCTCACGTCGAGTAGCCCAGCAGCTCATGATTATACACAGGCATCGCCGTCCGCGTCTGGCAACTCGGCATTGAGATGCGCCCCATCCTCCAGCGCAACGCTCTCTGGGCTTTCCCCGTCTTCGGCGGCATTGGCGCTTCATTTGGCTACTGGTTGCAAGGTGTTGAGGAGAGACAATTGCGTATCCTCGCAGAGAGCAGAGATTCGCTGCTTGAGAAGAGAAGGAGAAGAGCCGAGAGAGAGGGCGAGCCTTTCATCGGCACTCACACACAGAAGAACGTCGACGGTCTCTTTGCTACCCCCAAGTCTTCTGCCCACTAATCACCTCATCAACAAATACAATACCCGACCCCTTCTCGCTCATGTAGCATCTTCTCCTTGGATTGCCTCGAGACAATCTGATGAGGCCCTCAAATCACCATTATGTACATCCAAGCCTCAAAATGCTCGGCTCATGCCTCTTTCCTTTTTTGTTCTCATGTCGGTAGAAAACACAACATTCTCAAGTCTGAATTTCCACTTGACCTCTCTCTCACATCAATGAATCGTCCATGTGCCGTGGCTTTATGCTCTCGGACACGAAACCCTGACATTTCTTGTATCACTCGATTGCTGTTGTCTCAATGTCACAACTATCTTTCTCTCAAGTCTTCATTCTGCTCTCTGTGACTGGTTTTTGATGCCATGTGTACCATTGCGAGGTCTTGGCCATCTTGGGTGTTCGTGTGTTTGATATGGCTAGACCCTTCATCATGATACTTTTGTGCAGCCGTCCTGGCAGCCTAGACTTTCCTCCCTTCTAGAACACATAACCCGTCCTCAACTACGTACACAACAACACGTATACCACATACAAGACACATTAAACATCATAACCAGATATATATCCGTCAACCTGCGAAAATCTACCACAGCACATGATCAAGAACCATGGCAAAAACACCTACGATTGAATGGCCAGGGTCGCTTCGTCTACCTTCACCCAATCCACAACGAAATAGACATATCACCATCTTTGGAGGCGGCACCGCCACTAATCATCTCGTCGATGTTTTTTCCAATCTCTCTCAAGCAAACAATAGTGTCATTAACTATGTAATTCCAATCAGTGATAATGGCGGCAGTTCCAGCGAGCTTATCAGAGTGTTTGGAGGTCCAGGTATGCCTGACCATGTTGACTTTCTATTATTCGTCGACATGTGCTGAAAACGTTCTCAGGAATTGGCGACTTGAGAAGTAGGTACCACATCTCATTTTTGAGCACATGCAGACATCCCAAAGTCTCTAGCATGCACCATATCGTCGCTCAAATTCCCACCAACACCAAGTACTAAAACACTTTCAAAAGGTAGACTAGTCCGTCTGATCCCAGACAATGGAGACCCACACTCTGAGGCTGCAGCCATCAAAGAGCTCTTCAACCATCGCCTACCATCAGACGCCAGAGACGCAAGATTGGAATGGCTTGAAATAGTCGAGGCTCTCCATCCCTTATGGCAACAAATCTCCACGCCCAAGAAAGAACTTATCAGAAGTTTTTTGAACCTCGTCAACCAGGAGATTGTAAAGCGGATGCGTCCTTCTTCTCGGTTTGATTTCTCAAGTGCTAGTATTGGCAATCTTTTCATAACAGGGTAAGTATCTTCAGACCATTTCATCACAGAGAACACCCTGAGTGATACTAACGCAAAAAAAAAGTGCTCGCCTCTTCACTGGCTCCCTAGAATCAGCAATCTACCTCCTCTCCTCCGTCTGCTCAGTCCCAGACTCCATAACCGTCCTCCCAGCCATAAACACAAACTTCTCCCACCACATTTCCGTCTCCCTCGAAAACGGCACCACAATAACAGGTCAAAACAACATATCCCACCCTTCCCAACCAACCTCCCTCGTCCTTCCAGAAAACGGTCCTCCCTCACCCACAAGCATCCGTCTAGAAACCTACGAACACGATAACGTCGAAGACGCAAATCTACCCGGCTCGCTACCTTCCCTGCGCAAACCCGCCATCAGGTTCTCAAAAACAGATGACGAGGATCTGCCAGCGAGGATTTCTAGGCTGTGGTACATCAATCCCTATGGCCACGAAATGTCATGTCCGGCCAGCCCTCGCGTCATCGAAGCCCTGACCAAATCTGCCACCGTTGTCTACAGCATCGGTTCGCTCTTCACGTCCATAATCCCTTCCTTGATATTGAGGGGAGTGGGTCAAGCCATCTGCAACCCAAACATCAAGAACAAAGTCTTGATCTTGAATAGTAGTATTGACAGAGAGACCGGTCCGGCGAGTGACCCCTTCACGGCTCTGGATTTCGTCGCGGCGATTGCGAATGCTTGTGCCGAGTCGAGGGGATTTGAAAGACCCAGGGAAGAGGACTTTTGTTGCTATGTCACCCATGTGATTTACGTGGAGGGTGGAGGTTGTCCGGTTGTGGACAGGGAGGCCTTTGCAAAGGTTGGCGTTGAGGCGGTTAGGATCTATGGACAAGGGGGCAAGTATGATAACATGGCTCTATACCAGACGCTGGGAATGATTTTGGGGAGAGGAGATCAGTTGGGCCCTCCTACCAGGAGAAACACTCTTCAGCGATGAACGTGGAGTAAGAGAAACAATCAGATGATACCGTAGCTTCTCGAGTCAAAGAGTGCTAACAAGAAGATCATAGAATCTGATACAATTGATCTTCTAGCCTGAACAGTGGCACAGGTAGTACCGGAACGACTTGAATACACATTGGACACATGAGCAAACGAGGAGAGTTGATGACTATTGAAAGTCTGTGATACACGTGACATGTATGGATAGGCTCGATTGACCGAGACTCCCAACCGCCTTCGGATTAATTACTATTTTACATCCCTCAAGGGATCCATAAAGTGACCTAATTTTCGTGTTGTCATAAGATGACAAACAGGCTAGCCGCGGCCGGACAAAAGAGAAAAGAAGAGAGAAAAGAGACTCGAGCGGTCATCGCGAGGTGATTGTAGAAGAAAAGGGGGGTATCCTTGGATCATGGACGAAAGTAGGAACGAGAGTGTAGAAAAATAAGGTTTTCATCGCTGATGCAGGAAAAAATGAAATCAAGAAATAGGCCGTCAAGAATCAACACCCAAGTCGTGTCATTGAAGCATGAGCAGACATGCTCCGACGGCTGACACTAGCATGGCGGCAGACATGGCAACTCCACTGGCAGCACCCTCAGCGGTATCAAAGGGGCTTCCTCCACCACTTTCGGAATTTGTGTGTTTAGCAGCGTGAGACTTGGTCGTACTCGTGGCCACATCAGAAGGAGTGGAGGTATCAAACGCCAAAGTGGAACCCACGGACGAAGTTGCGCTCATAGCTTGAGGTTTGGGCTCGAGAGTGGCGGTCGAGATGGCAGTGAGGGTGCCAGACGATGGGCTTTTCGAAGGGGACTTGCTACTTGAAGCGGGTGTGCTCGAGGTGTCGAGTATGAGGCCACTCGAAGGAGCGCTGGTGGAGCTGAGGACCATTGTGCTAGAGCCAATAGTAGGCGATTTGCTTGGAGCACTGCTCGCAGCCACAGCATTGGGACATAGTTGCCCTGCACCTTGTCCGTTCAGGAAGGCAGCAACAATATTACCTGATCCTCCTTGGCCGCTACATGACTTTCTGACCGAGTCTCCAATATCATGGAGCGATGAGACACATGCGGCAGAGCATTGTCCCTTGGCAAAGTCGGAAGGTTTGCAGTTGGAGATGGTGGATGTATAGAGCTTCTGACAATCTCCACTCAGATTGTCAACGCGGGGTGTAAAGTCATTCAGAGTCACGGCCGATACTGAGGAACAGAATAGAGCCGAGACCAAGGCGAGACATGGTAGTCTAGTGAACATTGTTGCGAGAAGTGATGGTTCGATTGCGTGAGAATGTGTTGATTGAAAAGTGAAGCCAGCAGTCTGGCAGAAGCTGCAAATGCAACAGCAGGTCGATGGATTGCAAGAGCTCTAGGCTATTCTTTGCAACGATGCCTTGTGGTAAATTAGAAACCGGCGGAAGATTCGGGTGGCGCAAACACAGCGTTATGTGTTGCACTCAAGAAGTTGGTGTATCAACCCACATGCGCAAGGCAAGACTCGCACGATTTGGCGGTGACAAGGATGGTAAGATGTATGGGAGGCGCGTTGCGAGGACGTTGAAACTGCAAGGGGAGATATGAAAGACTTGCAAGGTGTAGATTGATAGATGCCGGAAAAGAAGAATAGAAAGAGAGAACGTGAGTTTCTGTAGACGATGGTGATGAAAGACACCACCCGATTGCCTTAATATCAGCAAACAGGAAAGTAGGCAAGAAGGAACGCAATGTAAACCAACAGAGGAAGGTACGAGTTTACAGGCACGACGATCGCGGAAGGCGTTCGGTGCTGAGGCAATTGAGACATCACAGAACTACATCGTTTTCCTTATCCTCCTACACACAGACCCAATTAGACCAAGTCCTTGGATATGCGGTTTGATGAGGATGAGACGACAGAACCCCTCGATATAATGTGAAACGAAACTTTGTAGGAGATCTGCAAGAACCAAGCCCAATGCGGTTAGAACAAACACCTTGACCAGACCCATCTTGCTGTCATATGAGCGATCTACCAAGAACATCTCATCACAAACATGCGCCTGACGAACGAACGGGGTGTCGAAGTAAGACAGACAGCCTCTAGCGACAAGTCGATCTCGTCTTCCCTCTTCCGTCTAATGATGACTTGTCTTCCGTTCGGCCACCCAACACATCAACACTCTATTCTATGCCTCTTCCACGGCGGATGGGCAAGTGCACCCACGTTTCAGACCAGCATACTAGTCCGTGGTACCGGATGTGTTAATCCTTTGGTATGAGACGCAAGTGATACAAGTCAAGCGCCGACGATCAAGCGATGCGAGCTGTGAGATTTACTGCATTCAATATACAGCTACCGCCGTGAACGTCTGCTTGCATTCCTATAACGGTACATGGTCCTTTTCTCTTGAACAGACGTCTCGGAATAATCAACGTGTAACCCTCTTCAAAACCTTTAATTCTTGAATTATGGAGAGAAAGATGTAGAGTACTGTAGCTTGCAGGTGTGGAAGCGTAAATCCTCGCTCCTCTCTTTAGAAGTCTACGGGTCAGAGGGTCCTGACATCGAACAGCGGTAAAATGGTACTGCTTGAATCGCATTCCGGGATGTGCTTCCGTCGAGCGGTCGCAATGGTCTATACACCATATCGGCCGTAAGTAAGAATCAGAACGGATAGGGGAGCATAGTTGAAATGAGGGGTTGAAGTCAGGATAGAGACATATGCGAAAGCGTTTTGCAGCTGGTGAGCTACAGCTTTGACAGAGCTTTCGCAACGCACGTCATATCGTTGTTGATACACGGTACTGTATGTAAATGTGGTGCATGACTGAGGGGAACGAAAGGCCCACTCTGTATATGAAGAACGATCTCCTGTCGCTGGGACTACGAGACGCCTCATGCCACTGCTCAACCAAGGCTGCTTGTAGAGACAGCGTCGATATAGTGCAAGCAGACTGCTGCTATATAGCGACTTGGATGACGAGATGTCGAAGGACAAAATGCCTAAAGTGATACTCACAACAGTAGAAAAAGTGGATGAACCTAAAAACAGTTGCTCGGGCACTTGTTATGCACTCCACATCTGGGGTCATGCCAGAATCCGCAGATTATTTTTCTTTTCCTCCTCGACACGACGAACAATAAAATAACAGCTTTGAGCCCCGCGACCAATCGCATCGACTTTAGTCATTGCTATAGGGATTTATGCGATCTTGAAAAAGCCAAACCGCGCACGCGAAGTCACACCAGCAAACGGCGTTATACAATTCTACGACCATTTCCAACCTATAGCAAACACCCTTGAGGCGGAAGTATATCTTTACTGTCGGAACTCTTGCCAGGCAGTCTGCAAAGAACTTCTTTCGGAACAGTCATCATGTCCGATCGAACATCTCAATCGCCTTCAACGGCGCCCTCACAAGCGACCGACTCTACATGGATACCTACAATTCGACCCCAAACACAAAAGCCTCGCTTCAGCCGCCCCGAGTCGTCGGCATTGGATCTTCAACAGCGCCTCAAGACATTTCTGCCGCAAATGGCAGCAGCAAATGCAGAACTTGAGAAGCTGGAACAAGATGGCGCCCTAGAAGGCAAGAGGCTCGAGGATGTAGGCGACGGGGAGGAGTATGTCGAGATGGATCTGGGACTCGGAGTGCTAGAGGACAAGCACAGAGACGAAGGCAGTAGCAGTGAAGAGGACAGCAGCGACGAAGAAAGTAGCGAGGATGGCACAAGCAGCGAAGAAGGAAGCGACGAAGGCAGCAATAAGGACCAGAATTCAGGACAACGAGACGGTTTAAAGAAGACGAAACAAAAAGAAAAGGAGACGGACATCATGGGCAAGCTCATGGGCCACAAAACAGGTCACGACACGGCTGCGGGTATAGAAGAAGTCGAGTGATGCTTGACGAGGATGAAGAATGGACCCGTATGCCGAATTGGCGACTAATGAATGATATCTCTGATGTGAAGGAAGTTTTGAGGGCAATTGACGATGGTCAGTCTGACCAATGTCTACCATAGTATTCCTCGACTGTTTCAATCAAGCAATCGTCGTGAATTGCAAGGTCGAGATAGATGCCTGCTCTATGAATACGAAAGGCAAGACCGCACACCTCCGACCTGGCCGGCCCTCAGTCTCTAGAAACCGCTGCATGGGCGCCGTCGGGTAATGACGCTGAATGGATGCGCACGGACGGGCGCCTGAGCTCGATAACAGGCTAGTAGCAGCCATGAGGACGACGACTACAGCCACTACATGTACTCATACCTTTTGTGTTTCTCTTGCGACTAGCTAGGGACACTTTACATTGCTTGCAACCACTCCCTCTATCTTGCCGTCCTCTCCACTCGATCCAAGTCGCCGACCGCGCAACGTAAATCAAAATGTCGCTGTTTGGTTCGTCACCACCTGCAGCTCGCCAGCCCAAGCCCTCGCTTTTCGACGACGAACCGGCGTCCCGCGGTACATCCAATAATCTGTTCGATGACGACGGTACAGGCGACAATGAGAGTGGCTCGCCCTGGGACTTTCCTAGCTCCAAAAAGAACAATACCACGCGACAAAGAGGGAATCTGCTCAAGACGTTGCTGCCTGCCAGCGACGTCCCCGATGCCTACGTTGATGCCTTCGATGCCTTGTTGTCCATGAGTACTGGCCAAGGTGGTGTTACCATTGAGCAGGTGTCAGAACTGCTGGCGAAATCCAACATTGGCCAGCCCGAGCAGACCAAGATTCTTGAAATCATCGGTGCTGCCGACAGCGACGGCTCGCGTCTTCTCGCTCGCAGTGAGGTCAATGTTGTACTGGCCCTCATTGGATTGGCACAAGAGGGAGAAGAACTTGGCTTGGATGCCGTCGATGAGCGCAGGCGACAGCTGCCTGTACCTTCTCTACCGTCGTTGAACTCGGCACCGAAACCAGAGCAAAGGCCACCGCGCACTCCAACAGGTCCCCCAGCTTCTACTCAGGCTGATTCTGGCGCGTCCAACGCTCAGAACCTGGATGCTCCTAGTTTTGGTCTTAGCGATGATCCTTGGGGTAGTCCATCGCTGCACAAGGGCCACAACCACGACAATCAGCCTGCTTCATACTCCAACGGTGCCAATGGAACTAGCACGGCGCCACCAGTCCGTACCACTAGCAATTTCACCACGTCTTCCACTACCGACTTTACCACCACGACCCCCTCAGTAGAGCCACGCGATCCTTCAACATCGGCAACAAGTGCGTCCTACGAGCCTTCGCGACCCCTCACCAGCGAAGGCGGATGGGGCACCTATCCAGCATCTAATGACGGCTTCAATGCCGCTCCCGAAAACCATGGCTTTGGCGCCCCACCAGACGATAGTAGAGGTTCTGGGGAGTTAAGGCGAACACTTGGCGCCAATAGAAGCCGTGGCACTACAGGTCCTGAAGAGCTTGTTACCGTCAACGTGTTGGACGGAAAAGAGGGCATGTTTATGTTCCAGCATCGCAACTATGAGGTAGCAAGCATAAGGAGAAATAGCCGAGTTGTGCGTCGATACAGTGATTTTGTTTGGCTTTTGGACTGCTTGCATAAAAAGTTTCCTTTCAGACAATTGCCATTGCTACCGCCTAAGCGGGTTGCAAGTAAGTGCTTATCGCAAATGAGACAACAAGCCAAATGACTAACAAAAAGGACAGTTAATGGAAAGCACATTGCTGCAGACAATCTGTTTATCGAGAAGCGCAGACGAGGCCTTGCACGTTTTGCGAATGCCCTTGTACGGCACCCAGTTTTGAGTCAAGATCAACTTGTCGTCATGTTCTTGACTGTCCCTACGGTAGACGTCGGACCCCTCAGCCTCCTTGTACTTGTACACGACTAACATTTGTCATACAGGAACTCGCAGTGTGGAGAAAACAGGCCACTATCTCTGTGCAAGAGGAGTTCACCGGAAAGCCTTTGCCTCCTGGACTTGAAGATGCGCTTCCTTCAACCCTCTCTGATATGTTCGACACAGTGAGATCTGGCGTGCGCCGCTCTGCCGACATCTACATCAACCTGTGCACAATGGTTGAGCGCCTCATCAAGCGTAATGAAGGTCTTGCAGGCGAATATATACGCCTTTCGCTCGCCCTGAGTAGTTTGACAGAGTGCTCTGCCGACACTTATGCTATTGACACCAACGAGGTGGAACTCTTGAATGGTGGCCTAAACGGTACAGCCAAGCATCTCTCGACCAACCAATCTCTACTTGAGGACGAAGCTCGTGCCTGGGATCTTGGTGTCTTGGAAGACCTCAAGCGTCAGCGTGATGCACTTGTCAGCGTGCGAGACATGTTCGACCGTCGCGACCGCTACTCGAAAGATAATATCCCTCAGCTCGAACGTCGCATTGCGAACAACGAGAGTAAACTTTCCGGTATCCGCGCACGCCCTGAATCCCAAGTCAAACCTGGAGAGGCCGAGAAGGTCGAAGAGTCGATTGTCAAAGTATGTTCACTAAACTATCTGCCCCATATTGATGCATATTGACAAACTCCCAGGACAAACAATCAATAGTCGCTCAGCATGCCCGTGGAGTCTTCATCAAAGAATGCATCCGTGATGAGATTGTGCACTTCCAGACTTCACAACATCATGTGAGCAGACTTCATCAGGAATGGAGTCAGGAGCGTGTCAAGTATGCCGAGCTGGGCGCTGAGAATTGGCGATCACTGAGTGAGGAGCTTGAGGCCATGCCGTTGGGTGACTAAAAGCAATGTCTGATATGAAAAGTGTCTCTCATTGAAACGCTGCAGGGAGGAGTTTGTGTGAACGGACGTCAGAGATAGAGAGGACCGGCTCATTGGCGGTATCGACATGTCTTGTTTCATTATATTATGTTTCTTTCACCTGGACACGGACCGTTCTTGCCATACAGTACTGGCTCGCTTACTATCACTGCAAGTGTTCACATTTGTTCAACATGTCTTGATTGAGGAGCAAATAGCTAGATGCCTGTTGTTTAAAGCATTCCAAGTGAGTGCTCGTCAGTCTTTGTCATGGATTTTGCTCTGATATCAGGCGGAAGCACGTGGCATGCACGCGTCTCGTTCCTGCTTGCCTCACCGTCCGTCATCGTCACTGTAGTGTAGATATGTAGATTGATTCCACAACACCAGACTTCTAGACACTTTCATTCATTCCATCAATGGTCTCATGAGTTAAGTTCTCTTCCTACTACACAACCAAACACATTGCAAAAGACGCCACTCTTATGTCTGTTGACAAGCGCAAGAGAACCACAACGACCATGGAGGAGGAGGAGGCATCGTCGCCGCCTCCAGCAAAGATGAGAAAGGCAGCAAAGACCAAGGCTTGTAAGTATCACGATCTCTCATCGTTCGCTACCCTTTGGTACTCTTGACTTCTCCCACTCCAATCTTCCCCCGATAACTCTTCTTGTACTTCGGGATGTTCCCTGCGAAGAGACGATCCAGGGTCCAGAGCGTTGCAGATCTGACGTCTTGTCTTGTTGTCTTATCTTATCGGGATCTGGGCGTTGTGGGAGCCGCACTGGCGATGTCATTCACTCCATCTTTCCTTACCTTCTGTAACATCATTTGACATCGCTCGTTGCTCTTCTTGCTGGCTGCGTCGCATTGTAGTGTTTCGTTCAGTTCTATCGCTCATAAAGCCACTGCACACACTTGCTGTTAGCATACTTCATTCTCGAAGAAGAAGACACTCACTATGCCTCCAGCATACACCACCACTCAAAAGAATGCCATCGCCGACTTCGTCGCCTTCACCAATTCCGACAAGACAACGGCAGCAAAGGTCCTGCGTCAGCACAACTGGAACACCGAGGCCGCTGCAAATGCGTAAGTAATGATCTTTCTTCTGAGGGGAAAAAGCAACATTTGAGGAGGGGATGAAAAAGGAGGATTGAAGGACAGACTAAAAATGGTTGATGTTGAAACACCGTGGCTATGATGTCGCCGCGACAACATCCTGCGTACCGCTGCGAGGCGGTGGGGTGGGAGAACTCTGTGTTCAAGCATCAGCATGCACCTCTCCCTATCATTGCACGACCTCAATATTGTCGCATCTTCGCATCCACAAGATGGACCCGGACGATGTTGTAATGACAGACGCTGACGAGATGGAGCACAGGTTCTTCAGCGGAGGTGGATCTGGTAGCACTGGTCCTAGCAGCACTAGCAAGTCGGCTCTAAACAAGCTCTTCGACAAGTACCGCGACGATGCGGAAAAGCCTGATGAGATCAACATTGCTGGTACAGAGCCACCAACTGTCGGCACAGAAGCACTCTTCCAAGATGTCGGCGTGAGTATCGAGGATGTCAGTCTGCTCATCTTCTCTGAGATGGTCAAATCACCTTCACTTGGCACGTTGACGCGCAACGAGTTTGTCGAAGGACTTGCCTCCCTTGGGTAAGGATCACCATTCTGTGAAATTCAAGAAGACCAAGAGACTAATTCTACATAGAGCAAGTGACCTCAAGAAGATTGCCGAAGTCGTGCAACAAAGACGCTCACAACTCAACGAACCCTCATTCCGTCCCACTTTCAAGAGTATCTACAAGCACACTTTCCCCCTTGCTCGTGCTCCCGGTCAGAAGGGCGTCGCCCTCGAATCAGCAACCGAGTTCTGGCGTGTTCTTTTCTCTCCACCATCCTTCAACTGGTCTACCACTAACAGCCCCTGGCTCGACTGGTGGCTCGAATTCCTGACTGCCAAGTACAATAAAAGCGTCAACAAGGATATGTGGGATCAGACATTACTTTTCGCCGAACAAACCCTGAAGGACGACTCGCTCAGTTTCTGGAGTGAAGACTCTTCTTGGCCAGGTGTTATTGACGAGTTTGTTGAATACGTCAAGACTGAGAAGCGTTCCGGTCAGGATGGAGGTGACGTGATGGATGTTGAGTGAGAGAGAGCACAAGCCGGAAGGGTCACACGACCAGAACAATCAACATTTGCTATTGCTGCCAACACGATGCGACTAGCCAGCTGCGATTTACAAGGAGAAGAGATGTCCCACGTCAGAGGGCAGATGGCAACAGTGTTGTAGTTGCTAGGAGAGCGACCGAGCACTACAGCACGGCAGTACAGCGCAAAACAGTCGCTTGAGGCACGAAGGCAGCACATAATGAATACCAAGATACCATCAGTAATATATTTGCATGATTTCCAAACTGTCTGCTACTCGTCGCCCTTGTGATCACAATTGACTCGAGGACATTTGTATTTTCCCCTGACTCAAATTGGTAGCGGTCTGGCTATCTCGTAAGAAGGGCGCTCGAGAAGGTTGGGCGCGGCTGGTGGGAAGTATCCGGGCCATAGCGTAGTCTCCAACTCTGCAGAGCCTTCGAATGCCAAAGTACAATAGCCATGGTCTTGGTTTGTTTCCTACCTTGACCGTGCAGGCGACATGCGACTAAGGAGAATGTATATCTTTATCTGCCTTGTATGGTGCACGGGGTGTCAAGATTCATAAGGGTCTCCGCAAACACGACACCGTTAATAAGACGACTCATTATCATGCAGAAACTCGAAGCTCATACAGCAGCTCCACTGAGAGCACTAAGATATTGTCCTTTATTTGGGGCTCTCAATTGACCAGCTCTCTAGGAGTTGAGTTTTTCTTGCATGAATTGGGTCGTTACAAAAATGTCGTTGTGTTCACTGAGAAACCCTCATGAATCTTGACACCCCCGTGGTGGTTTACCGGAAACCTTGGAGGAGAACATTTTTATCATACCCAGCCCTATAGGTTCCGAGCTTATTATTCCCACAGTCCAAGGCAGATATTTATCTTACAGAAAATCCTGCAAACATGTCGTCCACAAACAGTATCAGGAGTCAGGCAGAGTCGCTTCAAAAGAAAGAAGTGACCTTCCTTCCATTGGAGTTCGGAATTTGTTCATCCAGTAATTTTCCGTAAAGACATGGCGGAACCTCTCATGCAACCACTTAGAGGATTCTTGCGGATCTTTACGATCTTCCAGGTAACTGTAACCGTAGCTGCCACGCTAGATGGCGGCAAGTGAACGAGGCCGATACCTAAGGAAGCTAGAAGGGCACGTAAGGTACGGCATAGAGTTCAGCAGCTCAACTTTAGGACATCAGCGGCGCGTTCTCCACAAGTCCATAAGAGTTCCATGTAAAGTATTGCCTGTAATAGTGTTTTACGTCTGCTTCTCCTCAGTCTCCGCTCTCTTTCCTCGGTTTTCGCGACTTCTTTTCTGCCCTCTTCCAGGCCTTTTAGGCTGTCTGTCCATGATCAATCCAGCCTTGACCGTCAACGCCGCCGTTTTAAAGGTTCCAACCTGGCGGTTCTGTACGCCTGACGCTCTTCCAACATGGCCAATGTAAATGTCGATGACATGACGCCTGCTGAGCGTGCACGCTTCGAGACCAAGAGGGAACAGGAGTTTTACAGGTCCATTCTCGCCCATCCTAGTGGTAGTCATACTCTCTCTATGCTCAGAACTGACAATCATATGCAGTTACTATGAGCCTATTAGAGCTTTGGCTCAGAATGAGATGGACTTCACAGATCTCAACTCGAAAGAGGCCGTAGCCAATCACGTACCCAAACCATCTCCCGATCGAGCTTTGACAGCCTTTTGCCAGCTCGCTGCCATTCGTATGCAGATGAGGCGAGCGATGATCTTCTTCTTCGACAGCAAGCATGCCTACATTCTCGCCGAGGCTACCCGGACACTATCCTTGCAAGACGATGCGGTGACTGAGGAGGAGGAAGACTCACTGTGGCTTGGTAGCACTCGCATACCCCGCGGCTTTAGTGTATGCGAACATACAGTCTGCCTTCCTTCCAACGGCGGCAGTAATGCTGAGAATGAAGATTCCCACATCGTCCATATAATAAACAACTTGACAGAAGACACGCGTTTTTGCTCTCGCCCTTATGTAGTTGATGGCCCACGAGCTCGCTTCTATGCTGGTGTACCAATCACAACGCCGAAAGGTCTCAAAATTGGAGCTTTCTGTGTGTTGGATGACACGCCCCATGAGGGCCTTGCTCCGAAAGAAGTCGGTTTTCTTCAGGAGATGGGTGCTGCTGTCATGTCACATCTCGAGCTAATCAGAGCGAAGGTGGAGAATCGTAGAGGAGCAAACATGGTGTCGGCATTGAGCATGTTCACAGCCGGAAGTCTGGACTCGGATGCCCCCAAGACGACTGGGAACGACAAGCTAGAAAGCCCGCGTGACCCTCCTTCTATCAGATGTACTCCTTACAAGCAAGAGGAAGGGAGACGTCCTAGCCATCGCAGATTGTCTACTAATACCCATCGTGGAGACCGCATGCAGACCTCCGAGAATACAGAATCGCCCAAAAATACACCAGACCGACCGATTAGACCTTTGGTACTCTCACAATCCAGGAAGCGCTCTAGTGTACTGCTTTCGACACTCAGCACGTATAAGAGTTCTTCGGTCGAGACATCTGCGACTGGAGAGCCAGCACTGGTTGATCCGAAGCCCGAAAGTATCGATACATCACCCAGAGCAGCTGTTTTCCGATCAGCGGCCAGCTTGATTCGTGGTGCAGTTAATGCTGATGGTGTCGTTTTTCTTGACCCAACTGTAGCAAACGGATTTGGTAGTTTCCTTGACAGTTCTCTGGAAGATTTTCCAGGTCTTGATGCCGACACAACAGGTGCAAGTGCCACAGATGGCACGGATGGCACAGAAGGCATCACCAGTGGCGCTGAAGAACGTTCGAACAAAACTCTACCGCGGGCTGAGGAGGTTGATGAAAAGCCATGTCCGGTGCTTGGCGCCTCTTATGGCAATTTCGGCTCCGACTCACCATCTTGCAAGATTCCGGAAGGACTTACACCGGGATTTTTGAGGACGTTGTTGAGGCGATTTAAGGGTGGTAGAGTATGGAATTTCAGCGAGAACGGTGAAGACTACTCTGATGATCAGACATCTGAGAGCCATGCGTCTGATGGCGGGATTATGGAACCATCGAAAATCTTGGACACAAACAGAAATTCGCAGAAACCAAAGAGGCGAAAGAAGCTTACCAAGAAGGCTTTGAGTAAACATCTTGCACTTGCTTTCCCTGGTGTCCGTGGACTAATGCTACTGGGTCTCTGGGATCCACTACATGACCAATGGCGTGCTGCATGTGTTGTATGGTCCTGCACCCCCATGCGCATGTTCTCGAACGAAGGCGAGATGCATTATCTAACAGCGTTTTGTGACGTTATAATGGCCAAGCTAGCCAGAGTTGACGTTGAGTTGGCAAACAACGTCAAGTCCGACTTTATCTCATCAATCAGTCATGAGCTCCGTTCTCCGTTGCATGGAATTCTCGGGACGATAGAGGTATTGCAAGACCAGACTTATGACTTCGATACGACTGAGATGATTGCTCAGATCGATACTTGTGGCCGGACGTTGTTGGATATTGTGGACCACCTGCTCGACTTTTCGAAAATCAACGTTCTGGCCAAACATAGTGGAGACAAGAAAGATCTTGACTTGCAGAGTCGCACCGAGTTACCATCGTCGATCAAAGATCAGAAAAGTCGAGATCGTGGTATGTCATCCGCAGATGTCGATGTTTCCTTGGATCTCATAACGGAGGAAGTTGTGGAATCAGCCGTCTATTCTTTCTGCTGCTCAAAGGACCAACGTACGTTGAGCGAGCGACATGTTACAGTCTCCATCAATATCGAGGACCACAAAGATATCCCTTGGAACTGCAAAATCAATGCCGGTGCATGGAAACGAGTTTGCGTTAACCTGATCAATAACGCTCTCAAGTACACTCAGAAGGGCTTCATCAATGTTTCCCTGAAGATCATACCGCCAGCCAACAAGCTTCAACGTCCGGTCGCACAGTTGACTGTGGAAGATAGCGGTCGTGGTATGTCGAAGAATTTCCTTCAAAATCACTTGTTCCGCGCATTCACTCAGGAGGACGAGCTTGTTGAAGGCACCGGACTTGGTCTCTCCATGGTAGCGAGGATTGTGAAGGCTTGGAAAGGTCAAGTCAATGTTCAGAGCACAAAGGGAGCAGGATCAACTTTTCGGGTCACCATGCCCATGGATGCGAACCGCCTCCAACAAGCAAACCCAAGACCGCTTTTGACACGTTCTGGCATTTCTGTCCATGTTCTCGGCTCTACAGAATTGCAGGGTGCAGGCCCGATTGATGCAGGCAGAAATCGGCAACTCTCCTCGATGCGCAAAATGTTGTCGGGGGTGGGGTTGAGCGTGACTGGACCGAGTTGGCAACCCTCGACTGACAACACCTTCAACTTTATCACAGAAGCACATGTACCTTCTCTGGTGCAACTTCTCACGTCTTCTTTGACCGACTGGAATTCGAAGCCCTCGGCATCGATAGAGGCTCTACAAACGAAGCCACTTCTGGTACTCTGTAAAGACTACATGTCAGCTCGACTTCTCAAGAGTACTCGACTCGGTCAACTCGTGCGCAGACTCGAATACGTGGCTCAGCCATGTGGTCCAAGAAGGCTACTAACAGCAATCGAACATATTATTGATCCATCACGATATACCTCGATGCCGAATACTCAGTCATCAACGCCCATGACGCCCTCCACTCCCATCAATCCCTCCACGCCTCACGCTACCTCAGACGAGAACCCCGATCCTTTTACTCCGGTACAAACACCAAGACCACTGACTCCCTGTCAAGGTGATTGGCGCGAAGGCTCAGCATGGCGCGATCAGCAACCCGAAGACAGAGCGATTCCCACGGAAGGCACACCGAGTGAAAGCGCGGAGCTAAGCTTTGTATCGCCCACAGTGCCTGATCGTCATCAACCTCGACGCCTATCGAATCTTCAATCCCCCACTGGTTTAGGTCTCAATTACTCGCAAATCTTCTCCCAACCCCAAGAAGCCATTCCTACAATGCAACTTCCGAAAAGATCAGCACCTCTGCTATCAGAAGTTCCATCATCGAAGATGGTAAAGCCCAAGACCGTGGTCAAAAACGCCATCGATCCATCAAAACCCCGTCTTTTGCTCGTAGACGACAATGTAAGTCCTTGAAAACAGAGTACCCATCCCAAACGATATCTGACGGACAAACCCCCCAAAACTAGCCAATCAACCTACAACTCCTCATAACCTACTCCAAGAAGAATGGCCACGCAATGTTGACAGCGACAAACGGCCTAGAAGCAGTAGAAGCCTACAAGACCGCCTGCTCCTCCCTCACAACACCCACTAAATCCTACCCCTCCACCTCTTCTTCTTCCTCTTCCCCACCTACCCCTTCCCTCCGCCCTCAAGTAATCTTGATGGACGTATCAATGCCGATCCTCGACGGCTTCGCAGCGACCCGCCAGATCCGAGCCTTTGAACGCCAGCAACAACTTCTTCCCGCGACGATAATCGCCCTCACTGGTCTAGGTTCCGCCGAGGCCCGACACGAGGCTTTCATCAGCGGCATCAACCTCTTCCTCACGAAACCGGTCAGGTTGAAGGAATTGACCAAGTTGTTGGACGGGATCAACGAGGCCACGCCCGATCGATGATTAAAATTGTTTGGTTTCCGGAGGTGTCTATCTCTCTCTCTCTCTCTCTCTCTCTCTCTCTCTCTCTCTCTCTCTCTCTCTCTCTCTCTCTCTCTCTCTCTCTCTCT